>CM069083.1:39156972-39753245 GCA_035578085.1 Solanum pinnatisectum
TGATGTCATTCTTAAAGGCAAAAGATGTCAATTGGCTAATTTTGGCCAAATTAGAGGAAGTTTGAGTACCAGAGGAATTGGTCATATGGGTCTAGTGTGAGTTGAATGTGTTTGGTGTTTGGATCTCATACTTTATTTCTCCCCTTTGAGGCTAAGTTCTGTGACAATATTCTTGTGCTCACCGGGAGTCACTCGACGACCTATTTGAAAGTCTCTTTGGTACTAGCTTTTAATTTCTACTAAATTCACTTTGTAATTGTCGGGCTACTTCTAGTTAAGCGATTGGTGTCGGCCCGATCTACCAGCGGCCTGGACATGCTTGACTGGATTTTAATTTGGTATTTTATTTGGAACTTTGGTGAGCCGACACGCTTTCGCATGAAATAGTTGTGACGCTGCCATTTCGGTTCGGTGAGTCTTCACACATAGTTCACGTTACGAAATCTTTCTTGATTTTTTATAAACGATTTTCTCATTGTTTTGGGAATGGCTAGAACCACAAAGTTGTTTGGTAGAGACATCTGGCCTGAAAGCTGAGCATGTGGACTTACAATCAATGAAGAAGCGGCGGTGACTTGCTGTAAGCTTCACAAAAACTACTCCAGAAAGGAGGAAAAGGCAAGGGAAAGGCACCCCGTGGTTTGTGACACCTCTAGAGAGATCTCCAGCAGTAGTAGTGAGGTCTATAGGAAAGCACACCTCACCAACTCACTTGATGAGAGTGACTCTTGCAAGAGTGATTCTCAAGCTTCCATCTCTACAGCCGAAGGATGACTGTGATTATTATAAACTGGAGAAACGAGCTACGCTCCAGAATCACTTACTAATCGACTAGGATTACGGAGCCTACCATCCTCCACGTAACTCCAGTTTTCTCCTCGCGACTTTGACGATTAGTCCACAGCACCACCGATTCAAAATCTGTCTTCACCGAGTCGCTCGGCTTGATTAAATACCGAGGAGTTTGAGGACCGATACAGATGAAGAGATTTTCTTACCAGCGATTGTGGTGGGTGAGGGCATCCGAGAGGTGTCGAACACTATGCTCAAGTTCCACGAGTTTGAGATTTTTACTGACCATTGCAGGCCCTACATTTCTCACCCGGGTGCAGGAGTTCTATGCGACGTATGGGAGGCAGTTGGATTACGAAGGGAAGAAAAAGAGCCCGACATGTTTCAAATTGGTGGACATCGTTATGGTCGTCATGACAGAAAGTAAAATCTGTTCTGATTGCTCAAATAATATCAATATTCGTTGTGTCTTGGTATTCCAGCGAATTATTATGCATAGATGCAATCGATCTAATAAGGAAGAAAACGTTGGAGGACCTTAGCCAGGGTTGTTTGGTTACCTTATCTCCCTATATATCTGCACCAGGAATTGGATAGATCACAGTGCCCTCATGGCAGAATAAGGAAATTTGAATGTTTATGCCAAATATTAGATTCCAGTTAAGTAGTGACACCTTATCACAGTAATAAAATCCCAAAATAAATCCATACCTCGGACACCCAAAAACAATGTCTAGGGTATATAATTTATTATTAGAAAGGCTGAATTTGGGGGTTGTTGATCGAGCAGGAGTAGACATGAGGGCTAAAGTGGAGGCGAGGACCACCGCTCCAGTTCCCGGTGATGATCGTTGAGTTGCGCTGAGATGGGCTCGTATTCCCAGAGATGAGGAGAGAGGGATGTGGCTGGGTGACACTGCCTTCTCTAGTGACACTCATTAAGCTAGGTATGGGGAGAATTACCAGTGGGGATGAGGGTGACAAGAGGAGGGAAGCCTTGGGTGGATACAACAGAAAGGTTGATGTTATTGATATGTTATCAAGCGGAGGTGATGCAGTGCATGCCTCGAGGAGCTAGTAAGCCTTGAGTCATCTCATCTGCTTGCACTCCACTCCCACTAGATCTTACCAGCACAGCTTACCCAGCCCCTTACCTCCCGAGTCCCTATCACCAAACTATGGCTTTACCAAGGATGGACCATTTAGTCTAATCTGCTTTGATGTGCGTGCCCTACTACGAGTGAATGCAGCGGCTATGCAGGATGATAGCGTGGTGAGCTATTCTTCTTACGCCTTAGCCCACATTTATGGGCTTTGAGATGAGGGAAAGCTGCTGAGAGGGAGTTGATTAAGAGGGCCATAAATTTGCCTGGGGATGCCTTAGCTGTGAGAGTTGAGAAGTGTAGAGAAAGGGCCAAGAGAGCTACGAGATATTGTGACACCGCCCTTGAGTGCAGGATGCGAAGTGAGGAAGGATGTGGCCGAGTTAAGATCATTTCAGGTTTATCCATGTTCTTTGGTCTTTGCTGGAATTTACTGAGATGCCAGAATGGTGATGTTCCGGCTAGTTCTGAGATTCCTCTTGAGCTACGATTGGAGATGAGATTAAACAGCGATGATGTGATAATCGTATGCGAAGAAAGTGAGACATATGAGAAGTAGGCTTGGTGTTCGTGAGGGGAAGACGAGTCACATGAGATTTGGGTGACTTGGAGGGTGCCATGTTTGGGGAGGCGCTAGGCGAGCATCGCTCGGAGGACACGTCTATGGATTCCAGCTCGGTGGAGCCAGGAGTGATAGTCTCACTAAGCCTTTGACATATAGAGGGTAGTGAACATCTGCAGACTTTACCCGGGCACTGGCCCTGTAAAGATGATATTCTTTGCACTCCTTTTGCATTTCATTTTTAGTATTTTTGTTTGAATTTGCATTTGAGAGACAACTTTGTATTTTATTAGTGGGGTGAGGTATTCCTATACCTATCTCTTTTAAGGATGTTTTACTGAATATTGGTTTGATTTTACATTGTATTTTTTTTTTTTTTTTTTTTTGTGATTATTGGGAGCTTATTGGTTTAGATATATCTTGGTTGATGGATTATGGTTTGTTGATGAATTGTGGCCCCATTGTTTTAATATTAAAATGGTGTATTTGAGTGGTTTTTGAATGGTTTTTGGGCAAGTTCTAAAATTTTGCCATCTACTTTGTGTGTAATTAGTAAATTTATTCTTGTGTTACAAATTAATTATTATCGGTTGTGTAGTCAATCTGGGATGATTTGAAAATGAGTGCTCTTAATTGAACAAAATGAATGTCACACTCTGATGGGAGGCAGAAACCTTCAAGTTACATAGGCAATATGTAGCAACTTTTAGCATTTCATTGGCGACTAGTCGATTATTAAATTAAGTCTCTTGTATGGCTAGAGAAAGTGTAGAGTCTTGTTTGATAATGCCATATCGAATGCACTTGTTAATGAGTGAGGTTGTCTTGAATATTGTGCTTGATGACTTTAAAGGAATTTTTCCCCGATTAATTAGATTGATTGGAGTTAAAACAAGTAATTTTTTGAAGGTAGTATTGGAAATTCCTCAACATACCACTTTGTGAGACAACACTTGTGAGAAGTGTAGACCATGTTTGGCACCGCACTTTGAGCCTTCAGCACTTTCTTTGGAAGAAACTTGAGCAACTTGGCGGCTCTTTATCCTATCACCCAGTGTACTTTCATATGAAGTATTGGTTTTATTGGAATAACCAGCTTAGGCCAAATACCTAAGTTGAGGGTGTAGTGAAAAGAGTGGAAAGTCAGAAGTGTGAAGAAATTCATTGATAGATTGTTGTGAAAAGATGGAATTCCCCCTCCGTGTAAAAAAAAAAAAAAAAAAAAAGAAATGAAAAGAAAAGAAAAAGGTTGAAAACAAAGAATGAAAAATGAAAAAGAAGTGTTTGTGAAATAAAATTGTGTAGAATGGAGTAAAAGAAATAGGGTATCCGGTGATTCATGTTTAGTTGAATAGCTGGGTTGATGATGAATTGAATGTGAAATAGAAGGAGAAAAAGAAGTTATTTTGGGCCATACGTCATGAAGGTAGAAGCGCATGGCCTAAATGACCATACCTTCACCTCGAAGCCCCGATTACAGCTTTGAAAAGACCTTTGTGATCTTGGGTGAAAGTTTGAAACGGAATGTTGATTGGAAAATAAGGAGACAAGCCTATGGGTGAAATCATGCCATCTGTGTTCATCTTTGAGAGTGTGAGAGTTGTATGTGATTCGGAACTTTAAATTGTTGAGAAATTTTGTGTGAATATGGAATCATCTCACTATGTTGTGAGGCATTTGAATACCTTTGTTTGAGCTTGAACTTATTTGAAGCAAGAATTGTGCGGCTTTGAGTACTCTTGATAATGGTGAGTCACAATTTGAAACTTTGAGTGCACAATTAAGCTATTGTATTTGTAGTTTGAACTTTGTGCACATTTGTATGTTGAGTCTTAAGCATCATCAAGTTTTGTTTTGTAGACACATCCTTGTTGAACTAGTTGATCTTAAGTTTTCCTTGAGGGCAAACAAAGAAAGTTTAATTTAAGAAGTGTTGATGAGTCGGAGATTTTGACTCATTTAGGGCTTTTATTTTGATAGTTTAAGTGTCCTTAAATGTACCTAATTTTATGCTCTAACGATGTTAAAGTGTTAATTTGCAGCTATGAATGTTAAGGAGCAAGGCCAAAAGACATTATCGGGCAAAAGGAGCAAACAAGCTTGAAGAAAGTAAAGAAAAGCAATCACGGTGATCACCAAGACCCTTCAGTGATCCGCGGCGAAGAAATGGCTTTTAGATCGCCCAAAGTTCGACGTACGTGCCACCCTGGGAAGAACCAATTTGGCGGCGGGGATCAAGGCAATAGGCGGATCAGCGAATGTTGAGCGACTCCACGACAACAGCACTTTGATTGCCTAAGTTTTACCTAATCTTTGAGGACTGATGGCAATGTAAATTGGTGATGGAAGGAGGCGAATAGAGCGTGAATGCGCACAAACCGGTTGGCGCAGGTACAGCCTGTTTACTCGCCAAATGGCCTGAAGAGCTAAAAGCTAGAAGCCTATAAATGAAATTTAAAATGAAAAGTTGGGGAGTTCTGATTCCTAAGTATTAGATTTTGAGCTTTCTACACGAGTTCTTGAGTTTCTATTATAGACTTTGAAAGCTTTGAGACTTAATTTTGAGAAGTTTGCAAGTGGGTTTTTTGAATTAATTCCAATTTGGAGCATTGTTAAGAAACTTGGGAAAACTTTACCAATTCATGGCTAATCTTGTTGGTAATTGTTTTATCTTTTTATATGATATGTGGCTAAAACCCAATTCTTTACAGGGTGTGATAAATGTGATTATTGAAGCTTAATTAGATTATGTATTGTACTATTTATTGATGGTATAAATGCTTAATGAAAGTAGGTTTAATTGATGGTTGTGTTTTTAATCTATGAATTGTAGTTGCAAATGCAATTTTGCATTTGGGATTAAAGCTTGCAGAGAAGCAGGTTTTTAGAACCAAAGCACTTTCGATTAATGATTGTAGTTTTTGGGTTTATATGGGTTTAGCTCGAGAGAGTGAATTCTAAACTCAATTCTACCTATGTATCTCGAAGAGAGTAGATAAATTAAGGTTTTGGGCTATTTATCTTGTTAAGCCTGAAGCATTGAGGTTCGCAGAGTACTCTACTTGAATCATAGTGAGTTGTTCGAGAAGCTATTACGATGAGTGGAAGGCGTTCTTTCACCCACGTGAGATTTAGAAATCATTAGTAAATATCAATTTCCCATATAAGCTTAATTAACATAATCAATCACATCCCGAATTCCTCTCTACATTGTTGATTCCTCACATTTTCGCGTATTCGCATTTAGCTTGTTAACTAACAAAACCAATCCCACGATTTGACATTTATCATGCTTGCCAGACCCCTTTTAATTTAGTTAAATGTTTGCGATAATTTTTATTCCTATAACCAATTAGAACACATTTATAAGCTTTGAATTTGAACATATACAACTCCCAAGAGGGATTCGACCCAACTCTTACGTTGGGTTTTTATGCTAGATAACGATGCCTACCTACTGAATTGGATGAGGTGTACTTCAAACAGATATCATGAAGTAGCCACCTTGGCTTACCTATGAGGGAGAGGCTACTAAGTGTTCTAAGAAGAATTTCCCTTCTTTTGTTATTCCCTATCGCGGGCGTAGGTGTGATTACTTCTCCTTTCTATTCCATCATTGTACATTTGGATCATGCCTCCTTGCGTAGAGCTAACACACGTGTAATGCCACACCGTAATGCTGCTTGATGCTAATGTAGTTCCCTCCAATCCTAATCAGCGAGGTTACGGATGTAGAGTTCCGTAACGTGATCCGACTATTTAGCAGGTAGACTCAGGCCTTGACCAGTGCCCGGTCCAGCGCCAGCCCCCATTTCAAAACCCGCATTTGGTGGATTAGGCGTAGCTAGTCTTTGAGACTTTATGTTAAGTATGAATCTGCGAGAATTTCTATATAGTCCGGAAGGTCGGTGAGGACCCATAGAACTCATTGATTAGGTTAAGAAGATTTGTACGAGGTAATGCAAAGTAAGTGACCCTTGAATGATAAAGGTGTCGAGTTGGCATTCTATCCCAACTTAAGGACGTGCCAGCTCATATTTTGGTAGTGGAAAGACAACATGGGTGTAGATGCTAGCTCCGTGACTTGGGATTGTTTTACTGTGAGCTTTCTAGATAAAGTTCTTCCGAGATATTTAAGGAGATTAAGGCCAAAGAGTTTATGAACTTGAAGCAAAGTTCATTGTCGACTAAGAATACTGGGTTGAAGTTCACTTCGGGCTCTCTAGGTATGATCCACCATATGGTTAGCACTGATTCCAGCGGCACACGCAGGTAATGAGCAAATCTTTTTAGAGTATCCGATCCGCGGTCAAGACCGATTGTAGGAATGCTATGCCATTAGGAGACATTAATATCTCCAGGGCTAATGGCTCATGCTCAAAGAGATTGATGGAGATAAGCTTAAAGAAATAGCTAAGGAAAATAAAGAAAGGCAATAATAGTGGAAGCCTATGAATACTCCGATAATGGTGCAGCAGCGGTGGAAATCTCTCACCGAGTTCAAAGAGGAGTCATCTGTACCCATGACACCTTCCTCCTCAGCTAGATCTCTGTCCCCCGTGTTTCATATAGGATCAAAGAGGTAGAGCATCGGAACGCGGACTCACAGGAAGTGCTTGAGTATTCTTACTTTTCCAACTTGCTTAGGAATGTGTGGTTGAAGCAATCCCAGAGTGAGTGTCTTCTTTGCGAGAGAGGGTGTTTTAGGTGTAGCCGGTCTAGTCATAGGTTGAAGGATTTCCGGCTTCTTCCGTGCAAGGACAAGGAGGTAGCAGACACATTTAGTCTACAATCTGCAATGAAGCTGCTGGCCTTGTCCCCCACTTTCAGCAGAAAGTGCTTAACACCGTACAGCCTGCACGTGGTGGCCGATTGCGTAAACGAGTTCGCATGCTCTTGGGCTCGTTAGGACTGGGAAGATTCTCTCGATTTAGTCAACAGATCACGTTGAGAGTCTTCCATTTAGATATTTATGCATTGTTATATCCATAGGATACACATGTCTTTTGTAACCATTCAGATACAATAAAGAAACTTTACAGGTGTAAGTCCGAAACTCACTTTCAGAACCCTTCTGCGGTCTTACTCGAAGTTGGTGACCGAGTTATAGCAGAGATGGGGATTACAAAAATTGCTCACATCATAGTTTAACTTAGAAAGTCACCTTACAGGACTCCTTGTAGAGTTAGAAATAGTAGATTTTGATATTATTCTAGGCATGGATTGAGTTACATTCGTATTATGCCTCGATGACAGTTGTAGAATTAGGATCATTCGGTTTTAGTTTTTAAAGCGAGCTACGATCTTAGAATGGATGGGTAGTAACTCCCATTCCTATGGGTCGATTTAGCTCTTACGCCCTTAAGGCTAGGAAAATGATTTCTAAAGGGTATATCTATCATCTTGTTTAGGTTAAGTATTAAAAATGCAAAACCCCAACTCTTGAGTGGAGTCCAAATCGATAAAGGAAAGGTTTCCAAAAGTGTTTCTAGAAGATCTTGCCCGAGTCTCTGTGGGAAGAAATGCGACTTCAAAATAGATCTCCTTCGAGATACCGGTATATTTCGATTCTACGCTTCTGCGTAATGGCTCCATATACATTTAATGAATTGAAAGAACAATTGAAAGACCTTTTAGTTAAGGGCGTGCGTTGCATCAGATGATCTCTCACGTAGGATGCTCCAGTGAAAAGAAAGATCGGTTCTCTCAGAATGTGCATCAGTGTAAATCGTCAGTTGAACAAAGTCACAATCAAGAATAAATATACCATCCACTAAATTGATGACTTGTTCGACCAAATTCCGAGGTGGTAGTTGATTTTCTAAGATAGACCTCAGAATCGCGGAAGCTATCATCCGAGAGATAGTAACATCCCAAACACCCTTCGTGACTTGGTATATTTCACTATGAATTTTAGTTATGTCTTTGAACTAACAAATGCTCCACCACAACTTGCATGGATTTAATGAACATGGTGTTTAAACAAAGATTTGGGCTTGTTCGTCGTCATCTTTATTGATGATATCCTCATTTAATCTCTAAGTGAGGAAGAGCATGCAACTTTCATCTAAGAGTTGTCTTGAAAACCCTCAAAGATCGCCTATTCGCTAAGTTCAAAAAATGTGAATTCGTTACAATTAGTCGCTTTCCTTGGTCATGTGGTATCCAAATGAAGGATCAGTGGATTCTCACAAATGAGGTTGTACAACACCCACATTCAATCCACCTCTCCATTATATATTAGAAGTTTCTTGATTTTGTCCGTTATTCTGAGGTTTGTCAGGATTTTCATCCATAGCTTCCCATTGACCAAGTTGACTTAGAAGTAGGTCAAATTTGTGGTTAGATAAATGTGAGAAAAGCTTCGCACTAAAGACTAGGTTGACTACAACTTCTCTTCAATCTACGGGATAGTTGGGCGGTTATGTGATTTATCGTCATTCATCTAAGGTTGCCTAGGTTGTGTGGGTTGATGCGGCAGAAGGTCATAACTTTGCTTCTAGACAACTTAAGGTCCACGAGAAGAATTACCCGACTAATGACCTCAAACTTGAAGCCATAGTATTTACCCTAATGGTTTGGAGACACTACTTGTATGGTGTTCATGTTGATGTGTTCACAGATTATAAGAGCCTTTAGTAAATGTTCACCCATAAAGAGTTGAATCTTCTTCGGATGGAGATGACTTGAATTCCTAAAAGACTATGACACGAATGTGATCTACCATCGGGTAAGGCCAATGTAGTGGATGATGCCCTCACAGACTATCCATGGGTAGTATAACACATATTGAGGAAGAGAAGAAAGAATTAGTCAAAGATGTTCACGGCTTGGTCACTTAGGAGTTTGCCTTATGCATATGCTTGATGGTGGTGTAGTAGTTCAGAATGGGTCAAAATCTTTATTGGTAGCGTAGGTTAAGGAAAAACATGATTGTGATCCTATATTACTTCTTGAAAGTGCAGCTTCATTAGCATACATAGAGGTTTTATCCCGAGGAGATGGTAATACTTCGTTACCATGACGCTTTACGTGTTCCTAATGTGGGTGAGTTGAGGCAGATCCTTATAGACGCCCATAATTCGGATATTCCATTCATCCAGTGCTACTAAGATGTACTATGATCTATGAGAAGTATTTTAGTGGAATGTCATGAAGAGAGACATCACGTATGTTATGGCTAAGTGTCCTAATCGCCAACAGTCAAAGTAGAAAATCGTAAACCGTGAGGTGTGACTCAAGAGATTAACAATCCTACATGGAAGTGGTAAGTGATAAATACGGGCTTCATTATGGGTTTTACCTTGTACTCGAGACTACATGCCTCCATTTGGGTGATAGTGGAAAAAGTCACTAAGTTTGCTCACTTCCCGGATGTCAAGACTACATATTCAATCTGAGGATTACGCCTTTGGACTCTACATTAGCGTAGATAGTTAGATTGCATGGGGTCCCTTGTCTATCATCTCATATAAAAGTCCTTAGTTTACGTGTCATTTCCGGAAATCATTTCGTAAAGGTCTTGGTACTGTGTAAATCTCGACATGATTTCATCTTACCGACTGACGGTCGAAGATGATACCATTCAAACCTTAGTACATGTTAAAAGCTTGCATGATTGATTTCAAGGGTAATTAGGGTTATCACCTACCTATGAAAGAGTTCTCCTATAATAATAGCTTACATTCCAAAGATTTAGATGACCTCATGAGTCAATATACGGGCGTAGATGCAGATCTCTCGGTTGGTTGGTTCAAGTAGGTGAAAACCTCGATTGGGACAAATTCGGTTCATGAGGCTATGAAGAAAGGTTCGCTCATTAGAGATAGACTAAAGATAGCTTAGATTCATCAAACGTCCTATGCAGATGTGAGGAGTAAGGACATAGAGTTTGAAATCGATGATTGGGTTTTTGAAGTGTCACCATGAAGGGTGATGAGATTTGACAAGAAAGTGAAGCTCATCCCCAAATATGTAGAGTCCTTACAAAATCTTGAAAAGGGTTAGTAATATGGCTTATGAGTTAGAGTTGCGCAGAATTAGAAGCAGTTCATCCACTCTTTCACATTTCCTTGTTGAAGAAGTGTGTGGGTGATCCGGCATCGATAGTACCTTTAGATAGTGTGGCTGTGAAGGATAGCCTCACCTATGAAGAGGTTCCAGCTTGAAATTTTGATCACAGTTCATAGATTGAGAAATAAAAGTCGCTAAGTAAAGGTTTTGTGGAGAGTCACCGTAAGGAGCTACTTGGGAAGCAGATGCAGCCATGATTTCAAGTATCCTCACCTCTTCCCTTCTTATTCAGCCACTGAGATAATAGTTCCTCTCGCCCTCTCGCCACTCTTGCGTAACTCAGTCTCAGTATCCTTCCCTTAGTTATCCATACATTTCAAAATATTTGAATGTTCATGGAACTCAATTTAGTCAGATATCAGTTTCTATAACTTAGTGGAAGGGATTGCAGCTCCTTCCCTCCATACTCAACTTGTTTAGTCTTAATTCGAAGACGAATGTTCCCAAGGGAGATAATGTAACACCCTGGTCCAAGGATATGACAATTCTTCGTTTGTTCACAGCTTGGTTCCAAAGACATGAAACCACCCACGACTAGTAGGTGGGACAATAGTCCATGGTGAGTTTATATTTTTCAAGATTTAAGTAGTTTATATTTTCCAAAAATGTTAGCTCAAGGTACTTTTATACGGTTCACTAGGATGGTTCGAGCCATCTAGGTCTCAGAGGTGAGTCCTGCACTTAGAGGAATTTTAGTATTGAAAGATGAGACCTACGACCGTGGTCCACGGTCTGTCAATGGTCCCACGATCCGTAGGTAGAGTCCCATCTTGGGGTCCAAGATTTAGTGGTCTCTGATCCCATCCACCACCGACTAGTACAATCCTTGGTTGGACCTACGGACATTAGGTCTGGCCGTTGGTGAGGATCAACAGTTATTTAAAAAAGGGCTTTTGGGTAAACTTCAAACGGTCATATCTTTTAGCACAAAATGAATTACGTGTCCATGACTTATCAAATTAACGATAATTGAGTCCTCTTTCAAACAACATCGAGTTTTCTAAAATCCATGTGGAGTAAGAAGTTACCCTCATTTTAGTAGACTGTCAAGGTGGACATAACTACGACCGATTGATGTAGTGGTCTAAATGACGGCCCGTCAGTCCCATCTTGAAGGGCTTCGTCAATTTTTAAATCAGGGTCATTTTGGTATTTTTCCTATACATTAAACACTTAAACTACTCCTTTTGATGCCTAAACTATGTCGTTTGACTTAGTCTAAGCCTAATAATCTAGTCAGACGATACCCATAACCCTCATTCTCCAAAAATCACCCACCTTAGGGCCAAAAAAAGAGGAAAAGTCGCCAGTTTCTTCCAAGAACAAGCAGAGGTGTTCTTCGAAGTTCAGCCTTTGTCAACAGGTAACTAGTGGGTTCCTTTCACCCTTTAGTTCCCTAGAATTTAGTTAGTATCTTCAATTCTCATGAACTGTGCAGACCTAGGGCTTCTAGATTTTCAAGATTTATTGTAAATTCGATTATTATGGTTCCCTTGATCTAAATACCATGTTTATTGATAAATTAGTATAATTCCATGAATAGAACTCTGAACCCTAGCTTGTGTAAATTTATCCTAGTTCATGAATTATACTTGCTAAGCCAATCAGACATAAAATCAAGTTTAAGATTTCGAATGCCATGTTCTCAGTATATAAATGTTGAATTCTCAGTTAGCATGCCAATATTTTGACCTATTCAGTATGTTAGTGCATTTTAACTTCATATATATTTAGTTGGGACTAGACTTAGCACTGAGTTGGACTAGGGTTTAGCGTACCCTCAATGTCCCAGAACTACGTACCCGTATAGGTTTATAAGTCCCTTCAATTGGGCATCAGTTTTAGTGATCACGCCACAGTAATGCCTCTATACCACTGGCTAGGTATATATGGTCCTCTCTATGGGGCGTATACATCGAACTCCACGTTTAGCTCACGTGGTTTATGTTGGTTAATAGTAGTTCCCACAGTCAAACTCTTAGTGCATTGACCGGGTTTTCAACATTTACTTCATCATTTAGTCAGTATGTTATCTTCATGATTAGTACTTGGTCATTGAATCCAATCATCTTTCAGTTATACTTCACTACATATCTATATCCTTGTTCAGATTATATTATTGCTTAGTTATGCATTGTTCAACTTATATACTTTGTTCAGTGATCTGAGGCCAACAATATGTATATTTTTAATCATTATTTGTCTTATATTTAGAATTTATATTTGTCCTTTTTGAGCATGAATTTTGTGGATTGTGTGTAATAATATATTTTATTTGTAGGATTAAATTGGTATAGAGATGAAGAAATTTGGAACTAAAACGAATTAAAGATGTAAGGTTGATTTAGGAAATCAAGCAGATAACTTAATGAATTAAATTGAATATAATAATCTTTAATATATATGAATTGCAGTTGAGGAAAGAGTTGAAGTTGAAGGAACCAAGTTGCCACATGGCAGCCAACCTAAGGCAAAAGAATTCTCTAACTGAAAGTGGCGGACCATTGTTCACGCGGAAGTCAAATTCGTTCGGTTTTGGATTTCTAATTTGTTTTGGCTTTAGTTTTTTTATTTATGGTTTTCTACATCTATAAATAGTCCATAGAAATAATTATTATGGGGCAAAATACTTTGTAAGGAAAAATTGTCAATACTTTTTAGGGTTCTTTTCTTCTTCTTATTTTATTAGACATTAGTAGCTAAAGACCCTTGTTCTGGGAATGCGTCTATGAGTAATTGTTGAACATCGATTGTTTTGAATTAATGTTGGTTATCACTTTAAATTACTTTTGTATTCTTGTTTTAGTATTTTTTGACTAGCCATCATAGAGATAAATCTCTTGTCTACTCTTAAACTCGAGACGCTAAGGTAGATAGACCAAAGGATACTTGAAAGCTTGATCTTCCATTAAGTTGAGTTGATTTGTGTTTAGGAGTCACGTCCGGATGAACACCTAGCATGGTTACAAAACAAGATGAAATATAAATGCTTGCCAATTAGGACTGCCTATCCCCTCTCAACGATGTAGTTAGACAACTAATTGGAGTAGACGATTAGAGGTCGGGAGACCATGATCATAAAATCAACCCTATAAATTATAATTAGTAATTTGATAACCGTAGTTAATTCATGCATGAGATGTTATATATGAAACCCTATGCATGTTGTAGCCCTGGAATTTTCCAACCATTGTAAGTAATCTTTTTATTTAATTCCTGCATTCTTTTCTTTACAAATAAAAATGAAACACTTTTGGTAGTCTTACATAAATAATTATTCCAATATAATTTAGTAAATAGTTAATTGACAAGTGCTTTGGGTTTGATAATCTGGTTTTTTTAAGAGCCACTATATTACTTGCGCGACTAATGTAACTTGCGTGTGCAATGGGAGCAACATTCACTTCGCATATCTATATCCGCATGCTCAGTACATTCCAAGTACTGGCACATACTTTGTGATACATTATTTCATGATGTAGGTTCAGGCAGTCATCATCCAAATCATGTTTAGATCGAATTCCTGTCTACATTCAACAACTTCAGTGGTGAGCCCTTATACTTCAAGGACAATACACATGGTTTACATTTTAGTCTTTATTTTTAGTTTTCAATTTAGTTAGAGTCAGCTGGGAGCACGTCCCAGCAACTCAACTGAGTTAGAGACTCTTCAAATATAGTAGTAGATTAAGACTTTGAGTTAGTGTTAAGTGTTTTGGGGTTGGTTCCCCCAGATATTCAAATATATTTTCATTTGGAGTCTTTTAGTTTTGACTCATTTATTAGTTACGCTTCTACTTATCTTAGTTATATTTTTAGCGTGCTTGATATATGCCAGACTCATGGTTAGCTTGGGGTCACTCGTGATCCTAGGTCCCGTGAGCCTTGGGGCGTGACCAGATTTGTGAAGTGATTTCAATGGAGCGCATGTTCATGATCCTAGACACATGTATTTGTATCATAAAAAAATGCAGGTTGAATGATATCAGTACATTAAATATACAAGTATATAATATGGTTGAATAATACAATAAATGAATTGATTATTGAATACATATCAAGTAAAACAATATATGAACAAGTAGTGAAAATCATTTGTACTTTACAAGAAGATATGCAATAAAAGCAATATGAGAATAGAACACTTTAATATATGGAGAGTTTGACTAACCGACAACCATCACTATAAGGCTAGTGATGATCCAAAGTTTCACACCTATTGCAAGGGTTATTCTATACTTTGCTGGGGAATAGGATGCTAAGCATAACTGTGGATCCATCAAATAGGCCTTCTTAAGGTAGTGAGGTGTCTCACAAAAAGTTTGTACGATCGTATCCTACATATGCTACGTAGTTTGATGGAACTTCGAGTTAATAATAGACTCTTACCCAATGCAGTAAACTACTCCCAAAACAATCATATCAATTATGCTCAATCACAGAGAAACGTACTATTTCTTTACTTTAGTTTCACTTTTCTTTATTGAATTAATTTTCAAAAAATCAATTATACTCTTTCTCTTTTTCAACGGTCAAACAATATATATAAACCATTCGTATCCTTTCCCTAAAACTTCTTTTAAAGCATGCATTTAAAACGTATACTTTGGGACTCACCTTTCAAGTTCGTAATAGATTTATAGAAAATATCATATAATAATCTTAATAAACATTACTTTTATAAACAAGTAGGGTTAACGTGACATGAAGCATGAACAACAATTAAGAATTCAATATGCATAATAGAAATAAAAATCTCAATGGTTAAGGAAATGGAACTATGAATAAGAAACACAACTAAATTTTGATTCCAAGGAAACTGCAGATAGAACTCTAAACATAACAACTGATTGAGATGTTGGGCATGATGATGAAGTAGTCCAATACTATGAATATCTTACATACCTGGAAGAACAAAGTTCTTGAAGAAGTTTGAAGAAAAACTTGATTGGAAGACTTAAAAACCTAGGTTTTGTCTTTTGTGTGGTTTTCTTGTAGATGAAGATGGGAGAAACATTATTGATTGAATACCATATAATTCTTTAAGAAAATCTTTAACTTGGAGTCTTTAGATCTTGAGAAATTGGAGAAATCTTTTCTTGGAGTTCTTAATCTTTGGAAGAATGAGAATTGGGGATTTTGAGAGTTGTTATTCATATAATGATGTTATTAGGTTGTAAGATATACTTAGGGAAGTTGATTGAGGGTTAAAGGTCAAGAATATCCTTCTGGGAACATAAAAAGACCATAAAAGTCAAAGAAAATGACCTTTTAACGAATCTCATTGGCCAAATCGGTGATCTGGAGGTATCCTAACTGAAATAGTCGGCGGTTCACCAAATGGGGCTTTAGATAGTCAAAATTGAGAAAGACTTATGATTTTTAGGAAATTTTGGTGAGCTAATTTGGTGATTCACCGACCCATTCGATGATTCGCCAAATGGGCAAGTGTTCTCTTCGAATTTCCCAGCTCAGACATGTTCCAGTTAAATGACCATAATGAAGAATGGCTTGGATCTTAGCTTAGAAATTTTTGGGGTGTTACATTAAAGGTATAACTTGAAGGATGGATACAAAAATACCCATGTTAGAAAATTAGATTATGATAATAGGGAAAACAAAGTAACCCTGAAAAAGTTAGTCAAACATAGATGAAGAAGAAATACCTTATGAAAAGTTCAATAATGATTTTCATTCTAAAGCTGAAGAGCTCCAAGATTGCTTATTACACTTATCGAACCACTCCTTTATAAGACTAATGATCATTCCAACTGTCCCCTTTGTCTTCTGCATTTTCATGAAGATAACATTATTTTTAATGGCCAAGTTTCTCTTTTAGCTCATGTGACTTTGATGACCAGGGTGTCCACAGTGAATACAAGGCATGTCACATTGATTTTCATCAACTTTTAATGAAATCTTCTGAAATCCTATTTCATGTCTAGTTGAGGATTGATTAATTTGGATATTATTGAACATTACTGAGGATTTTGTCATTTTTTAAAACTTTTATCTAAAATTAAAGCAAGTATCTATGATTCTTAAGTCAGGATGATGTGGTGTTTAGTCAATGAAGGAGAAAAAAGAGCAAAGATTGGAATTAGCTTATGTTCTTGTAAAATGCGTCTGCAAAAGGAATTGAATTTTGTCTCCAATTCTTATGTTCAATATCAACCAAATAATTGTACGACCCCTTAAATAATTGGCTTAAGCTATCATTTTAGCACTATAATTTAGATCAAAGCCTATGAATCACTCTAAAAACCATGTCTGTAGCCAAGAGATGTGACATAGATGAAACATCTTGTCCCCGTGTTCGTCCCAACTCCACTACTGACTTCATCAATGTGTGACCTCTCTCCTAACCTACTCCTAATACTACAACATTCATATTTAACAACACCTTCATCTTCGACGTTGTTTCACCAGATTCTAAACCAAAATCTCTATTGCTACATAGGGTGTGTTTGGTATGTAGGAAAACATTTTCTAGAAAATATTTTCCAATTTTTTCATGTTTGGTTGGGTAAAATGTTTTCCAAATCAACTCATTTTCCTTAAATTAAGGAAAATGACTTTCCTTAAAAATTAAGGAAAATATTTTCCAAAATTCTCCTCCAACTTCAAATTACAATTTTTTTTTTTGGTTGAAAAAAAATAAATTTAAAGTTATTTTTTTTTGTTAAAAAAATTCAACTTTAATTTTTAATTTTTTTAACCCATCCTCACCCTGCACTTCGCCAGCCCCTACCCCCAAATAATAATTTTAAGTTTGTTTTAAAAATATTTCCAATTTCAAATTTTTATTTTCATCCCACCCCACCCCTACCCTCGACCCTTCCCCTACTCCCCAAAAGAATAAAAAATTAAAGCTTGTTTTCTAAAATATATTTTCTAATCCAAATTCTTATTTTTCATCCGATCCCACCCCCGGTCAGCCCCCTTACCAGCCCACTCTCCACCTCCCTATCTGCCCCTACCCTCCAAAACAAAATTTAAGTTTGTTTTTAAAAGTATTTTGATTTTCAATTTTTATTTTTTCACCCCACCCCACGCCCTACCCGCGACCCCCACCCCCATTAGCCCCCCACTAGCCCCCTACTCCCTTAGAAAAAAAATTAAAGTTGGTTTTTTAAAAAAAATTTTCAAATTAAAGTTTTTATTTTTAACCCCCACACACACACACACCTCCAAAAAAAAATAGGTTTCTTTTTAAAATATTTTCAATTTTGAATTTTTTCCCCATCTCATCCCTACCTCCCCACCCCACCTCCACCACCTCACCCTCCCCAAATAAATTTAAGTTTATTTTAAACAAAATATTTTCAGTTTCAATTGAAAAAAAAATTTCAACTCTCTAGTAAAAATAAAAGATACTTTCTCAAAAATATTTTTCATTCAGAAATCAAACACACAAAAGTCTTTTCCGGAAAATATTTTCTACTAACCAACCAAACATGATAAAATAAGTCCAAAGTCTACTTGATTTCCAGGAAAACATTTTTTAGAAAAACATTTTCCTTCATACCAAGCACACCCATAATCAACCTCTATTTTCATACAACACCGAAATGATTTTGTTATAAAAGACAAAATAGTGTAAAAATGGTTGGAAAATTAATGGTCTTTAACACCTAGCAGTATTTATCCGATTTCGCAATGAATTGTTTGAGTGAATTTGATCTAAATATATATTCATTACAACTCTTTAAATTCTAACATCTTAGGGCTAGTTTTTCTTATGTTTTACTTTTTTTTAGTGGAGGGGTAAATTGGTAATCCAACTTTACATTTTGAATCTTCATGCTTTTAAGAATATATGATATGATTACTATATGATAATTAAAAATTTGACCTACAAATAGAGTGCAGTTTTTTGGCAAAATGAAGTTGCTTGACGAAACCTCGGGTATGGATAGCTTCGGCCTTTCTAGATAAATAGTGTTGGTTGAACTCATTCTATATATTTATTTAGAAGCTTTATTACCTCTAGAGTGTGCTATGATTGACAATGTAACACCTAAGATTTTGAACCTAGGAACACTTAGCATTAGCATAAAAACTTGCCTAAAATTTCAATATCAAAAGTTCCATGATTGGCATCTATAAGTTGTGAAACCATCCCAGATCCGTGAAATATGCTTTTGGATTTGGATCATAGGAGATTGCATTGAATCTAAGTTCCGCCGAGGAATTTCACGAGCCATGGGTTACACACGAGTCGTGGAATGACCTCGTAGACTTGAATATGAAAGTTGTGAAAAATCCTAAGTTCCAAGAAGAAACTCCACATTCCATGGATCATTCTACGATCCATGGAATGGACCTGTAGATCAGAACCTGAAAGATGGCAACAATTCTTCGTTCCACAAAGGTATTCCATAAGCCATAGAAGGTCCATATGGACTCAATAGATAAGAGTTTTTAGGGTATTTATGTATTTTTCTTATTTCCCTAAGTCTAAATTGTGATGTTTTAACATTATTGGTGAAAATTAAAAGATTAAAAATTACAATTGAAAAATAAAATGAAGAACTAAAAATCTCTACAGGCTAAGGCACAGATATCTCACACTCTCTAAGGAGATTCAAGCCCACTACATCAAATGTTTACCTCAGTCCAACAATAGTCCTTCTTGACTTGTCCCCTCTAGGATTAAACAACCGAATTACAAAGTATAACTCAACAAACTCTGGAAAAAAGTTGAGTCCATAGCCCCACAAAAAGAATACCTCCCTTCAACTAATAAGAACTCTTTTTTTGACTAACTTGTATGCACTCTCTATTTTCTTGTACTCAAAACAAAAGAAGATCACCACTATTTATAGTTGATAAAGTATTCCTAGCAATGAATAGGAAGATAATGGTGTAGTAAATAGAGAAGATAAATAGCCTAGAGGTTACACTAGTTACAAAGAATAATGGAAAATAAAGAGTGAAAAAGTAATGGGATACAAAGCCACCAACGACTTGTGACATGCTGCACCAAGGAATTAGTAACATGTGCAATTACTCCAAAATGGAGGAATGCATCAACAATTAGTAATGTCATTATCCCAAAAAGGTGCTGCACATGGGAAGTCCACCAACGGGGCAGAAACTAATGACTATGTGGCAATGAAAATTCTTAAAATATTAAAATACCACACTAAAAATCCCCCAGTAATTTTAACATTCATTAAGACTGTCTATGAAGGTATGCCCTGCATTGAACCTCCACTTAGTAAAACACTAACTTTAACTCCAGAGTTGTAGTGGTCTTATACTTGAACTATGACTACTTAAGGGAAATAAAATATCACTGCCTACACATAATAATCAATGTGTTGACATGAGCTTTAAAAGCCATCACATTACGGTCTTGTGCTATCCCAATTTCATGAGTGCTTTTGAGAATAACACTAATTCTCATAGGCTACGTCCTACTTCCACACTCACATAGGTGAAATTTGTCGAGAATTCTCATGTCTATTCAATACTACACCCATACAGGCTACAAATTTTCATTAAGAGCTTTGTATACTCAATCTTCACAAATAACTATAGGAAACAATGAACTCACATCATAGGGATGTAATTAAAATAATGTAGTTTTTCACAAAAAGGCATTATATGATTCATTTTTCCCATTGATCCCAGTTATAGGATCTCTAGTCCTAGGTTGGGTTTCCTCATATATTATTCAAGGATTTATAGGCTTCAATCCCATCCCCCTCAATGTGCTCCACACCTTTTCTCTTGTTAAGGTCTTAGTAAGAGGATCTGCAAGATTGTCACAAGATTTGACATAATCAACTTTAGTGGTACCACTTATCAAATACAATATTACATTAATGTGTATCTAGTTTAGAGGTATGGATTCACCGTTGTAATAACGATTTTGAGCTTTAGTAATTGTAGTCGTGCTATCACAATGAATTAAAATTCGAGGAATTGATTTTTAAAAATAATCTATTTGAAATAATAAATCTCTCAACCAATTCACTACCTCACTAGATGAAGCTACATCACTTAGTTCACCCTCCATGGCAGAGTTTGCAATTATAGTTTAATTTTTTGATCTCCAACAAATAGCACCACCACCCAATATAAAAATGTAGCTAGTGGTAGAACATGAATCATCTGATAAGGTGTTCCAATATGCATCAGAAAAGCTTTCAAGTATAGCAGGATACACTTTATAGATTAAACAAGTTTTCGTCCCAATTAAATATCTCATAGGTCGTGTTATAGCATGTAAATATTCATTACCTGGCTTACTTGTAAACCTTCTAAGTACTCCTATTGCATATGCAATATCAAGCCTAGTGCAATTAGTCACATGTCTCAAACTTTCAATTAAGCTAGCATATTCCTTTTAGTTTATCATATAATTTTCACTTTGAATAGGAAACATGTCAACACTTGAATCAAAAGGAGTTACAACATGCTTGCAATCAAGAAAGTTATAATTTTTCAAAATTTTCTCAACATAATTTGTCTGGTCAAGGAAACTTTCATCACATGTTCTTGTTATTTTTATTCCAAGAAAATTTACCTCGCAATGATTTTTCATATCAAAATGGCTTCTAAGAATATTTTTAGGCTGACATCAATAACATTAATGCTAGAGCCAAATATCAATAAATCATACACATATAGACATATAATAACAAGTGAATTATTCCAAGACTTATGATATATGCACTTATCACACTCATTTGTTTTTATACCATTTTCTATCATGTAGGAATCAAACTTTTCATGCCACTGATTTGGTGCCTATTTCAAGCAATATAGGGATTTAGTAAGTTTACATATTTTACTTTCTTGGCCTATTTCACTAAAATACTCTTGTTGATCCATATAAATTTCCTCATTTAGGTCTTCATTTTAAAAAGCAGTTTTATACATCAATTTGATGAATTTACAAATCAAAATTTGCAGCCATACCAATGTAATTATAGTTACCCGAGAAAATGTATCAAAACTTCTAGGCCTTATAGTTGCTTAAAACATTTTGCAGCTAGTCTAGACTTATATTTATCAATAGATCCATTTGATTTCAACTTTTTTGTAAGACCCATTTGCAAAAATTGTTTTGCAACCTGCTTGTAAATTAGTAATTAGTAATTCAATTTCTTCATTTACGCTCTCTTCAAAAATAAAATCATGTGAAGATAAAGCTTCTTTCAAAGTGAAAGGGTCATCTCTAACATTAAACACATAAGAATCAGGAAACCAAATATTTTTCTACTCTAGCTCTTTTACTTCTTATTAACTCAAAATCATCAATTTCTTTATTTTTCAAAGTATAAGTAGAAGAACATGGTAGTGACAAAATATTTTGTTCAATTCTTTGACCCCTACTATTTTTAGAATCAAAAGGAATTTATTTTCATTAAAATACCATCACCTGATTCTATTATAATATTATCTTCG
Source organism: Solanum pinnatisectum (assembly GCA_035578085.1). NCBI lineage: Eukaryota > Viridiplantae > Streptophyta > Magnoliopsida > Solanales > Solanaceae > Solanum > Solanum pinnatisectum. The sequence goes on from CM069083.1 coordinate 39,178,924, forward strand.
AGATTAAAAAATCTATAGGATGTACTATTTGAAGCATAATCAAGAGAAGCACAAGTAGTAACTTTCTTGCCCAACCTCAAACTCTTAGATATCCCAGATTCGGCTTGTGACCTTTCCACAATTCAAAATGTGTCAATTTAGATTTTTTAACAGTTAAAATAGCTTTACCCCATAAATTTAAAGGTGCATGTGACTCAATAAGCATGAAATTAGTCAATTCAACAAAAAATCTATTCTTTTCTTTCCGCTACACCATTAAATGCAGGAGAATAAGGAGGAACAGTTTCATGAATTATGTCTAATGATCTAACAAGAATTAAACTCATTTGACTCATATTCACAACCTCTATCAATTCTAATTCTTTTTATTTTTCTTCCAAACTAATTTTCAATCTCATGGAGATAAATTTTAAAATGATCAAAAGCATCACTTTAGATTTTCATCAAGTAAACTTATGTAAACTTAGAAAAATCATCAATAAAAGTGATAAATATCTATTTCCTCCATGAGTTAAAATTCCTTCAAGTTCACAACTATCTCTATGAACTAACTGTAATAAATTAGTTTTTCTTTCAACTTGAAAATGGGGATTTTAGTTATTTTAGCTTTATTACAAGCCTCACAGTTATCAAAATTCTTTTTAATAATTGAGATTAACCCTAACAACTCAAGATTCCAATATAATGATCATTAATATGCCACAAACAAGTTTGCGAAAAATTAGTACAAGAAAAGATATAATAGAAGTAAAAACTTTATTCATTTCAACATTCAGTTTGAACATCCCATCACAAGCATACCCTTTCCCACCAAAATCTCTTTCTTTACAATTACATATTGATAAAATTGAATAATATGTTTAAATCTTGCTTTATTAAGAAGAAAACTAGACATCAATTTTTTTTCTCATGGAAAGAGTATAAAGTTAATGGTTCAAAGTTAACACCCTTCCAAAGGTAAAACACAATACGACATCTCCTGTTCCAAGTACTTGAGTAGTGTGAGAATCACCAAGCATGATGATTTTTGGCTCCTCAAAATAAGTATATTTTTTAAACAAATCTTTGTCCTAACATACATGTTGATTTGCACAAGAATTAACCAACCATCCATTAACATTCTCAATAATGTTTACGTCAGTAATTATCGCCACAAAAGGTTCTTCTGCACTGCTTGCTTAAGGTCTAGGATGTTGCAAAATTGACTAATATGCCCACTATTACTACAAATAAAGCACAATCTCTTATCTTGAATTTGTTGATTTGTGTTTGGTTGTTTCACCAATATTTTTGGGTGGTCTACCTTTATTTTACTTGAAAGTTTTCTTCTTAGGTTTCATAGTTGTATTTTTGAGAGTTAGGAGTAGAATTATGTAAGGACCCATAGTACACCCTAGACGTAACATAATGTATAGGACCAGAGACCCTACACAAGCCACTTAGCATGCATCATACATGATAATAGAAAAAGACTTTAAAAGACAACATTGTATATATCAAAGGAGTTTGACAAAGCGGAAGTCTTACATAAGTCTCAAAGTTATCTAATACATCATAAGGAAAGTGATTGGACGTAACCCATACATCACATACAAAGTCTGAAACAAAATGACATAATTCTATAAAGTGTCTCAGAATAATTCGTAACCAAAAATGCACAAAATGCATATTTTCAGAAGTTGCAGGTGCAACCCACGGTTGCCACCCATGAACCATAGGGTGACCCACGGCCCGTGCTAGTGGTCCGTGGATGGCCACCTGCAACCCTCCCCATAATCAGCCCAAAAATCATTCTAAGTGTCGAGCCACGGCCGGACCTAGTGACCGTAGGCCATGCCACGGACTGTGGTCCTGGCCGGTGAATCATAACCCTTTGAGCAGCCTCCCAGACACCATTTGACAGCCGACAGAATAGACCATCGATCCATCCACGGCCCATCGGTGGCCCCGGCGCTTTTTAAGTCGGGGTGTTTTGACTTTCCCCTATGCGTTGGACCCCTAAACTACGCGGTTTAACCCCAAACTAAGTAGTTTTGGTCATTTTCAGCCTAATAAACTAATTAGAACCTACCCTAGTTAATTATTGCTCAAGTTAATAGATCAAACATATAACCAGAAAGGAGAAAGAGTTGGCCAAAGCTTTCCAAGAATGCATCGAGGTTTCCTTCAGTTTTAGCCCGAAATCGAAAGATTTCTCCGTGGAATACTTCACCAGGTATGTGGGATTTCACTAGTGGGTTCCTTTCACCCATTAGGTCCTTAGATTTAGTCAGAATCTTGATTCCGTTGATATTATCTAGACCTACGATTTTTTGAATGTTAGATGTTGTTGAGTTTTAGCTGTTAAAATGATCCGAATCAGATTGTCATGAATCCAATATCATTTTATGTAGATTCTTTCATAAATTCAGAACCCTATCTATGTAGTTCTTTTTGTTCATGAATTACATATGCTAGGTCAGTTATTTCAGATATGTATACATGCCTCAGCTTTCGAATGTCTTAATATCAGTATATTAATGTTACATTCTCTGTTTGCATGTCAGTATTTTGAGCTATCCAGTATTATAGAAATTCAGTTATAAATTGTTAATTACATAATCAATTGGGAGTAGCTTAATACCAAGTGGACTAGGGTCCGTCACCATCATAGTCCTCCACTTAAAGCCCTCTCGGTCCTAAGTCAGTATCCCAATGGAAATAATATAAAATCAAATATCATTATAACAAAGGAAAAGCAATGATCAATACCAATCCATATCTTATGGTCAAAACATAGAATAACTCTACTAACATTATTCAACATAGATGAGAAAACCTTTCACTAATGTGAATCCATATGTAAGAAATTCGTTTCACAATTATGATCATAGTAGTATGTGAGAAAACCTTTCACAATAGCATTGATACTTTCCTCTCAAAGCATTTCAAATCAATTACATCAATTTCATAAAAGCATGCATATCTTTATAAATTCTGAATTCATATTTCCCAAGCTTGATCATGGTTTGAAGGGAACCCATAAAGATTGAATTGAAACCCTAATAACTTTCTCAATTTGAAATTGAAATGATAAATTGAAACATTGGGGACCTCATGGAGGAATCTACTCCGTGAGTGAATACCCAGAAACCTTGATACTCAAAGCCTAAGATGAATGGTGAATTGATGCCCTTGAATGAACCCTGACTTCTTATTCTTTTTCGTTGGGTATAGAGGGAATTTATGAGAATGAATTTGGTTGGGTTTTGGGGAATTAGGTGAATGGGTTTAAAGTGGGACATTATAGGACCTAAAATCCTTTTTATAGGGCATAGGATAGAATAAAAATGACATATTATAGGATTACAACAATTAGAAAAGACCCAACATCCCCTAAGAAATAAATGTCAGAAATCTCTACAGTTTGGACCTACGGTTCGTAGGACTTTTAACGGAGTCCTAGTCAATCGTAGAAAAGTTCACAAGCCTAATATTTTGGCCAGCCCTTGAAAAAACCTATCTACGGCCGGTAAGACATCCTACTCTTCGTTGAACCTGACTGTAGAAAGAAACTTGATCTCAAAATTTCACCAAGTTTGGGACCTACCCAGGAGACTTATCTACAACTCGTAGATCATTTGATGGACCATCCTGGTGAGCCGTAGAAAAGTTCAGAAACTTGATATTTCAAAACTTATTTTCCCCCTTTCCATGAGATTGGTGTACGACCCATAGAAAGTTCCACGAACCATAGATTGGTGTCGTAGACCTGAAGAATATTTATAATTCATTCAACCTTAGTATACAATTTTCAATTAGTAAGATCATTACTAGGTTTTGTTTCTATGCCTACTATTTTGATTTTCTCTATTTTTCATTGCTCATTATTGATACTACTATTGAAATCATAGTTATTTCAGGTGTGTCGCTATATGTTCATGTATAGATCATGGAGTACTTATGTGTTATCTCCAGAATATACTGAAAAAATCTATGAACCTAAAACTGTTCAATTTTGAATTTATGGTGAAAGATAAGACAAGAGCAATGTAAAACCCATAAGATTTTAAATTTTAAGCACATGTCAAATTGCGTCACTAAAGTGTCATCAATGTGGAACTAATTTCACTTGACGTATGTTACTACTTGATAATAGATGGATAGTATTATTTAGAATTGTACAAAAATGACAAAATAGGAATGTAATGTCAAGTGACGGATGAAAATTAAAAAAAATCTGTTGGGATTTCTCATGATCATCCCATTTCTTCTTCGTGAGAAGGTATTAAAAGGCCTAGGAAAATTATAATATGCCTAAAAATATATGCAAGAACTACATATAATTCAACATTGCAACCCAAAAAGGCTCATGATTTGAATCTATAGTAAGAAGACAAAATTCTAGGCATGAGAGAAGGACAAGAACAATGTAAAACCCATTAGATTTTATGTAACGACCCAAATTCATATGTCGTGATGGCACCTATCTTTCAAACCGATAGGTAAGCCAACACACTAGTTTTACCAAATCATTAAAATAAATAAGGTGAAAAAATAAAAATAAATAAATGACAAGTAGAATATCTCAAACGCTAAGTCTTTAATAGGTATGAATCAGAGAAAACTAATACACCACATAAGCTTTCGTGTCATAAGTACAATAGCTTCTAAAATACTGCAAGTCCAAACTAAATGATAATCCTAAACATAAGAAATATCTTGTCTGAATATGAAAACAAAATAATAAATGATAAGATAGAGGGAGGTGTGGGTTTCAGAACAGTCAAGCAGCTCACCACAACTCCAAGATAATCCAATCTCGAACTAAGAAAGTTGCATGAGATATGCTCGTATGTGGAATTAGATCTGCAAAAAATGGTGCAAAAAGTATAGTATGACTACAAAACCACGTGTACCCAGTAAGTCTCATAGACCGACAATGAAAATGTAGTGATAGGAGTATATAAGAAAATCATCCTTTAATTTTACAAGTCTACATTATACTTATCACCAAATTCCATCAATTAGGGATAATCAAATTTCACATAATGTCCAACCACCCAATAAGCACATATTCAAATCAGAATAAAGGATATAATGAGATGTAATGTAATGAAACACCATGAAATGACATGCCTCAGATTCCATGGCTAAATTCAAAATAGGAGTAGTAGTAAATAAGGTCCAAGCTTGAAGAAGCTCACCTAACACACATCAATTCAACTATAGGCGGTTGAATAAGGTTACCATCGCATTTATTTCCTCGATTGTAACCTTGTTCAGCTACCTATAGTAAATACATATACTCATAGATCCATCTTTATTCTTCACAAATAACATTGGAGCACCCAAAGGAGATACACTCAATATAATGAATCCCTTGTTTAACAAATCCTATAACTTCTCTTTCAACTCTTTTAATTCGAACAACTCCATAAACATGGTGGAATAAAATGAGTTGAGTGTCTATGTAACACCTCGGAAATCAAATCAAACTTAGAAAAACGTAAAAAAAATGGAACCATGACAGCTTTTACGGACCGTGAACTGCTCGTGGTTCACGCCAGCTTAAATGGTGGACCACGGACTCACCACGTCGTGGACCACCATCAACATTGGTGCTCGTGAGGGTGATACAGAACCTCTCAGGCCCTGACATCAAACCACGGAGCCCTCCATGGGCCTCAAAACCAAGGACCACGACCAGCTTGACGGTCTGTGGTACCCTTTGACAGGCCGTCAAAGAGGCCGTGGTCGACTTCGTCAGATTTTATGTCAAGGGCCTTTTGGTCTTTTCTACTATATGCTGGACCCCTAAACTATGTCGTTTAGCCCCTAAACTACGTGGTATTGGTCAGTTTAGGCCTAGAAACTTGATTAGAACTTACCCTAATCAATCATTCACCAAAAATTCATCAATCTTAGAGAAACACAGAGAGAAAAAGTCGAGCAAACCTTCTAGAACCCACAACAAGGTTTCTCCAGTTCCAGCCCCAAAATCAAAAGATTTCTCCGTGGAATTCATCACCAGGTATGTGGGATTTCACTAGTGGGTTCCTTTCACCCATTAGGTCCCTATATTTTGGTCAGAATCTTGATTCCCTAAATATTTCTTAGACATAGGGTTTCTATAACTTCAGATAATTGTTGTGATTTAGCTGTTGGAATACTCCAAATCAGATTATCATGATTTCGAAACATTGTTGCTTAGTTTCTTACATGAAATTTAGAACCCTAGATATGTTGATTCATTTAGTTCATGAATTACACTTGCTAGGCCAGTTTATATAGATAGACATGCATTAGTTTAGAATGACACATTATCAGTTTATAAATTTTGCATTCTCAGTTAGCATGTCAAAATAGTGAGTTATCCATTATATTTTAGTTATGTTATAATGTACATATATTCAATTGGGAGTAGGCTTAATACCGAGTTGGACTAGGGTCAGTCACCCTCATAGTCCCAGAACTACATGCCTTCATAGGTTTGTAAGTCCCTTTGTGGGCATCATATTTAGTGATCACGCCAGTCATGCCCCTTTACCCTTTGCAACGTATATTGGGTCCTCTCGATGGGGCGTATACATCAGAATCCACATTTAGCTCATATGATTTTATGTCGGTTATTAGTAGCTCCCACAGTCAGATTCTAGTGCACCTGACCAGGTTCCCAGTTACATTTTAGTATTCAGTTTCAGCATGTTATGTACTTGGTCATTGCATTTAGTTCAGTTCATTTCAGCATATAACAATATTTCCATCATTTTCAGATTATATCATTTATCAATATGCTTTATTTTGTATGTATATAGTGTTGAGCTTTATCCTATAATGCATGCTCAGTACCTTTCAAAGTACTGACACATACTCTGTTCTATGTCTTCTAATGATGTAAGTTCATGTCCTCAGCATTTAGATCACGTATAGATCGGTTCCCGATCTCTATTTCAAAGATTACGATAGTGAGTCCTCATTTCCCGAGGCAGACAAATATGTTTTATTTTATCTTCAGTCTTTTGGTTTCAGTTTTACTAGAGTTAGTTGGGGGCATGTCCCAACATCTTCAAATGACAGAGGCTTATTTCGCATATAGTACTTTTCACAACTCGAGCTTACACTCGACGTAGGCACTCGAGAACCACATCGTACCTGCTAACGCTCATCCCGGCCGACTACAAGTCAAGACTAACTTAAGCATACAAAGCTTAAAAACTGAATAAAAATTCATGAAACTCAAATACAAAGATGTAATTCAAATGAAAAACTCTGAATAAAAATAAATTATTCAACTAAAATAGGCAACTTAAGTCTTTAAAACATTTAATAAAATAAATGACCAGACTTCTGAAACTCTACAGTCTATCTATGAAGCCTCTAAATGACAAAGGTGGAAGTCGAGACAAGACCCATGAAATCCTAACACCTGATATAACTGAAAGTACAAGTGGAATCCTCCGTAAGCGAGGGTCACCATAGCTAACTCGAACTCCATGTGGCATCAACAAAGCTCTTGTTGATGACCTTGAATACCTGTATCTGCATCATGAAACGATGCAAGCCAAATGGCTCAGTACGTGGAATGTACGAGCATGTAAGGGGAATTCTAAAGCTTAAACATAAGCTTGAACTTGATAAAAAGGAAACATACTTACCTCTTTTCAAACTTACTCAACTCAAGGAATACTCAAAACTATCCAAACTTACTCAACTAAGAAGTACTCAAGGATAAGATACTCAACTCAGTAATAAGGTTCTCAACTCAGTATTAAGGTTCTCAACTCAGTATTAAGGTTCTCAACCCAGTGAAACTCAACAATAAGGTACTCGACACAATGAAGCACATATCAACTCAAGATACTCAACTCAAGATACTCAATTCGAAATACTCAACTCATGATACTCACAGATAAACCAATAGTAAAAGATGCAATATATATGGAAAGCTGTAAAACTGTAGATAGCAACTCAATGTATTGTAAAATACAATAATACTCAATGTATATAAAAATACAATATAACTTTGTGGAAGTTTCTCTAAACAACAACCATCACTATGAGTTATGTGATGATACAACATCTAGCCCACGCTGCCAAAACTGTCCTATCCTTTGCCAAAGTATAAGACCTCTCAACTAAGTGGATCAACTAGTCTGTGCTAAAAAGCACTAAGGAGTCATCTAAAAAGTATGACCCTTTCTACCCACGTCGGCTACATGGTTTATGGAAACTTGAGTTATCTGAACTCGTCCCCATATCGATGCTTAATTCTACTCTCAAAATATACTCAGCTCATTTATTTTAAAAACACAACTCTTACTGTGGTTTGAGATTATTACTCAAAATCTTTCTCTAAAAAGAGATGTTACTCAACTGCTGAAAAATGTTTTGGAAATCTTAGTTTCCTCCTCTTTTAAATGTGAAAACATTTACTCTTGGGAATACTTAGTTCCCGTATATCATTTTAAGGAAAATGAACTCGAATCTACTCTTTCTCAACTCAAGTGCTCAAGTCTTAAACCATGCTTAGAAAAAGTTGTAAAAGACTTCTCAAAATAGGGTTCATGCCAAATGATGGACGTGAACGACTCAATTCAAGGTTTTCAATAACCATACAAAGAAATTGATACTCGGAACTTAACAACTCAGAACTCAAAAACTTTAATGATACTACTCCTTTCAAGAATACTCAACTCATAAGGTTCATGCGGAATCATGATCAAGAACACACAACTCAAGGACTAAATGATACTTCTCATCTCAGGATTTCTTGACTCATATGGTTCATGTTGAATTATGAGCATGAACTACTCAACTTAAGGACTTCATGGATAACATGTAATAGTTTCATGATTAGGAATATTATCTCAGAAGGGTTAGGAACTCCATAATTAAGATTTAGAACTTGAATATACTACTACTCTAAAAGGTACTCAATTTATGAAGTTCATTCAGAATTTATGGGCATGAACGACTCGACTCGAGGATCAACATAACAATATGGAACTCAAGTATTCAACTCTTCTCATTCTTATACTTACTTCCTCAAAAATTAGCTCAAATCGATAGTTGATCTCAAAGGATTCACAATTGAACTCAAAGACTCTCTTAAACTCTACTCTTAACTCTCTCTTGAATGTGAATTATGAATTCAAGAGTTATGGTTCATGATATGAAGGATATTGTGATGATAAAGTAGACTCATGAATACATTCTCCTCATTCTCATATTCACTAGCTCGAGTCTTGAAACAAGTTACTAGAAGTTGTAGAAGACTCCACAAAAGGACTCAAAGGGACTTTTTTTAGAATGCCCTAAAGAATTCTCAAAACTTAACTCTTAACTCTACCTTAAATTTTAATTATGAATTCAAGGTTATGATAATGTTATGAATGATTTTTAGGTATTTAGAAGTAGCTTAGAGTAGTTAGAATCGAAAAGAAGTAAAGGTACCCTTCGAAAGAACTCAAATGAAGCAACCAATTACAAACTGGATGGGGCAGGAGACCCTGGCCCACTGAGTGGTGTAGGGCGCCAGCCCCTAAAATTTAGAACATAATTTGGGGTGCACTGGCTGGCGTGATGCGCCAGGCCCGAACCCAGAAAATCCGACAAATTTCTTTGCTCGTTTTCTCACCCTAACTCACCTTCAATCGAACGGTTTATTCCCCAATCTCTTGGATTCTATTACTTAACATAAGTACACTCTAATATACTCAATACAACCCTCAAAACACTCACTTCCATCTCAAGAAATCATCAAAACCCCAATACAACAAGATTTCGGATGAACTTCAAGAACACTTCTAAAGAACTCATCAAGAACTCTAACCTTTCAACTTCAAGAATGAAATTTCACTGAAAATAGCATGATTGCCATGTGGGTGAACAAACCCAACCCTATGGAAGATTACATACCTCTTAGGGATTAAACCCATGGTGAAAATCCATAACAAAACGCAAGAATCTTGATGTACGCTTTATCCTCTCCTTTTCTCTTCTCTTAAAATCCTAACTTAATTTAATGAAGCGTAAACTGAATCCAATCAGTTTTTTCCCCAACTTAATTACCAAAAACTAATTTAATTAATTGGGTAGTGAAAAGACTATAATACCCTTCTAAAATCCGGTTTCAAATTTCCTTATCTAGACAACCCAACTTCGAATGGACATATCTCTCTCATACAAACTCAAAACAGAGCAAACTTGGTGGCGTTGGAAATATAATTCAAAGATATTTCCTGCGGTATCTGGTAGAACACCTAATTCATCCTGAGCTAGGAGTTATGGTAGTTTGAAGTTGACCCAAAACTCATACTTGCCTAACTTTCCAAATTGTATTATTTCCAAAAATGGTTTCTATCCAATTCTAAGTATTTCTAGTTCTTTCAATAAGCGAGGTTTTACAGTACTAGATTCAGCTTTAGTCTGAGTTTGATCTTTCAGTTGTTATTAAACTCAAGTTTCTTTATATTTAGATAGAATTGGGTATTCCCCATCATTTCAGTTATCTCATGATTTAGATTCTGCATTAGTTTACCTTTGTCATAGATTTGTTTAGTTTTATTTTTATATGCCAGCTCAGGGTTAGTTTGGGGTCACTCGTGATCCTACTTCCTATGTTTACGTCGAGGGGGTTGCCTCGGGGCGTGAAAAACATGGTATAAGCACTTTAGGTTTAAGTATCCTAGGATGTCTGAAAAATCCGCACTCAATAGAGTCCTTTTCATGGGTGTGAAGTGCACCACATCTAATGAGAGGTAGGCTATGAATTGTTTTGGGAAATAACTTCACTTTCTTGCTATTTTTATCATGCGTGGGTATGATCTACCTTCTAAGCTGTCATTATGCATTTCAGATCATGCCTCCTCGTAGAGTTTACCACATGAATGCTATTGCACGCAATGCTAACGTAGTTCCTCCAATCCCAAATCACGATGTTTCGAATGCAGAGTTGGGATGCGATTAAGCTTTTGGCTAAGTGTGTGACTAACCAGAACAATCAGCAGGTCCCAGTTCCTTCTAATGCTTATAATGGGTGAAAAACAGCCAGGGTTTGAGATTTCATTCGGATGAATCCGTCAAAGTTTCTAGGGTCGTAGGTTTGTGAGGACATAGAGTTTTATCGATGAAGTTAAAAAGATCTTTGGAGTGATGCAGGTAACTGTGATAGGGTAGAGTTGGCACCCTACCAGCTTAAGGATGTAGCTCACATCTGGTTTACTCAATGGAAGGTAAATATAGTTCCTATCACTTAGAAGTGTTTTACCGGAGCTTTTTTGGACAGGTTCTTCCCAAGAGAGGTCAGAGTTTCTGGTGTCGCAGGTTTGTGAGGAGACACAGAGTTTCATCGATGAAGTAAAAAAGATCTTTGGAGTGATGATGGTAACTGTGATAGGGTTGAGTTGGCGTTCTACCAGCTTAAGGATGTAGCTCGTATCTGGTTTATCAATCGAAGGAAAATAGGGGTACGGATGTAGGTCCTATCACTTGGAAGTGTTTTACCTGAGATTTTTTGGACAGGTTCGTCCCAAGAGAGTTGAGGGAGGCTAAGGCTCATGAATTTATGAATTTGAGACAAGGTTCTATGTCAGTCCAAGAGTACGGACTCAAGTTCACCTTACTCTCTAGGTATGCTCCCCATATGGTTACTAATTCGAGGGCGCAGATGTCTAAGTTTGTTTATGGAGTGTCTGATTTAGTGAAGACAGAGTGCATAAATGCTATATTGTAAGAGGTATGAGTATCTCTAGGCTTATGACTCATGCTCAGCAGGTTAAGGGGGATAAGCTTAGTGAACTAGCTAAGGATAACAAAAAGGCTAGAACATGCAACTATAATTACACTCAGCAGAAATCGGGTGGCGGAAATAGCTCATAGTTTTAGCAGAAATCTTCAGCTCTAGCACTTTCATTAGCTAGCGCTCCATCTTCCAGGTTTCGACAGGAAAAGAAAGGTAGGGCATTAGGCTCTAAGTCTCATAAGAGTGTTTCAGGTACTAGAACCTACCCAACTTGTCTAAAGTGTGGTAAGAACCATCCAAGCAAGTTTCTTGCAGAAAAGGAAGGATGTTTTGGGTGTGGTCAAACTGGTCACAGGTTATGGGATTTCCCCTCTTCTAAACAGGGTCAGGGAGGCAACAATAGTAGGGCTCAGTCTACAACTCCAGCAACACCAGCAGGCCGCCCAACTCAATAGGGTACTTCATCTAGTACAGGTGGCGGTCAATTGCAGAACATGTTCTATGCTCTCCAAGCTCGCTAAGACCAGGATGATTGTCCTGATGTGGTCACTGGTATGTTGCGAGTCTTTCATTTAGATGTTTATGCTCTATTAGATCCAGGGGCTACTATTTCCTTTGTATATACATAAATTACCCTATCACAGTCTCTCAAAAAATCACCTCAGCAGATGTTGTAGAGTTAGTAATGGTACACTTTGATATCATTCTAGGCATGGATTGGTTACATTCCTGTTATACCTCAGGTTACTGTAGAACTAGGATCGTTCGTTTCCAATTTCCAAGCGATCCAGTCTTAAAGTGGAAGGGTAGTAGCTTAGTGCCTATGGGTCGATTCATTTCTTACCTTAAGGCCAAAAAGATGATTTCCAAGCGGTATATCTATCATCTAGTTTGGGTTAAGGATTTCCTATTCGAAACCCCAACTCTCGAGGCAGTTCCAGTAGTAAATGAGTTCCCAAATGTGTTTCTAGAAGATCTTTTCAGAGTTTCTCCCGAAAGGGAATTCGACTTTGGAATTGATCTCCTTCCAGATACCCAACCTATTTGTATTCCTCCTTACATGATGGCTCCAGTTGAGCTTAACGATTTGAAAGAGCAATTGAAAGACCTCCTAGATAGGGGCTTGATTAGATCCAGTATTTCCCCATAGGGTGCTCCAGTGTTGTTTGTGAAAAAGAAAGATGGTTCTCTTAGGATGTGCATTGACTATCAACAGTTAAACAAAGTCATAGTCAAGAATAAGTACCCTATCCCCAGGATTGATGACTTGTTCGACCAACTTCATAGTGCTGGTTACTTTTTGAAAATAGATCTCAGATTCAGTTAACATCAGCTTAGAGTCAAAGATAGTGACATCTCGAAAATAGCCTTCAGAACTTGGTAAGGTCATTATGAATTTATAGTTATGTCTTTTGGACTAACCAATGCTCCTGCAGCTTCCATTGATTTAATGAGCAGGGTGTTCAAGCAGTATTTGGACTTGTTCGTTATCGTCTTTATTAATGATATCCTCATTTACTCTAGGAATGAGGAAGAACATGCGACTCATGTGAGGGTTGTCCTGTAAACTGTCAAAGATCGCTAGTTATTCGCTAAGTTTAGCAAATATGAGTTTTGGTTACAATCAGTTGCTTTCCCTAGGCATATAGTGTCTAGCGAAGGGATCCAAGTGGATTCTCAGAAAATAGAGGAAGTGAAGCAATGGCCCAGACCCATCTCTCATAGAGATATCAGAAGTTTCTTAGGTCTGACTGGTCATTACAGAAGGTTCGTGAAATGATTTTCATCCATAGCTTCTGCATTGACTAAGTTGACTTAGAAAAAGGTTATGTTTCAGTGGTCAGATGAGTGTGAGAAGATCTTCTCAGAACTGAAATCTAGGTTGACTACAACTCTTATTTTAACTCTAGTAGAGGATTCAGATGGTTATGTGATCTATTGTGATGCATCCATAGTCGGCCTGGGTTTTGTGTTGATACAGGGAGGTAAGGTTATAGCTTATTCTTCTAGATAGCTTAAGGTGCATGACAAGAACTATCCAACTCATGACCTTGAGCTTGCACCTGTAGTATTTGCCCTAAAGATTTAGAGACATTACTTGTATGGTGTTCACGTAGATGTGTTCAGAGACCATAAAAGCCTTCAGTATGTTTTCACCCAAAAAGAGTTGAATCTTCTCCAGAGGAGATGTCTTGAATTCCTCAAGGACTATGACATAAATGTGCTTTACCATCCTGGTAAGGCCAATGTAGTAGCTAATGCTCCTAGTAGACTATCTATGGGTAGTGTAGCACATGTTGAGGAAGAAAGGAAGGAATTGGCAAAAAATGTCCACCGGCTTGCTTGCTTAGGAGTTTGCCTAATGAGCATATCAGATAATGGTGTAGCATTTCAGAATAGGTCCAAATCTTCATTGGTAGCGGAGGTTAAGGAAAAACAAGATAGTAATCATATATTACTTCAATTGACGGGTGCAGTTCATCAACAGAAAGTTGAGGTTTTCTCCCATAGGGGAGATGATGTGCTTCATTATTCGGGTTATTTATGTGCTCCTAAGGTGGGTAAGTTGAGACAACAGATCCTTAAAAAAGCCCATAACTCCAGGTATTCCATTCATCTAGGTGCCACTAAGATGTACCGTGATCTATGAGAAGTCTTTTGGTGGAATGGCATGAAGAGGGATGTAGCAGCTTTTGTGGCTAAGTGCCCCAATTGTCAACAAGTGAAGGTAGAACATCAGAAACCAGGAGGTATGACTCAAGAGATTAGCATTCCTACATGTAAGTAGGAAGTGATTAACATGGACTTCATCACAGGTTTACCTCGTACTCGCATGCAGCATGATTCCATTTGGGTAATAGTAGACTGAGTTACTTAGTTCGTATCACTTTTTGGCTATTAAGACTACAAATTCGGTGGAGGATTATGTCAAGCTTTACATTAATGAGATAGTCAGGTTGCATGGGGTTCCTCTGTCCATCATTTCAGATAGAGGTCCTTAGTTTACCTTTCATTTCTGGAAGTCTTTTTAGAAAGGTCTTGGTACCCAGGTTAATCTCAATACATTATTTCATCCACAGACGGATAGTTAGGTATAGTGTACCATTCAGACTTTAGAGGACATGTTGAGAGCATGTGTGATTGACTTCAAGGGTAGTTGGGATGATCACCTTCCTCTTATAGAGCTCGCCTACAATAATAGTGCCCCCTTATGAGGCATTGTATGGGCGTAGATGTAGATCTCTTGTTGGTTGGTTTGAAACAGGTGAAGCAGCCTTGATAGGACCAGATTCGGTTCATGATACGATGGAAAAAGTTCAGCTCATCATAGAGAGACTTAAGACAACTCAGAGTCGTCAAAAGTATTATGAAGATGTGAGGAGGAGGGACTTAGATTTTGAGACTGATGATTGGGTTTTCCTGAAAGTGTAACCTATGAAGGGGGTGATGAGATTTGTCAAGAAAGGGAATCTTAGTCCCATGTATGTACGTCCTTACAGGATCTTGAAAAGGATTGATAAAGTGGCTTATGATTTAGAGTTCCAAGCAGAACTAGTACCAGCCCATCTGGTATTTCACATTTTCTTGTTGAACAAATGTGTAGGTTTTCTTGCATCTATAATTTCATTAGAAAGTGTGGTAGTGAAGGATAGTCTCACTTATGAAGAGGTGCCAGTTGAAATTCTAGATTGTCAAGTTCGAAGGTTGAGAAACAAAGAAGTCGCTTCAGTGAAGGTTTTGTGGAGGAGTCAGTCCGTAATGGGAGCTACTTGGGAAGTAGAAGCAGAAGCAGCCATGAAGGCCAAGTATCCTCATCTCTTTCCTTCCGATTCCATTCTAGATTGAGGTAATAGTTCCTCTCTAGACTTGTAGTTACTCATGCGTAAATTCAGTCTTAGTATTTTGTTCCTTCAGTTAGTCTTGCACTTTCAGCGTATTTGCATGTTCTTGGAACTTAGTTCAGTCAAATTTTAGTTTCCAGTACTTAGTGGTAGGGATTGCAACTCGTTTCCTCCATATTCAACTAGTTTAGTCTTCATTCGAGGACGAATGTTCCCAAGGGGGAGATTGTAACACCTCGAAAATCAGACTTAGAAGTTGCAGCAGAAAAACACTAGAAAACACTGAATCATGACAGGGTTCACGGACTGTGAAAGGGACCACGGTCCGTTGACTTGTCTGTAGTTTACACCCAACCTAGAAAAGGTGGACCACGAGACCCTTCACGGGCCATGGACCACCACACGGGCCGTACTATTGCTCGTGGGGGTGAGAGAGAACCTCCTAGGCCCTGACATCAGACCACAGAGCCCTCCATGGGCCCTGGTCTTGATGACGGTTCGTGGGAGGGTCCATGGATAGGACCCCTAAAAACCAGTAGTGACTGGACCAAGGACCACGACCAACATGACGGTCTGTGGTCCCTTTGATGGTCCATCAGAGGGTCTGTGGTTGGCTGCGTTAGATTTTAAGTTAGGGGTCATTTAGTCTTCTCCCTTATATGTTGGACCCCTAAACTAAGTCACTTAACCCCTAAACTACGTTATTTTTGTTAGTTTAGGCCTAGAAACTTGATCAAACTTACCCTAATCAATCATTCACCAAAAATTCATCGATCTTAGAGCAAAATAGAGAGAAAAAGTCGAGCAACCCTTCAAGAACCTGCAACAATGTTTCTCCAGTTCTTGCCCCGAAAATGAAAGATTTATTCGTGGAATTCATCACCAGGCATGTGAGATTTCACTAGTGGGTTCCTTTCACCCATTAGATCCTTAGATTTCTGTCAGAATTTTGACTCCCTACATATTACTTAGACCTAGGGTTTCTAGAACTTCAGATAATTGTTGTGATTTAGCTACTAGAATACTCCAAATAAGATTATCATGATTTCGTAACATTGTTTCTTGGTTTTGTACGTGAAATTGAGAACCCTAGTGTGTTGATTCATTTAGTTCATGAATTACACTTGCTAGGCCAGTTTATACAGATATACATGCATTAGTTTCGAATGCCACATTATCAATTTATAAATGTTGCATTCTCAGTTAGCATTTCAAAACAATGAGCTATTAATTATATTTCAGTTATGTTGTAATCGACATATATTCAGTTGGGAGTAGGCTTAAGACTGAGTTAGACTAGGGTCAGTTACCCTCGTATTCCTAGAACTACATGCCCCCATAGGTTTGTAAGTCCCCTCTATGGGAATCATATTTAGTGATCACGCCAGTCATGCCTCTATACCCTTGGCAAGATATATTGGGTCCTCTCGATGTGGCATATACATCGGACTCCACATTTAGCTCATGTGGTTTTATGTCAATTATTATTAGCTCCCAGAGTCAGATTCTAGTGCACTTGACCAGGTTCCAGTAACATTTTAGTCTTCAGTTTCAACATGTTATGTACTTGGTCATTGCATTCAATTCAGTTTATTTCAGTATATATTAGTATTTCCATCATGTTCAGATTATATCATTTATCAGATTGCTTTATTAAGTTATGTATATAGGTTTAACTTTATCCTATCATGCATGCTCAGTACCTTTCAAAGTATTGATGCACACTTTGCGCTACGTCTTCTCATTTTGTAGGTTTAGATCCTAAGCATTCACATCATGCATAGATCAGTTCTCGTTCTCTAGTTCAGCATTACCAGTGTTGAGTCCTCATTCTTCGAGGACGACAGACATGTTTTGTTTTATCTTCAGTCTTTTAGTTTCTGTTTTACTAGAGTTAGCTGGGGGCATGTCCCAACATCACTAGTCAAATAGAGGTTTATTTCAGACATAGTACTAGATTCAACTTTAGTTGGAGTTTGATCTTTCAATTGTTATTAAAATCACAGTTTCTTTATATTCAGACAGGATTGGGTATTCCCCAGTATTTCAGTTTTCTTATGATTTAGCTTCTGCATTAGTTTATCTTTTTTTATAGATTTTTCCAGTTTGCTGATGATATGCCAGCTCAGGGTTAGCTTGGGTCACTTGTGATCCTAGGTCCCGTGTTTACGTCAAGGGGGTATCCTCGGGGCATGACAATCTGGCTCTAAGTTGGTAAATATATCAATATCACAATCACGTTGAAGAGGATCAGTCCGTTGGAATGACCTCCAAAAACTCAGTCACCACCTGAATATACTAGTATTTTTAACATGTTCAAAGTAAGCCAACATCCTCTCTCTACCAACCAATGTGCCTTAATAAATGATATGACCCTTTTTTGGATTGTGATTAAGAGAACCTCTTCACTCTTCTATAAGAATTTCAAGCATAGATGATGTAAATAATTTGGTATGGAAGATCAAAATTACATGATAAGAAGATAAACAATTCACGCAAGAATAACATAAAAATATCTAAGACTAATGATCATTCCAATTGTCCCCTTAGTCTTTTGCATTTTCATGAAGATAACATTATTTTTAATAGCCAAGTTCTCTTTTAGCTCATGTCACTTTAATGACCAGGGTGTCCACAGTGCATACAAGGCATGTCAGATTAATTTTCATCAACTTTTAATGATATCTTTTGAAATCCTATTTCATGTCTAGTTGATGATTGATTCATTTGGATATTATTGAACATTACTGAGGATTTTGTCATTTTTTAAAGCTTTTATCTAAAATTAAAGCAAGTATCTATGATTCTTATGTCAGGATGATGTGGTGATTAGTCAATGTAGGAGGTAAAAAGAGCAAAGATTGGATTTAGCTAATGTTCTTGTAAAATGAGTCTGCAAAAGGAATTGAATTTTGTCTCCAATTCTTATGTTCAATATAAACCAAATACTTGTACAACCCCTTAAATAATTGGCTTAAGTTTTCATTTTAGCACTATAATTCAAATCAAAACCTATGAATCACTCTAAAAACCATGTCTGTAGTCAAAAGATGTGACGTAGATGAAACATCTTGTCGCCGTGTTCGTTCCAACTCCACTACTGACTTCATCCATGTGTGACCTCTCTCCTAACCTACTCCTAACACTACAACATTCATATTTAAGAACACCTTCTTCTTCGATGTTATTTCACCAGATTCTCAACCAAAATCTCTATTGCTACATAATTAACCTCTATTTTCATACAACACAAAAAATTATATTTTTTTTATAAAAGACAAAATAGTGTAAAAATGGTTCGGAAATTAATGGTCTTTAACACCTAGTAGTCATATGTTTTAGAATATCTTTCCGATTTCGCAATGAATTGTTTGAGTGAATTTGATCTAAATATATATTCATTACAACTCTTTAAATTCTAACATTTCAGGTCTAGTTTTTCTTTTTTTTAGCGGAGGGGTAAATTTGTAATCCAACTTTACATTTTGAATCTTCACACTTTTAAGAATATATGACTATTATATGATAATTAAAATTTTACCTACATTTAGAGTGCAGTTTTTTGGCAAAATGTTGTCGCTTGACGAAATCTCCGGCAAGGATAACTTCGGCCTTTCTTGATAAATAGTGTTGGTTGAACTCATTCTATATATTTCTTTAGAAGCTTTATTACATCTAGAGTGTTCTATGATTGACAATGTAACACCTAAGATTTTGAACCTACAAACACTTAGCATCAACAAAAAAACCAGCCTAAAATTTCAATATCAAATTTCCATTATTGGTATCTATAAGTTGTGAAACCATACCAGATCCATGAATTATGCTTTTGGATTTGGATCATAGGATATTGCATTGCATCTAAGTTCCACTGAGGAATTCCACGAGCTATGGGTTACACACGAGGCATGGAATGACCTCCTAGACTTGAATATGAAAGTTGTGCAAAATCCAAAGTTCCAAGAAGATACTCCACATTTCATGGATCATTCTACGATCCATGGAATGGACCAGTAGATAAGAACCTGAAAGATGGAAAAAATTCTTCGTTCCACAGAGGTATTCCATAAGCCATGGAAGGTCCACATGGACTCGATAGGTAAGAGTTTTTAGGGTATTTATGTCTTTTTCTTATTTCCCTAAGTCTAAATTGTGATGTTTTAACATTATTGGTGAAAATTGAAAGATTAAAAATTACAATTGAAAAATAAAATGAAGAACTAAAAATCTCTTCAGGCTAAGGCACATATATCTCACTGTCTCTAAGGAGATTAGAGCCCACTACATCAAATGTTTTCCTCGGTCCAATAACAATCGTTCTTGACTTGTCCCCTCCAGGATAAAACAACCTAATTAAAAAGTATAACTCAACAAACTCTGGACAAGAGTTGAGTCCATAGCTCCACAAAAAGAATACCTCCCTTCAACTAATAAGAACTCTCTTTTTGACTAACTTTTATGCAATCTCTATTTTCTTGTACTCAAACAAATAAAGATCACAATTATTTATAGTAGAGAAAGTATTCCTAGCAATGAATAGGAAGATAATGGTGTAGTAAATGGAGAAGATAAATAGCCTAGAGGTTACATAAGTTACAAAGAATAATAGGAAATAAAGACCGAAAAAGTAATGGGATACAAAGCCACCAACGGCTTGTGACATGCTGCACCAACGAAATAGTAACATGTGCAATTACTCCAAAATGGAGTAATGCATTAGAGTATCGCATAAGAAATTAGTAATGTCATTATCCCAACAATCTGCTGCACATGAGAAGTCCACCAACGGGGCAGAAACCAATGACTATGTGGCAATGCAAATATGCAAATTCTTAAAATATTAAAATACCACACTAACAATCCCCAGTCATTTTAATATTGACTAAGACTGTCTATGAAGGTATGCCTTGCATTGAGCCTCCACTTAGTAAAACCCTAACTTTAACTCCAGAGTTGTAGTGGTCTTAGACTTGAACTACGACTGCTTAAGCGAAATAAAATATCACTGCCTACACATAATAATCAATGTGTTGACATGAGCTTCAAAATCCATCACATTACGAGCTTGTGCTATCCTAATTTAATGAGTGCTTTTGAGAATAAGACTAATTCTCATAGGCCACGTCCTACTTCCACGCTCACATAGGTGAAATCTGTCGAGAATTCTCATGTCTGTTCAACACTGCACCCATACAGGCTACAAATTTTCATTAAGAGCTTTGTATACTCAAGCTTCACAAATCACTATAGGAAAAAATAAACTCACATCATAGGGATGTAATTAAAATAATGCATTTTTTCATAAAAAGTCATTATATGATTCATTTTTCCCATTGATCCTAGTTATTGGATCACTAGTCCTAGGTTGGGTTTCCTCATATATTACTCAAGGATTTATAGGCTTCAATCCCATCCCCCTCAATGTGCTCCAAACCTTTTCTCTTGTTAAGGCCTTAGTAAGAAGATCTGCAAGATTATCACAAATTTGACATAATCAACATTAATAGAACCACTTGTCAAATACAATATTACATTAATGTGTTTCCAGTTTAGAGGTATGGATTTACCGTTGTAATAACGATTTTGAGCTATATCAATTGCAGTTGTGCTATCACAATGAATTAAAATAGGAGGAATTGATTTTTAAAAATAATCTATTTGAAATAATAAATCTCTCAACCAATTCGCTACCTCACTAGATGAAGCTAAAGCACTTAGTTCACCCTCCATGGTAGAGTTTGCAACTATAGTTTGACTTTTTGATCTCCAACAAATAGCACCACCACCCAAAATAAAAATGTAGCTAGTGGTAGAACATGAATCATCTAATAAGGTGTTCTAATCTGAATCCAAAAAGCTTTCAAGTATAGTAGGATACATTTTATAGATTAAACAACAAGTTTTTATCCCAATTAAATATCACATAAGTCTTGTTATAGCATGTAAATATTGATTACCTGGCTTACTTGTAAACCTTCAAAGTACTGTTACTGCATATTCAATATCAGGCCTAGTGCAATAAGTCACATGTCTTAAACTTTCAATTAAGCTAGCATATTCCTTTTAGTTTATCATATAATTTTCACTTTGAATAGGAAACATGTCAACACTTGAATCAAAAGGAGTTACAACATGCTTGCAATCAAGAAAGTTATAATTTTTCAAAATTTTCTCAACATAATGTGTCTGGTCAAGGAAAATTTCATCACATGTTCTTGTTATTTTTATTCCAAGAATAAAATTTACCTCGCCATGATTTTTCGTATCAAAATGGCTTCTAAGAATATTTTTAGGTTCATATTAATAACGTTAATGCTAGAGCCAAATATCAATAAATCATAAACATATAGACAAATAATAACATGTGAATTATTCCAAGACTTATGATATATGTACTTATCACACTCATTTGTTTTTAAACCATTTTCAATCATGCAGGAATCAAACCTTTCATGCCACTGATTTGGTGCCTATTTCAAGCAATATAAGGATTTAGTAAGTTTACAGACTTTACTTTCTTGGCCTGTTTCAATAAAATACTCTGGTTGATCCATATAAATTTCCTCATTTAGGTCTTCATTTTAAAAACCAGTTTTATACATCAATTTGATGAATTTACAAATCAAAATTTGCTGCCATACCAATTAAAAGTCTAATGGATGTAATTATAGTTACCCGAGAAAATTTATCCAAAACTTCTAGGCCTTATAGTTGCTTAAAACCTTTTGTATCTAGTCTAGACTTATATTTATCAATAGATCCATTTGATTTCAACTTTTTTCGTAAGACCCATTTGCAACAAATTATTTTGTAAACCAGTGGTAAATCAACTAACTTCCAAGTTTTATTAAAAATTAGTAAATTCCATTTCTTCATTTACAGTCTCTCTTGAAAAAAAATCATGTGAAGATTAAGCTTCTTTCAAAGAGAGAGGGTCATCTCCAACATTAAACACATAAGAATCAGGAAACCATATATTTTTCTACTCTAGCTCTTTTACTTCTTATTAAGTCAAAATCATCAATTTCTTCATTTTTCAAAGTATAAGTAGAAGAACTAGGTAGTGACAAAAATTTTTGTTCAATCCTTTGACCCCCACTATTTTTAGAATCAAAAGGGAATTTATTTTCATTAAAATACCATCACCTGATTCTATTATAATATTATCTTTGAGATTAAAAAATCTATAGGTTGTACTATTTGAAGTATAATCAACAAAAGCACAAGTAGTAACTTTCTTGCCCAACTTTGTAATCTTGGGATCCATTAGCCTCAGAAAGTCTAGACAACCCCAAACTCTTAGATATCCACGATTCATCTTGTGACCTTTCCACAATTCAAAATGTGTCAATTTAGATTTTTTAGCAGTTAAAATAGCTTTACCTCATAAATTTAAAGGTACATGTGACTCAATAAGCATGACATTAGTCAATTCAACAAAAATTCTATTCTTTTCTTTCCACTACACCATTAGATGCAGGAGAATAAGGAGGAGTAGTTTCATGAATTATTTCTAATGATCTAACAAGAATTAAGCTAATTTGACTCATATTCACGACCTCTATCACTTCTAATTCTTTTTATTTTTCTTCTAAACTTATTTTCAACCTCATGGAGATAAATTTTAAAATGATCAAAAACATCACTTTAGATTTTCATCAAGTAAACTTATCTAAACTTAGAAAAATCATCAATAAAAATGACAAATATCTATTTCCTCCATGAGTTAAAATTTCTTCAAGTTCACAACTATCACTATGAACTAACTCTAATAAATTAGTTTTTCTTTCAACTTGGAAATGAGGATTTTGTTGGAGTAAATAGGCAGGAAAAATTTAAGAAGAAACACAGAATTGTATGCTGAAGTCTTTTCTATATTTCAGTATATGGAATCACAAGAAAGTACAACTTTATATAGACTTAAAAATAACAAACTACTAAGTCACTAAATGACCACTACTTACATTACCTAAACAACTAATTACTAACCAAAACACAGCTAGAAAGTACTGCACCATGATCAGCATATTTGTAACAACTAGCCATAGAATATAGGACACTACTAACAAACTTAATTGACCAGGTCATACTTTGAATCAGTCTTCAATATTCCCACTTGATTCAAAGTTACAGACACCAAGCAAAGCCCTCAAATAGATAAACTTGTCTATTGCCAACGACTTCGTCAATATATCGTCAATTGCTTATGAGTGTTGCAATGTTTCAATAAAATCTCCTCCTTTGCAACAAAATCAAGAATGAAATGGAAGCAAACAACAATGTGCTTTGCTCTACTATGAAAATTTGGATTCTTTGTCATGGAGATTGATGCGTTGTTGTCGCAGTATATCTCTGTTGCACTTTGTTTCTTATGCTGAAGTTCTGCTAACATCCTTCTTAACTAAATAGCTTGGCAAGCTGCTGAAGTAGCTGCAATGTACTCAGCTTCAGAGGTGGATAAGGTTGTTGTAGCATGCTTCTTTGAGCTCCAATTTATTACTCCTGGCCCAAGAGTAAAAATATGTGCTGAAATGCTTCGTCTATCATCCAATGAACCAGCATAGTCACTATCAGTGAACCCACATAATCTGAAGTTAGAAACTTGTGAATACCAAATCCCATAGTCCATACTTCTAGCGACATAACACATAACTCTTTTTGTTGCTCCAAAATGAACCTTTGAAGGTTGTTGCATAAACCTGGATATAACACCAATAGAGAATGCAATAACGTGGTGAGTATGGGTTAGGTAAATTAAACCTCCAACCGTGCTTCTGAAACTTCTAGCATCGTCCATCTCTGCTCCATCCTTAAGCTGCAGGTTTTCACCAATATTCATAGGTGTAGTAGCAGGCTTGCAATTAAGCAAACCAAACTTAGTGAAAAGGTCCTTGGCATATTTCCTTTGTGAAAGACATATTCCATCTTCAGCTTGATGGACTTCAAGGTCAAGAAAATAATGTAATAACCCCATATCTGACATCTCAAACTCATTCATCATTTGAGACTTAAATTCATCCACTAGAGAAATAGAAGAGCTAGAATAGATGATATCATCAACACAAAGGCAAACAATGATGACATCATTACATTTATTGTTTACATACAATGTGGGTTCATTCTCACTTCTCATAGATCTCTTTCTCTAAAAATACCCATCGATTTTGCTATACCACGCTCGAGGGGCTTGCTGCAAACTATACAATGACTTTTTTTAGTTTGTAGAACTTTGTTTCATCACCCTTCTTTATGAAACCTTCTGGTTGTGCTACGTAGACCTCTTCTTGTAGGTCTCCATTGAGAAATGCTGACTTGGTATCAAATTGATAAACAAGCCATTGTGACTGTGCAGCCAATGCTAGAACAAGTCTAATAGTTTTAAATCGAGCAACCGGAGAAAATGTTTCTTCAAAATCAATACCATATTGTTGCGCATATCCTTTTGCCACAATACGAGCTTTATGCGTTTGCAAGCTTCCATCCGCTGCAAACTCTGTCTTGAACACCCATTTCAAACCAATTGCATTTTTGTCTTTTGGTAATTCCACCATCTCCCATGTGCCATTCTTTTTGATAGATTTCATTTCTTCTAACATCGCTCTCCGCCACTCTTCCTTTTTAGCTGCTTCTTCATAATGTGTAGGATCTGAAATAGAAAAAGAAAATTGACAAGTTGTATACATGTCATTGGCGTACTTGGGGTTCGGATTTTTAAGCCTTATTGATTTTCTTAATGGAATTAGCCCATCTGAAAACTCTTCAAGGATAGTAGATGAAGAGTTTTTGCTTCTTGAAGTTAAAGAAAATGAATCTGGAGAAATGGTAATACAATCGACTGCTGTAGCTGTAGGATTTGGGTGCTGAATTGCATCAAAAGTGATTCCAGTGGGCAGAGGAATCTACTCTTACATCTTATCGTAGCTTCCACTCCAATTCCAGCTTGCCATTTCATCTAATACTACATCCCTTCTAATTAAAATCTTTCTACTAAGAGGGTTTTACAGTCTATATGCTTTAGATTGTGTGCAGTAACCAATAAAAACACATTTTTCATCCAACTTATGACGAAATTGGGAATTTACCAAAGCATAAGCAATACAACCAAAAATTCTTAAATAACATACAGTTGGTTTTCTACCCTTCCAAGATTCAAATGGAGTTTGATACATAACACCCTTTGTTGTAGACAAATTCAATAAATGGACTGATGTCGTTAAGCTTCAGCCCAAAATTGATTCGGAACTCCCTTCGCTTGTAACATGCTTCTTTCCATATCCGCAATAGTGCGATTTTTTCGCTCAGCAACACCATTTTGTTCTTCCTGGAGTATAAGGTGTTGTCAGCTCCCTATGAACGCAATTTTCCTCACAATAGAGATTAAACTCCTTCGACAAGAATTCGCCGCCTCTATCTGTGCAAAAAGTTTTTATGCGCAGACCACTTTGCTTCTCAACCTAGGCTTTTAAGTACTTGAATTTTAGAAATTTTTTTGATTTGCTTTCTGAAAAATAGACCCAACTCATGTGCCTACAATCATTAGTAAATAGTAGAAAATAACGACTCTGACTAAAAGATGTAGTATGCACAGGTCCACATAAATCAACATGTATTAATTCAAGACACTTCGAAGTCCTCCAAGCTTTTCCAACAGGAAAAGACTTCCTAGTTTGTTTTCCATAAATGCACCTTTCAGACAATCCAATAGAATCATTTTTTGGTAGTCCAAGAACCATACCTTTGTCAACTAGCAATTTCAGGCCCTTTATATTGAGGTGACCATACCTCAAATGCCACAACTTTGACTCATCCTTTGCACTTGCAGCAAGCGCAAAAATTTCCATGTTAGAAACATCCAGCAGAAACATCTTGTTTGGCGTCATAGTGATGCGAATCTTTTTGCCTGACTTATTGTTTGTAATGACACAAGCATTGTCATCAAACCAAAGAGAATGCCCATCAGACATTAGTTGTCCAACACTTAACAAATTGTGTCCTAAATCAGGTATAAATTGAACGTTGTCCAAAATTTTTACTTTGTCGGGGCTCGTGTTAATACCCACAGTGCCTTTTCCTTCAACCTACATCTCTTTCCGTTGCCAAGCTGAACCTTTTTCTTTTGCTTCTCATGTAGCTCCTAGAACAAAGATTTGGTGCCTGTCATATGATTTGAACAACCACTATCTACAAACCATACGTCACTTGGCTTGTGATCTGTATCAATGCAAGCCATAAAGAGATAATTCTCTTCCTCATTTTCTGTTGCTGCAAAGTTTATTTATAGTTCTTTATACTAGCAATTTCTCTTTATATGCCCGTAGTGCTGAAAATGATGACATTGAATGCCATTCTTTGTGTTACTTTGCTCATTGACTGCCTATGCCCATCATTCCTTCCTCTGCCTCTTCCATAGCCACGACCTCGACCACTACAGAATACTCCTCTTCCTCGACCTCTGCTTGCTGGACCATTGCTCTCACCATATTTGGTTGTTGCTTCCTTCACCTAGAATGTTTTACCTTCATTCTTTTCAATAGATCGATTGAGTCTCGCCTCATAGGCTTGAAGAGATCCCATCAGTTCATCAAAGGAAAAAACTGATAGATCTTTAGAATCTTCTATAGCAGCAACTACATGATCAAATTTTGGAGTCAAGCTTCGCAGTATCTTTTCCACAATCATTTGATCAGTAAGTTTCTCGCCACATGATCGAGTTTTGCTGACAATTGCCATTGCTCTAGACAAGAAATCAACAATTGATTCTCCATTTTTCATCATCAAGGTTTCAAATTCATGCCGAAGTGATTGCTATCTCACCACAATGACCTTTGAATCACCTTGAAACTCCTTCTTTAGAATGGACCAAGCTTGCTTTGATGTGGTTACTGCTGCGATCCGTGAAAAGTGGCTATCATGAACTGCCTGCTGAATAAAAACCAGTGCTTTAGCATCTTTTTTCTTATTGTCTCGCAGTTTATTTTCTTCGTCAGGATCTGCAAATCCTCATTCTACCAAGTTCCAAAGATCTTGAGATTTGAGTATTGTTTTCATACGAATACTCTAGAATTCGTAGCTTTCTCCCTTGAAGACGAGAATGAGTGGTTGTGCCACACTCAATGCTTTGCCATTACTTGCCATGGCTCTTATGCCAAAGATGTTGGAGTAAATAGGCATGAAAACTTTAAGAAGAAACAGAGAATTGTATGCTGAAGTTTTTTCTATATTTCAGTATATGAAATCATCGGAAAGTACAACTTTATATAGGCTTAAAAATAACAAACTACTAAGTCACTAAATGACCACTACTTCCATTACCTAAACAACTAATTACTAACCAAAACACAACTAGAAAGTACTACACCATGATCAACATATTTGCTAACAACTAGCCCTAGAATATAGGACACTACTAACAAACTTAATTGACCAGGTCATACTTTGAATCAGTCTTCAATAGATTTTAGTTATATTAGCTTTATTACAAGCCTCATAATTATCAATATTCTTTTTAATAATTGAGATTAACCCTAAAAAACTCAAGATTCCAATATAATGATCATTAATATGCCACAAACAAGTATGCAAACAATTAGTAGAAGAAAACATATAATAGAAGTAAAAACTTTATTCATTTTAACATTCAGTTTGAACATCCCATCATAAGTATACCCTTTCCCACAAAAATCTCTTTCTTTACAATTGCATATTGATAAATTTCAATATTATGTTTAAATCTTGCTTTATTAAGAAGAAAACTAGCCATAATTTTTTTCTTATGGAAAGAGTATAACGTACATGGTTCAAAGTTAACACCCTTCGAGAGGTAAAACAAAATACAACATCTCTTGTTCCAAGTACTTGAGTAGTGTGAGAATCACCAAGCATGATGATTTTTGGCTACTCAAAATGAGTATATTTTTTAAACAAATCTTTGCCCTAACATACATGTTGATTTGCACAAGAATGAACAAACCATCCATCAATATTCTCAATAATGTTTATGTCGGTAATTATCGCCACAAAAGGTTCTTGGGTACCGTTTGCTTAAGGTCTAGGCCCACATGTTGTAAAATTGACTAATATGCCCACTCTTACTACAAATAAAGCACAATCTCTTATCTTGAATTTGTTGATTTGTGTTTGGTTGTTTCCACCATTATTTTTTGGAAGGTCTACAATTATTTTTCTCGAAAGTTTTCTTCTTAAGTTTCATAGTTGTATTTTTGTAAGAGTCAAGAGTAGAATTATGTAAGGACACAAAGTACACCCTAGACGTAACATGACATATAGGACCCCGAGAGGCCCTACAGAAGCCACTTAGCATGCATCATACATGATAATAAAAAAGGACTTTAAAAGACAACATTTTATACATGAAAAGAGTTTGACAAAGAAAAAATCTAACATAAGTCTCAAAGTCATCTAATACATCATTAGGAAAGTGATTGGGATGTAACCTATACATCACATACAAAGTCTAAAACGAATGACATAATTCTATAAAGTGTCTCTGTAACACCCCGTATAAAAAGAAGACCAAAATGCAGATTTCCAGAAGTTCTAGGTGCAACCCACGGTTGCCACCCACGGATCGTAGGGTGACCCACGGCTTGTGCTGGTGGTTCGTGGATGGCCACCAACAAACCTCCCCAGAATCAGACCAAAAATCATTCTAAGTGTCAACCCATGGCCGGACCTATGGACTGTAGGCCAGGCCACGGGCCGTGGTCTTGGTCAATGGATCAGATCCCCCTCAGCAGCCTCCCAGACACCATTCGACAAGAATGAACATCGGTCCATCCACGATCCGTCGGTGGCCTCTGACAGTTTTTAAGTTAGGGGTCATTTGGTCTTTCCCCTATGCGTTGGACCTCTAAACTATGTCGTTTAAACCCTAAACTATGTAGTTTTGGTCAGTTTCAACATAGTAAACCAATTAGAACCCACCCTAGTCAATTCTTTCTCAACTTAATCGATCAAACATAGAACCTGAATGGAGAAAGCGTCGACCAAAGCTTTCCAAGAACGCAGTGAGGTTTCCTTCAGTTCTTGCCCGAAATTGAAAGATTTCTCCATGGAATTCTTAAACATGTATGTGGAATTTCACTAGTGGGTTCCTTTTACCCATTAGGTCCCTAGATTTCAGTTAGAATCTTGATTCCCTTGATATTATCTAGACCTAGGGTTTCTTGAATGTTAGAAATCGTTGGGTTTTAGCCGTTAGAATGATCCAAATCAGATTGTCATGAATCCAATATCGTTTTATGTAGATTCTTTCATAAATTTAGAACCCTAGCTATGTAGTTCTTTTAGTTCAGGAATTACACATGCTAGGTTAGTTATTTTAGATATATACATGCCTCAACTTTCGAATGTCTCATTATTAGTATATTAATGTTACATTCTCAGTTTGCATGTCAGTATTTTAAGCTATCCAGTATTATAGAAATTGAGTCATAAATTTTAATTACATAATCAATTGGGAGTAGCTTAATACCGAGTGGACTAGGTAAATCACCCTCATAGTCCCAGAACTACGTGCCCGTTGGTAAGTCCCCTTTGTGGGCATTATACTTAGTGATCATGCTAGTCATGCCTCTATACCTCTGGCATGGTATATTGGGTCCTCTCGATGAGGCATATACATCGGACTCCACATTTAGCTCATGTAGTTTTATGTTGGTTATTAGTAGCTCCCACAGTTTAGTATGATTCTACTGTATTGACCATAATAGTAGTTACAGTCAGAATTCAATCTTAGCAAGTTATAAACTTGGTCATTGCGTTTAGTTAGTTCCTGTTCAGTATTTTCAGTATAGTGTCATGTTCAGATTATATCATTGCTTTATCGCTTTGTTCAGTTATATGTTTTAATCAACTTTATTCTATCCTTCATGCTCAGTACCTTTCAAGTACTAACACATACTCTGCCCTACATCTTCTCATGATGTAGGTTTAGGTCCTCAACTTCCAGATCACGCATAGATCAGTTTTTGATCTATAGTTCAGCAGCATCAGTGGTGAGTCCTCATTTCTCAAAAATGACATACACATTTTTTTTTTGTTTTTTTGTCTTTAGTTTCAGTTTTGCTAGATTTAGCTGGGGGCATGTCCCAGCATTTCTAGTTAGTTAGAGGCTTATTTCAGACATAGTTAGTTTCACCTTTGCATTTAGTTTTGACTTTTCAGTTGTTGTTAAACTCTCAGTTTTATTTATTTAGATAGTTATGGGTATTTCCTCATCATTTCAGATTATAATATAATTTAGATTCCGCACAATATTTCTTTACTTAATTTTATTTAGTATGCTTATGATATGCCAACACGGTTAGCTTGGGGTCACTCGTGATCCTAGGTCACATGTTCGCGCCCTGGGGGTAGCTTCCGGGCGTGATAGTCTTGATCCTCAGAACATAAGGACTCACCAATCACTTGAAGAACCCAATAAATTTATAGCCACGAGTGTACGAGGTAGGAATGTTGATCCCCACATTTGTGAGATAATTTATCACAAATATGCATTTGTATATGGAATGTACTAAGTATGGGGCAATATGCATAAACATGAACATGGTCGTATAAATAGTTTAAAGCATGTAGACGTGATCAATATTTGTATATTTTAATCATAAGGAAGTAAAACAAGAAAATTATAGGATATAATTCATTTGAAATAAGGAACATAAGAAAACTTGAAGAAAACATAATCACTTTGTGAGACTTTAACTTTAACCGACAATAAGACCATGAGAGTCATATCATGGAATAGAGTATATCCCTCATACCAAAAAGGTAAGAATCCGTATATATCATCATTTACTAAAGTGGATTCACTAGCTAGGTCATTTAAGACAATCCTACAGGGGCATGTAGTTTGGGACTAGAGGTTGCTACTAGTGACTACCCTATTTGAGACTCCACCTCAAAGCCCTCTCGGTGCTAAGTCTAAATCCCAATTAAATCTATCAAAATCAAATATCATTATAACATAGAAAAGACAATGATCAATACCAATCAAAACTTTCAAGATCAAAACACAGAGTAGTTCCTTAAACATAATTCAACATGGATGTAAAATCCTTAAATCAATGTGAATCCTTATGTGAGAAATACCTTTCACAATCATGATCATATTAACCTGTGAAAAAATCATTCACAATAGCATTGATACTTTCCTTTCAAAACATCCTTAAATCATTTATAATAACTTCATAAAAACATGCATATCTTCATAATTTCATAATTCATAGGTTCATGACTTCATCATAGGTTCACAATTGAAAATCATCATTTAGACATGGGTCAACTTAAATCCATCTATACATCATGAATTAACATGGAATCATGCATTAGAAGACTCAATCAAGAACAATAAATCATAACTTAATGAAATCCATGAGATTGAATTTAAACCCTAACTTGAATCAATTAAAATTGAAAGGAGAAATTGGAAACCTTGCGGACCCATGAAGGAAAGGAATCAATGGTTGAATACCCACATACCATGATATTTTAAGCCCAAGAATGATGTATAATTGAAAACTTGAATGGAACCGTAGCTCTTCTTCATCCTTAGCCATGAGAGAATTTGGGGAATTTAAGAGAATGAATAAAAATGGTAAAATTGGGGCTTAAAATGTTATATATGTCAAAGGGTAGAAGGTAAAACAACATAGTTTTGTTTTAAAACAATTAGGGAAAAGGCACAAAAACCCTTTAAAATAACTGCCAACTTGACCTATTGTTCTGACCTACGGACCATAGATATTTCTATGCTCTTAATGGTCGACCATAGACCAATTATAGGGACCATGATTTCATCTATCTTTTGATAGAATATTTCTACGGCTCGTAGGTCTTCTTACGGTCCGTAAACGCCAACAGTAGAAACCAACTTTGATCCTTAAAATTTCACTATGTTTGGGACTCACCTACGAGACCTATCTATGACTCGCACTATCACGACCCAAAGTATACCCAGGCGTAAAATGGTGTATAGGACCATGGGAGGCCCTACACAAGCCACTTAGCATACATCATACAAGCTAATTGAATTTAAAGAATTCAAAAGACAGTCTTATATCATAAAGAGTTTGATGAAAGTGGACGTCTAACAGAAGTCTCAAAGCCATCTATTACATAATTTTAAAAGTGATTGGGACGTTACCCTTACATGACATACAAGTCTGAAAAGTGAAATGACATGAAAGCAAATAAAAACCCTTGGCTATCGGAACTCACCAACCTTCAAAAGTCTCAAAAAGGATGAACTAGCCACGAGAATGAGGAATAAGAGTGTTGGAACCTACATTAGTTATACAATATAGGCACAAGTATGTATTAGTACATAGAATGTACTAAGTATGAGGAAATACGCATAAACATGAACGTGATGATATAAATGACTTAAAACGAGTAGGCATGATCAAAACAAAACATTTAAAAACTTCTAAAGAAGTGACTACATGGAGATCATAAAACACAGTCAATTACAATAACATAAAAGACATAAGAAAGCTTTGAAGAAAATATAATCATTTTTGTGGGATATTAGCTTTAACCAAAAATAAGACCACGAGATCGATATCATGGAATCTGGTATATCCCTCATACCGAAAGAAGGGGAAACTAGTTACCAAGGTAGAATCCGTACATATCATCATTTGCTAAAGTGGATCCACTAGATAGGTCATTTAAGACAATTCTATGGGGGCACATAGTTTGGGACTAGAGGTTGTTTCTACAGACTAAGCTCTTTGAGCTTCCACCTCAAACCCCTCTCTGTGCTAAGTTTAAATCCCAATGGAATAGATAAAAAATGAAATATCATTAAGACATAGGAAAGGCAATGATCAATACCAATCCATATCTTTAAAGGTTGAAACATAGAATAGCTCCTTAAACATAAGTCAACATAGATGAGAAAACCTTTTACCAACGTGAGTTCCTTTGTGAGAAATACCTTTCACAATCATGATCATCAAAGTAAGTGATAAATTCTTTCACAATAGCATTGATACTTTCCTTTCAAAGAATCTCCGCTGATGTTCAACACTTGGCTTACAATCACTATCAAGCTGAATTTTGTGAGTGCAAATGCTGGGAGGAATGCCCACTATGTCAGAGATAGTCCAACCTATAGCTTTGATATGCCTTCTACACACTTCAAGGAGCAATTTTATCTGCCATTCAAGCAAGTCAGCTACAATGATCACCGGTAAGGTGTTATTTTCCCCCAAGAAAGCATTACAGAGATGAGAAGGAAGTACTTTCAACTCCAGATTTGGTGGTTCTTCTGTTGATGGCTTTGCGAGAAGACTTTCTCAATTTTTTAGATCAATGTCCAACTTCAATGGAGTCTTTGAATGCCCCCCCCCAAACCTGAGAGAGCACCTACTACCTCTTCATAGCCTTAAATTTTGAATTCATCATAGTTCGCAAAGACGGCTTCAAGTGGCTCACTCATACACAATAAATGGCTCACACTAGCCACCGCCTCATCAATAACATCAACAGTGGAGACCATGTGAATATCACTTGGGTGTTTCATTGAATTACAAACAGTAAATGTTACTTCATCTTCGTTCACCTGAAACTTCAATTTTCCGCTTTCAATATCCACCAATGCTCTCCCGGTTGCCAAGAATGGTCTTCCAAAAATGATGGGAATTTCAGCATCTATTTCATAATCTAGAATGAAAAAATCAGCCAGGAAAATCAATCGGTCAACCTTTACTAAGATTTTATATAGTATTCCCATAGGATGTTTAATCGATCGGTCCGCCATCAAGAGTCTCATTGTTGTGGCTTTCAGTTCCCCTAACCCAAGTTGTATATAGATCGCATATGGCATTAGGTTAATGCTTGCTCCCAAATCGAATAGGGCTTTAGCAAATTGGATCATGCCAATGGTACAAGGGATGGTGAACGCTCTGGGATCTTCTCTCTTTTTGATCAGCTCCTTAGTCATAATTTCACTACAACTATGGGAAACATCGACTTTCACAAAATCCAAGCTCCTTTTCTTTGTGACTAACTCCTTTATAAACTTGGCGTAACTCAGCATTTCCAACAATGCTTCAACTAGAGGTAGATTAAATGATAGTGTCTTGAACACCGATAAAAACTTCTTGAACTTCTCATCCTCATTCTTCTTCTTGAGACATTGGGGAAATGGTGGCGATATTTTTGGTAAAGGTTGCATAACTTTTGGGATGGGATTGTGTTTCTCCACATATTTTTGTGTCTCTTCTTCATCTATACCTCTGTCTTCTTCATGTATTTGAGCTTCTTCATTTCCCGTCACATCACCTATTGCTGCCTTCCCACTATGAGTAACCACAACCAACCCTCCATCATCATCTTCCATTGCTATTTTTGGTTTCAGTTGTGCTGAAAGTAAACTCAACTGACCTTCAAGTATCATGATTGCATCTGCGTGAGAGTTCATTTTATTGTTCAATGATGAATTGTCAGCTTTTATCCCTTTTAACGAGTCATCTGAACCTTCAACTTTATCAAGGATGTGTGACAGAAAATCATTCACCTGGGGACTACTTGCACTCCCTTTCGATTTTATGCTCTCACTTGAGTGAGTATGCTCCTCTTCATAGTCCTCCTCCCTTTTCCAATACTCACTTTGCTCGGCCCAATCATGACAGTATCTTCTTTGCTCTTCCCACTTGTGATAGTTCCAACCTTGATTCCCACCCCGCTGTAAATAGCGTGGGTGGAAGCCCTCTTCGTATCTCTTGGAGTTTCAACCTTGATTCTCCTCCAGCTTTGAATAACCGAAGGAAGAACCCTCCTCAACTCTAAACACTCCAGTTGTCCCCTTGGGATTTTCCACATTCTCCATCATATGCTCTTGTAATAGTTCCATTTGGGTCAACATCTTCTTGATGTTTTCATATCTCTCTCTTTCCTTATCAAGTTGTTCTTGTGTCATTCTAAAACAAAAAGGGGAGACTTGATCCTCTTGGGTGTACCAAGCTTGATTTATTTTTGTCATGTCATCAAGAAGGAATGAGGCCACCTCAAATGATTGCAACATTATTACCCATCGCACCAATTGATCAGCCACCCCTTTATTAACCGAATCAAGACACCGGTAAAAATATTGGAGTAGCAAATCATTTGGTAGCCTATGAGTTGGGCATTTAAGTAAGAGTTTCTCAAACCTCACCCACATTTCATGGATGGGTTCACCCTACCATTGCTTGAAACCTTGAATGTCATCTCTAAGCTTCATCATCCTTGATGGTGGAATGAATCTTGCATTGAATGATATAATCATCTCCTCCTATGATGTGATGGAATTGTTTGTTAACTCGGCTAACCACTTGATGGACTCCCCCATCAGATATAGTGGAAATAACCAAAGCCGGATTGACTCTTCTTACACATTCTTGAATGAAAATGGGCTGCACACCTCTGTAAAATTTCTTACATGCTCATGCGGGTCTTCATGTTCTAGACCTCCATAGAGTCCCCTCATTTGGAGGAGACGAAGAGTCATGCTATTGACCTTAAATATTACATTCCCATTAGCTTGTGGTATACAAATTGCACCTATTTCACCTGAATGAGATGGGTTGTAAACACTATTGATATCATCAATACTGTCCTGATGACCTGCTTGACTACCATTGACCTCTTCCTCACTCATTTTTACTTCTATGTAGTCCAACAAACACTACACAATGCAGCCTAAGCCAATTCAACTACAACCAACAAATTCACAAATATAATCTTCGATCAAAGAATTTTAAGTAACACTACTCCCCTGGTAGTGGCGGCATTTGGATTAACGTTTCAAGGACACTTCATCCAATTCTAAGTGTCAACGATCGTTAGTCAGTATATAACCCAACCAATTGAGGTGGGGTCGATCCCACAAATAGTAGCTTTCTTTGGATTCAAATATGAAGGTATGATGATGACTTAACTGCTGAGTAACACACAATTACGAGTTTAATAATCAAATTTTAAGGATGTCGTTACCAACACACTACAAAGTATTAACAAGAAACAATAAATAACTAGATAACACTTGGCGAATTGACTAACCAACTGCTGAATTCAACTTAATGGGTGTACATCATTACCGATAATGCTAATTCGTTGTGGGTAGAATGGACTATAAGTAAAACAATTTTCTCTCGAACAATTGCCTCATTTTCATTAAGTTCTCTCGAACCTCAACACTATCTTTACGATAACTAGCCCACGTTCTCATCAAATCCACTCTTTCAAGCTGGATACAAAGGCTGGGTCTTAGGTTTCACTTTCTCAAAATGAGACCGTCAAGACCCACTACTAAGGATGCCAAAATACTATGTTGGTTTTGTACTTCTCTCTTGAGTAAGCACAAAACTCTGAAATTTATCACACCAAAGATGCAATTATGAAGTTGAACCACCATAATAATTTATAATCGCTTCAGATTTACACCACAAATCACTAATTGACAACACCCATTTAGTAGAAGGCAATAATTGGTCACATTGTCAAACCCCCAAGGTTAGGGTTTTAGACAATCATGATGAAAAGATGAAAATCAACACCTGCCACATTTTCCATAGCTGGGTAAATGAAATTTAGAAGTTAAAATTAACTAAAATCTTCGCTATTACAAAATCTGAATGAAAAACCTTGCTAAAATCACTTGAAATTCACAATAGTGTTTTCTCTCTCAATCTTTTGTTCCTCACGGTTTTTTGCCTTCCTTATCTCTCTTGCAAAAATCAATTTATACAAGTCTGATGTGTGGCTGTTTTGGACCAATCGGCGAGGTAAGTCGTGCTTCGCCGACCATTCAATGACTCCCCAATTTTCCTTCATCTCGCCTTCATTTTTCACCTCTTCTTAGTCTAGCCACTTTAATTTTAGGCGAGCAAGATCAGGATCATCGAGGAATTCCGTGATGCACCCTATTGTCTTTCATCTCACTCATCAGCACTTATCTGGATATCCATCAGCACTTTTGGCGACCTTGTCATCTAACGCCGAAGTAATCGGTGACACGCCGAGTGGAACTTCTGCTTGCCGAAGCTACCCCGATTTTAGCCTCAGCATTCTATAACTTTATGTGGTACAGTGGTAACTTGGCGAGTCACCGAGTGACATTGGTGATCACCAGGCCTTCATTTTTTTTTTCTTTCAACTCGCTTCGTTCCTTTTTGCAAATTAGTGTCCATTCTTTGTTCCTCAATCAAAATACTTGGAAATCAAGGATTTTACATTAGTTATTGGCATAAAATAAGCATTTGTGGACACTAAATCTATCTAAAGAAAACCCCAAATGAGTCCAAATCTTAGACTCATCAAGGGATATAGCGGATTTTGTGGCTAGGTGCCCCAATTGTCAGCAAGTCAAGGTATAACATTAGAAACTAGGAGGTATGACTCAAGAGATCGACATTCCTACTTGGAAGTGGGAAGTGATCAACATGAACTTCCTCATAGGTTTACCTTATACTTGCAAACTGCATGAATCCATTTGGGTGATAGTTGATAGTGTTACTAAGTCTGATAGCTTTTTAGCGGTCAAAACTACTGATTTGGTAGAGGACTATGCCAAGCTTTACATTAATGAGATAGTCAGGTTGCATGGGGTACCTTTGTCTATCATCTCAGATAGAGATCCTCAGTTTACCTCTCATTTCTAGAAGTCATTACAGAAAGGTCTTGGTACTCAGGTTAATCTTAGTACAACATTTCATCTGCAGACAGATAGGCAGGCAGAGCGTACCATTCAGACCTTAGAGGACATATTGAGAGCTTGTGTGATCTATTTCAAGGGTAGTTGGGATGATAACCTTCCTCTTATAGAGTTCGCCTACAATAATAGTTACCATTCCAACATTCAAATGGCCCCTTATGAGGCATTGTATGGGCGTAGATGTAGATCACCAGTTGGTTGGTTTTAAGTAGGTGAAGCAGCCTAGATAGGGCCATATTTAGTTCATGATGCTATGGAGAAAGTGCAACTAATTAGAGATAGACTTAAGACAATGCAGAGTCAGCAGAAGTCTTATACATATGTAAGGAAAAGGGAATTAGAGTTCCAAGTGGATTATTGGGTTTTCCTGAAAGTGTCGCCAATGTCGCCTATGAAGGGGGTGATGACATTTGGCAAGAAAGGAAAGCTCAGTCCTAGATATGTAGGCCCTTACACGATTTTGAAAAGAGTTGGTAAAGTGGTTTATGAGTTAGAATTGCCAGTAGAACTAGCAGCAGTGCATTTCCTTTTTCACATTTCATTATTGAAGAAGTGTGTGGCTGATCCAGTATCTATTATACCTTTAGAAAGTATGGCTGTGAAGGATAGTCTCACTTATGAGGAGGTACCAGTTAAAATTCTTTATCGTTAGGTTCTAAGGTTAAGAAACAAAGAAGTCACTTCAGTCAAGGTTTTATGGAGGAGTTAGTCCATAGAGGGAGCTACTTGGGAAGCAGAAGCAACCATGAAGGCCAAGTATCATCACCTCTTTCCTTCCGATTCCATTCCAGCTTGAGGTAATAATTCCTCTTTAGTTTTTAAGTCATTCATGCACAGTTTCAGTCTTAGCATAAGGTTCCTCCAGTTGGTACTTGCATTTTCAACGTGTTTGCATGTTCTGGGAACTTAGTTCAGTCAGAAATCAGTTTTTGTATTTTTGTGGTAGGGTTGCAGCTCTTTCCCCTCAATTTTAGCTACTTTAGTCTTCATTGGAGGACGAATGTTCCCAAGGGGGAGATAATGTAACACCTTGTATCCAAAAGCCGACCTCAATGCATATTTTAGAAGTTGCAGATGCAACCCACGATTGCCACCCACGGACCATAGGGTGACCCACGGCCCGTCGTGGTCCGTGGTTCTTGACTGCAACCCTTCCCCAGAAACCCCCATAAATATCATCTAAGGGTCAGACTACGCCAGGACCTACGGATCGTAGGTTAGACCCTCAGCTTTAAGCTCCCAGTAACAATCAACGGTTGACCAGTACAGACCGCCATTCGATCAACAATCCATCGGTCTTCCCGACAACTTTTAAGTCAGGGATCTTTTGGTCTTTTCCTTATGCGTTGGACCCCTAAAGAACGGCATTATAACCCTAAACTATGTAGTTTCGGTCAGTTTTAGCCTAGAAAATAACTAGAATTTACCTAAGTCAGATATTTCATCAAAACATAGAAAAATTAGAGTGTAAGAAGAGAAAGAGGTCAAGAACCCTAGTTGAAGAACGCAACATGGTTCCATCAGTTCCAGCCCTGAAATCGAAAGATTTCTCCATGGAATTCGTCATCAGGTATGTGGGATTTTACTAGTTGATTCGTTTCTCCCATTAGGTCCATAGAATTTAGTCAGATTATTGATTCTCAACGTCATATTTAGACCTAGGGTTTCTAGAATTTCATATGTTGTGATTCAGCTATTAGACTAATCCAAATAAGTTTGTCATGAATTTAGTATCATTTTGTGTAGATTTCCTTCATGATTTAAGGGGGAACTTGTATCGATGAGACTGGTGACTGGATGGAGAGTATGCAAGGATTACCAAAATTTAAATTTGTGGACTAAAAAGGATAACTTTTCCATGCCTTTCATGGATCAAATGCTTGATCGACTCTAAGAGAGAGGTTGGTATTGATTTTTAGATGGGTATTCCAGTTATTACCAAATCTCCATCGCTCCTGACGACCAAGAGAATACCACCTTCACCTTCCTATATGGAACTTTTACCTTCAAACGGATGTCATTCGGGTTAGTAGCAACTAAACCAAGGACCACGACCACCTTGACAGTCTGTGGTGCCTTTGATGGTCCGTCAAAGGGGCCATGGTGGGCAACATCATATTCTAAGTCAGGGGTTGTTTTGTCTTTTCCCCTATATGTTGGACCCATAAACTACGTCGTTTAACCCATAAACTACATGGTTTTGGTCAGTTTACGCCGAGAAAATTGATCAGAACTTACCCAAATCGATCATTCACCAAAAGTTCATCAATCTTATAGCAAAATAGAGAGAAAAAGTTGAGCAACCCTTCAAGAAGCCGCAACAAGGTTTTTGCAGTACCAGCCCTGAAATTAAAAGATTTCTTCATGAAATTCATCACCAGGTATGTGGGATATCACTAGTGGGTTCCTTTCACGTATTAGGTCCCTAGATTTCAGTCAAAATCTTGATTCCCTAAATATTGCTTAACCTAGGGTTATAGAACTTCAGATAATTGTTGTGATTTAGTTGTTAGAATACTCCAAGTCATATTGTTATGATTTCATAACAGTGTTGCTTGGTGTCTTACATGAAATTCAGAAACCTAGATGTGTTGATACGTTTAGTTCATCAATTACAATTTCTAGGCAAGTTTATACATATATACATGCATTAGTTTGGAATGTCACATTATTAGTTTATAAATGTTGCATTCTCAGTTAGCATATCAAAATAGTGAGCTATCCATTATATTTAAGATATGTTGTAATGTACATATATTTAGTTGAGAGAAGACTTAGCACCACGTTGGACTAGGGTCAGTCACCCTCATAGTCCAAGAACTACGTGCCCCCATAGGTTAGTTAGTCCCCTCTATGGGCATCATATTTAGTGATCATGCCAGTCATTCCTCTATACCTTTGGCAAGGTATATTAGATCCTCTCGATGGGGCATATACATAAGACTCCACATTTAGCTTATGTGGTTTTATGTCGGTTATTAGTAGCTCCCATGGTCAGATTCTATAGCGCTTAACAAGGTTCCCAGTTATATTTTAGTATTCAGTTTCAGCATGTTCTGTACTTGGCCATTACATTCAGTTTAGTTCATTTCAGTATATATCAGTATTTCCATTATGTTTAAATTATATCATTTATAAGTATGCTTTATTCAGTTATGTGTATAGTGTTTAGCTTTATCCTATCTTGCATGCTCAGTACCTTTTAAAGTACTGACACATACTCTGTGCTACGTCTTCAAGTGTTTTAGGTTTTGATCCTCCACATTCAGATCACGTATAGAAGGGTTCTCGATCTCCAGTTCAGCATTACCTGTGGTGAGTCCTCATTCTCCGAGGAGGACAGACATGTTTTATTTTATCTTCAGTCTTTTAGTTTCAGTTTTACTAGAGTTAATTGGTGGCATGTCCCAGTATCTCTAGTTAGATAGAGGCTTATTTCAGACATAGTACTAGAATCAGCTTTAGTTTTAGTTTGATCTTTTAGCTGTTATTAAACTCATAGTTTCTTTATATTGAGACAAGATTGGGTATTCCCAA
Organism: Solanum pinnatisectum; assembly: GCA_035578085.1. Taxonomy (NCBI): domain Eukaryota; kingdom Viridiplantae; phylum Streptophyta; class Magnoliopsida; order Solanales; family Solanaceae; genus Solanum; species Solanum pinnatisectum. Next base: position 39,220,748 of record CM069083.1, read on the forward strand.
TCATTTTAGCTATCTCATGATTTAGATTTCGCATTAGTTTATCTTTCTCATAGATTTGTTTAGTTTCCTTATGATATGCCAGCTCAGGGTTAGTTTGGGGTCACTCTGATCCTAGGTCCCATTTTTACGTCAAGGGGGTAGCCTCGGGGCATGAAAAACTTGGTATCAGAGCATTAGATTTAAGTGTTCTAGGATGTCTGAAAAGCCGCACTAAGTAGAGTCTTTTTCATGGGTGTGAAGTGAACCACATCTAATGAGAGGGAGCTACGAAGTGTTTTAGGAAAAAACTTCACTTTCTTGCTATTCTTATCGTGCGTGAGTATGATCTACCTTCTAACCCATCATTATGAATTTCAGATCATGCCTCCTCATAGAGCTTATCGAAGGAATGCTAATGCACGCAATGCCAACACAGCTCCTCCAGTCCTAGATCATGAAGTATCGAATGCAGAGTTTCAAAATGCAATTTATCTTTTGGCTCAGAGTGTGACTAACTAGAAAAATCAGTAGGCCCAGTTCCTACTAATGCTAATAAGAGGTCAGTAACAACCAGGGTTCGAGATTTCATTCGGATGAATTCGCTAGAGTTTCTAGGGTCACTGGTTAGTAAGGACCCACAAAGTTTCATTGATTAAGTCAAAAAGATCTTTGGAGTAATGTAGGTAACTGGAATGACAGGATAGAGTTGGCATCCTACCATCTTAAGGATGTAGCTCACATTTGGTTTACTTAATAGAAGGAAAATAGGGGTACTAATGCAGTACGTATCACTTAGGAGTGTTTTACAAGAGCTTTTCTAGGAAGGTTCTTCCCAAGGGAGTTGAGGGAGGCCAGGGCTCAGGAATTTATTAATTTGAGACAAGGTTCTATGTCAATCCAAGAGTACGGACTCAAGTTCACCCAAATCTCTTGGTATGCTCCCCATATAGTTGTTGATTCGAGGGCGCGGATGTCTAAGTTTCTCTATGAAGTGTCTGATTTAGTGAAAACAAAGTGGAAAACGCTTTGTTACTAGAAGATATGAGTATCTCTAGGCTCATGACTCATGCTCAGCAGGTTCAAGGGGATAAGCTTAGATAACTAACTAAGGACAACAAAAAGGCTAGAACAGGCAACTATGAGTACTCTCAACAGAAATCGGGTGGTGGAAATTGCTCACAGTTTTAGCATAAATCTTTAGCTCTAGTACCTTCATCAGCTAGTGCTCCATCCTCCATGTTTCGATAGGATCAGAAAAGTAGGGAATTAGGCTCTAAGTCTCAGGAGAGTGTTTCAGGTACCATTACCTACCCAACTTGTCCAAAGTGTGTTAAGAACCATCCAGGCGAGTGTCTTGCAGGAAAGGAATGATGTTTTGAGAGTTGTCAGACTGGTCACAGGTTGAGGGATTGCCCTTTTTCTAAACAGGGTTAGGAAGGCAACAATAGTAGGGCTCAGTCTACAGCTCCAGCTTCACCAGAAGGTTGCCCAACTCAGCAGGGTGCTTCATTTTGTACAGGTGGTGGTCACCGCCAGAACACGATTTATGCTCTCTAGACTCACCAGGGCCAGGAAGATTCTCCTGATGTGGTCACTGGTACATTGCTAGTATTTTTTTTAGATGTTTATGCTCTATTAGATCCAAGGGCTACTTTTTCCTTTGTAACTCCCTCTATAGCAGTGAACTTTGGTGTCAGTCTAGAAACTCTTTCATAACCCTTCTCAGTCTCTACTCCTGTTGGTGATCCACTTATAGCTAGACGGGTATACATAAATTGCCCTGTTAGTCTCTCAGAAAGTCACCTCAGTAGATCTTGTAGAGTTAGAAGTTGTAGACTTTGATATTAGTCAAGGCATGGATCGGTTACATTCATGTTATGCCTCAGGTTATTGTAGAACTAGGATCGTTCATTTCCAATTTCCAAGAGAGCTAGACTTAGAGTGGAAGGGTAGTAGCTCAGTGCCTATGGGTCGATCCATTTCTTTCCATAAGGCCAGAAAGATGATTTCCAAGGGGTATATCTATCATCTAGTTCGGGTTAAGGATTCTAGCTTTGAAACCCAAACACTTGAGTCAGTTGCAATAGTAAATGAGTTCCCAGAAGTGTTTCGAGAAGATCTTCCTGGAGTTCCTCTCAAATGGGAAATCAACTTTAGAATTAATCTCCTTCCACATACCCAACCTATTTCTATTCTTCCTTACAGGATGACTCCAGCTGAGCTTAAGGAATTGAAAGAGCAGTTGAAATACCTTCTAGATAAAGGCTTCATCAGACCCAGTATTTCCCCATGAGATGCTCTAGTGTTGTTTGTCAAAAAGAAAGATGGTTCTCTTAGGATGTACATTGACTATCGTAAGTTGAACAAAGTCACAATCAATAATAAGTACCCTATCTCCAGGATTGATGACTTCTTCGATCAACTTCATGGTGCTAGTCATTTTTCAAAAAGAGACCTCAGATCCGATTATCATCAGCTCAGATTCAGAGATAGTGACATCCCAAAAATAGCCTTTAGAACTCGACATGGTTATTATCAATTTGTAGTTATGTCTTTTGGACTAACCAATGCACCTACAGCTTTCATGGATTTGATGAACATAGTGTTCAAACAGTATTTAGACTTGTTCGTTATCATCTTTATTAATGATATCCTCATTTACTCTAGGAATGAGGAAGAACATGTGACTCATTTGAGGGTTGTCCTGCACACTGTCAAAGATCGCCAATCATTCGCTAAGTTTAGCAAATGTGAGTTTTGGTTACAATAAGTTGCTTTCCTTAGGCATATAGTGTCTAGCAAAAGGATCCGAGTGGATTCTCAGAAAATAGATGCAGTGAAGCAATGGCCTAGACCCACCTCTCCTACAAATATCAGAAGTTTCTTGGGTCTGGTTGGTTATTATAGAAGGTTTGTGGAAGGATTTTCTTCTATAGCTTCTCCATTGACTAAGTTGACTCAGAAAAAGGTTAAGTTTCAGTGGTCCGATAAGTGTGAGAAGAGCTTCTCATAACTGAAAAATAGGTTGACTACAACCCTTATTTTAACTCTACTATAGGGTTCAGATGGTTATGTGATATATTATTATGCATCCAGAGTCGCCCTAGGTTGTGTGTTGATGCAATGAGTTAAGGTTATAGATTATGCTTCTAGACAGCTTAAGGTGCATGTGAAGAACTATCAAACTCATGACCTCGAGCTAGCTACTGTAGTATTTACCCTAAAGATTTGGAGACATTACTTGTATGGTGTTCACATAGATGTGTTCACAGACCATAAAAAACCTTCAGTATGTTTTCACCCAGAAAGAGTTGAATTGTCGCTAGAAGAGATATCTTGAATTCCTCAAGGACTATGACATGAATGTGCGCTACCATCTTGGTAAGGCCAATGTAGTAGATGATGCTCTTCGCAGACTGTCTATATGTAGTGTAGCACATGTTGAGGAAGAAAGGAAGGAATTGGCAAAAGTTGTCCATCGGTTTGCTTGCTTAGGTGTTTGCCTTATGAGCATATTAGATGATGGTGTAACAGTTTAGAACGGGTCAGAATCTTCATTAGTAGTGGGGGTTAAAGAAAAACAAGATCGTGATCCTATATTACTTCAATTGAAGAGTGCAGTTCATTAGCAGAAAGTTGAGGTTTTCTCCCATGGGGGAGTTGGTGTGCTTCGTTATTAGGGTCGTTTATGTGTTCCTAAGGTGGGTGAGTTGAGACAGCAGATCCTTACAGAAGTCCATAACTCCAGATATTCCCTTCATCCAGGTGCCACTATGATGTACTGTGATTTGTGGAAAGTCTTTTGGTAGAATGGCATGAAGGAAGATATAGCAAATTTTGTAGCTAAGTGCCCCAATTGTCAACAAGTGAAGGTAGAATATCAGAAACCGAGAGGTATGACTCAAGAGATTAACATTCTTACATGGAAGTGGGAAGTGATCAACATGTACTTTATTACAAGTTTTCCTCGTACTGGTATGCAGCATGATTCCATTTGGGTAATAGTAGACACATTACTTAGTCCGTTCACTTTTTAACTAGAGATTCGGAGGAAGACTACACCAAGCTTTACATTAATGAGATAGTCAGGTTGCATGGAGTTCCTCTATCCATCATTTCAGATAGAGGTCCTTAGTTTACCTCTCATTTTTGGAAGTCTTTTCCGAAAGGTCTTGGTACCTAAGTAAATCTCAGCACAGCATTTCATCTGTTGACAGATGGTTAGGCAGAGCGTACCATTTAGACTTTAGAGGACATGTTGAGAGCATGTGTGATTAACTTCAAGGGTAGTTGGGATGATCATCTTCCTCTCATAAAGTTCTCCTACAATAATAATTATCATTCTAGTATTCAGATGGCCCCTTATGAAGCATTGTGTGGGCATAGATGTAGATCTCCAGTTGATTGGTTTGAAGTAGGTAAAGCAGCCTTTATCGATCCAGATTTGGTTCTTGATGCGATGGAAAAAGGTTCAGCTAATTAGAGTTAGACTTAAGACAGCTCAGAGTCATCAGAAGTCTTATGCAGATGTGAGGAGGAAGGACTTAGAATTTGATATTGATGATTGGGTTTTCCTGAAAGTGTCACCTATGAAGGGGGTGATGAGATTTAAAAAAAAAAAGGTATGTAGGTCCTTACAGTATCTTAAAAAGGATTGGTAAAGTGGCTTATAAATTAGAGTTGCCAGTAGAACTAGCAGCAGTCCATCCGGTCTTTCACATTTTCTTGTTGAAGAAATGTGTGGGTGATCCAGCATCTATAGTTCCATTAGAAAGTGTGCGGTGAAGGACAGTCTCACTTATGAAGAGGTGCCAGTTGAAATTCTTGATCGTCAGGTTTGAAGGTTGAGAAACAAAGAAGTCGCTTCAGTGAATGTTTTGTAGAGGAGTCCATAGAGGGATGTACTTGGGAAGCAGAAGCAGCATGAGGTAATAGTTCCTCTCCAGTATTTGAGTTACTCATGCGTAAATTCAATCTTAGTAATTTGTTCCTTTAGTTAGTCTTGCATTTTCAGTGTATTTGCATGTTCTTGGAACTTAGTTGAGTCAGATTTCATATTTCAGTTTCCAGTACTTAGTGGTAGGGATTGATGCTCTTTTCCTCCATATTCAGCTAGTTTAGTCTTCATTCTAGGATGAATGTTCCCAAGAGGGAGATATTGTAACACCTCAGAAATCAGACTCAGAAGTTGCAACAGAAAAACACCTAGAAAACAGTGAACCACGTCAAGGTTCAAGGACCGTGAAAGGGACCACAGTCCGTCGACCTATCACTAGCATACACCCAGCCCAAAAATGGTGAACCACGGGACCCTTCACGGGCCGTGGAGGTGTGACAGAACCTCCCAAGCCCCGACGTCAGACCACGAAGCCTTCCACAGTTCGTGTCTTGATGACGGGCCATGAGAGTGTCCGTGGATAGGACCCCTTAGAATCAGTAGCCACTAGACCAAGGACCACGACCAACTTGATTTTCTGTGGTCCCTTTGATGGTCCGTCAGAGGGACCGTGGTTGGATACATCAAATTTTAATTCAGGGGTCATTTGGTGTTTTCCCGTATATGTTGGACCCCTAAACTACGTTGTTTCATTGATCTTATAGTAAAATAGAGAGAACAATTAGAGCAACCCTTTAAGAACCCTTAGCAAGGTTTATCTAGTTCCAGCCCCAAAATCAAAAAATTTCTCTGCGGAATTCCTTACCAGGTATGTGGGATTTCACAAATGGGTTCCTTTCACCCATTAGGTCCATAGATTTCAATCAGAAACTTGGTTCCATAAATATTGCTTAGACCTAGGGGCTTTAGAACTTTAGATAATTGTTGTGATTTAGCTGTAAAAATACTCCAAATCAGATTATCATAATTTCGTTACATTGTTGCTTGATTTTTTATGAAATTCAGAACCCTAGAAGTGTTGTTCCATTTATTCATGAATTACACTTTCTAGGCCAATTTATACAGTATACATGAATTAGTTTTGAATGTCACATTATCATTTTACAAATGTTGCCTTCTCAGTTAGCATGTCAAAACAGTGAGCTATCCATTATATTTCAGTTATGTTTTAATCTACATATATTCAGTTGGGAGTAGGCTTAATACTGAGTTGAACTAGGGTCAGTCACCCTCATGGTCCCAAAACTACGTGCTCCCGTAGGTTTGTATGTCCCCTCTGTGGGCATCATATTAGTGATCACGCCAACTATGCCTCTATACCCTTGACAAGGTATATTAGGTCCTCTCGATGAGGCGTATACATCGGACTCCACATTTAGCTCATGTGGTTTTATGTTAGTTATTAGTAGCTCCCACAGTCAGATTCTAGTGCACTTGACCAGATTCCCAGTTACATTTTAGTATTCAATTGCAGCATGTTATGTACTTGGTCATTGCATTCAGTTCAGTTCATTTCAGTATATATCAGTATTTCCATCATGTTCAGATCATATCATTTATCACAATGCTTTATTCAGTTATGTATATAGTGTTCAACATTATCCTATCCTTCATGCTCAGTACCCTTCAAAGTACTGACGCATACTCTACACTACGTCTTTTTGTGATGTAGGTTCAGGTCCTCAATATTCAGATAACGCATAGATCGGTTCCCAATCTCCAGTTCAGCATTACCACTGGTGAGTCCTCATTCTCTGAGGACGACAAACATGTTATTTTTAGTTTATCTTGAGTCTTTCAGTTTCAGTTTCAGGCATAATACTAGATTCAACTTTAGTTTGAATTTGATTGTTCAGTTGTTATTATGCTCATAGTTTCTTTATATTAAAACAGGATTAGGTATTCCCCATCATTTCAGTTATCTTATGATTTAGTTTACGCATTAGTTTATCTTTTTTATAGATTTGTTCAGTTTGCTTATGATATGCCAGCTCAGGGTTAGCTTGGTGTCACTCGTGGTCCTAGGTCACGTGTTTACTTCAAAGGGGTAGCCTCAGGGCATGACAATCTTGTAACACCCCGTATCTAAAAACTAACCTCAATGTAGATTTCCAGAAGTTATAGGTGCAACCCACAGTTTCCACCCATGGACCGTAGGGTGACCCATGGCCCATGCTGGCGGTCTGTGGTTTGCATCTGCAACCCTCCCCAGACTCAGCCCAAAAAAATTGTCTAAGTGTTAACCCACAGCCAAACCTACAGACCTTAGGTCAGGCCACATACTGTGGTCCATATCTGTGGATCAGACCCCAGCTTTCAACCTCTAAAACCCTATTGACGGTTGACAAGCACGGACCGTCAATCAATCGACGATACGTCGGTGACGCTGACTGTAGTTAAGTCAGGGGTCTTTTGGTTTTTTCCTTATGCGTTGGACCACTAAACTACGTTGTGTAAACCCTAAATTATGTAGTTTTGGTCAGTTTTAGACTTGAAACATAACTAGAACTTACCTAAGTCAGATCATTCATAAAATCTTAGAAAAATTAGAGCGTAAAAGGAGAAAGAGGTCAAGAAACCTAGTTTAAGAACGCAGAAAGGATCCATCAGTTCTAGCCCAGCAACAAAAAGATTCCTTCGTGGAATTCATCACCAAGTAAGTGGGATTTTACTAGTGGGTTCCTTTCGCCCATTAGGTCCCTAGATTTCAGTCAGAATATTGATTCCCTTAATACTATCTAGACTTAGGGTTTCTTGAATGTTAGAATTGTTGTGTTTTAGCAGTTAGAATGATCCAAATCGTATTATCATGAATTTAGTATCGTTATTGCCCAGGTTCATGCATAAACTCAGAACCCTAGAAATGTAGTTCTTTTAGTCCATGAATTACACATGCTAGGCCAGATAATTCAGTTATATATGTAAACATGCCTGGAATGCCTTATTATCAGTATATTAATATTGCATTCTCAGTTTGCATGTCAGTATTTTGAGCCATCCAGTATTACAGCATTTCTATCATAAAGTGTTAATTACTTAATCATATGGGAGGCATAATACCGAGCAGACTAGGGTCAGTCACCCTCAAGTCCCAAAACTATGTGCCTCGTAGGTTGTAAGTCCCCTCTATGGACATTATTTTAGTGATCATGCCAACATGCTTCTATACCTCTTACCGGGTATATTGTGTCCTCTCGATGGGGTGTAGACATCGGACTCAATATTTAGCTCATGTAGTTTTATGTCAGTTATTAGCAGCTCCCTTAGAGTTCAGTCAGATTCTATTACATTGACCATGTTATCAGTATAGTTCAATATTCAGTCTCAGCATGTTATAAACTTGGTCATTGCATTTAGTTTAGCCATGTTCAGTATTTTCAGTATACTTATCATGTTCAGATTATATCATTATTTTATTTCTTGTTCAGTTATGTTATTATTCAGCTTTATTCTATCATGCATGCTCAGTACCTTTCAAGTACTGACACATACTCTATGCTGCATCTTCTCATAATGTAGGTTCAAGTCCTCAGCAGTTGGATCACACATAGATCGGTTCCCGATCTTCAGTTCAGCAGCATCATTGGTGATTCCTTATTCCTCGAGGGCTAGTGACATGATTATCCTTTTTGTTTTTAGTTTTAGTTTCAGTTTTGCTAGACCTAGGTAGGGCATGTCCCAACATTTCTAGTCAGTAGAGGCTTTATTTCACATATAGTTAGTTTCAGCTTTAGTGTTAGAGTTTGACTCTTCATTTGTATTCAAACTCTCAGTTTTTCATATATTCAGACTTAGTATATAGGTATTCCCCAGTCATTTCAGATTAATTATATGATTTAGCTTCCGCACAGTGTTTATTTTTTTTAGTTTATCTTTAAGTATGCTTATGATATGCCCGCAGTGTTAGCTTGGGGTCATTCGTGATACTAGGTCCCATGTCTACGACTAGGGGTTAGCCTCGAGGTGTGAAAAATTTGGTATCAAAGCATTAGGTTTATGTGTCAAAGGATTTCTGAAAATCTGCGCTAAGTCCTTTTCATGGGTGTAAAGTGCACCGCAGCTAATGAGATAGAGGCAATGATGTGTTTTAGGAAAACTTCACTTTATTGATTTTCTTATTGTGCATTGCTATGATATACTTTCTAATACATCGTTATGCACTTAAGATCATGCCTCCTCATAGAGCTTACGCATGGAATGCTAATGCATGCAATGCTAATGCAATTCTTCTAGTCCCAGACCATGAGATTTCGAACGCACATTTTTGAAATGCCATTCTACTTTTGGCTCAAAGTATGAACAACAAGAACAATCAGCAGGTTCCAGTTCATATAGAAATAGTGGATCCATGGCAGCTAGAGTTTGAGATTTTGTTAGGATGAATCAGCTCGAGTTTTTAGGGTGGCAAGTTTGTGAGGACCCACATAATTTCATTGATGAGGTTAAGAAAATCTTTGGAGTGATGCAAGTGACTCATAGTGATAGGGATGAATTAGCATCCTACTAGCTTAAGGATGTGGCTCACATATGGTTCACTAAGTTGAAAGACAACAGGGGCTACTTTGACTTTTGTAACTCCTTATATAGCAGTAAACTTCGATATTAGTCCAGAAACTCTCTCAAAACACTTTTCACTCTCTACTCTAGTCGGTGACCCAGTTATAGCTAGACGGGTATACAGAAATTACCCTATCATAGTCTCCTAGAAATCACCTCAGCAGATCTTGTAGAGTTAGAAATGGTAAACTTCGATGTAATTCTAGGCATGGATTAGTTACATTCCTGTTATGCCTTAGTCGATTATAAAACTAAGATTGTTCGTTTTCAGTTTCCAGACAAACCAATCTTAGAATGGAATGGAAGTAGCTTAGCGCCTATGGGTTGATTCATTTATTACCATAAGGCCAGAAAAATGATCTCTAAGGGTTATCTCTATCATTTAGTTCGGTTTAAGGATTCAAGCTCCCCTTAAGTCAGTCCCCGTATTTAATGAGTTCCCAGAAGTGTTTCTAGAAGATCTTCTCGGTGTTCCACCCGAAAGGGAAATCGACTTTGGAATTGATCTCCTCTTAGATACCCAACCTATCTCTATTCCTCCTTACAGAATGGCTCCAACTAAGCTTAAGGAATTGAAAGAGCAGTTGAAAGACCTTCTAGATAAGGGCTTCATCAGACCTAGTATTTCCCTATGGGGTGCACGAGTATTCTTCGTGAAGAAGAAAGATGGTTCTCTCAGAATGTGCATCGACTATAGGCAGTTGAACAAAGTCACAATCAAGAATAGTTATTCCCATCCCCATGATTGATTACTTGTTTGACCAACTTTAGAGTGCTAGTCATTTCTCAAAGATAGACCTTAGATCGGCTTATCATCAGCTCAAAGTCATAGATAGTGACATTCCGAAGACAACCTTCAGAATTTGGTATGTTCACTATGAATTTGTAGTTATGTCATTTGGACTAACCAATGCTCCAGCAGCTTTCATGGATTTGATGAACAGAGTGTTCAAGCATTATTTGGACTTGTTTGTTATCGTCTTTATTGATGATATACTCATTTACTCTAGGAATGAGGAATAACATGAGAGCCATTTGAGGGTTGTCCTGCAAACTCTCAAAGATCGCCAGTTATTTGCTAAATTTAGCAACTGTGAGTTTTGGTTGCAATCTATTGCTTTCCTTGGTCATATTGTGTCTAGCGAAGGAATGCGAGTGGATTCTCAGAAAATAGAAGCAGTGAAACAATGGCACATACCTACCTCTCCTATAGATATCAAGAGTTTCTTGGGTCTAGCAGGTTATTACAGAGGTTTGTGGAAGGATTTTAATCCATAGCCTCTCCATTGACTAAGTTAACACAGAAAAAGGTTAAGTTTCAATGCTCAGATGATTGTGAGAAAAGCTTTGCAGAACTGAAAACTTGGTTGACTACATCTCCCTATTTGACTCTACCGGTGGGTTCAGATGGTTATGTTATCTATTGTGATGCATCTAGAGTCGTCCTAGGTTGTGTGTTGATGCAGCGAGGTAAGGTTATAGCTTATGGTTCCAGAAAACTCAAGGAACATGAAGAGGACCAATCCAACTTATGACCTCCAGCATACAACGATGGTATTTGCACATATGATTTGGAGGCATTACTTGTATGGTGTTCATGTAGATGTGTTCACAGACCATAAGAGCCTTCAATATGTGTTCACCCAGAAAGAGTTCAATCTTTGCTAGAGGAGATTTCTTGAGTTCCTCAAGGATTATGATGTGAGTGTGCATTATGAAAAGTGGTGCAAGTCTGAAACTATATGACAGGCCTAAATGTAAGAAATATCCTGTTAGAATACGAAAATAAAAGAATAAATAACAAGATAGAGGGAGATGTGGGCTGTGGAACAACTAAGCAATTCACCATAACTCTAAAATAATCCAAGCTCAAACTCAAAAAGCTTCACGAGATGAGCTCGAATCCGAAATTAGATCTGCACCACAAAAAGGTGCAACAAGTGTAGTATGAGTACGAAACCACTTGTACCAAGTATACCTCATAGACCGACAACGAGAAAGAAGTGACAGGAGTATATAAGAAAAACATCCTTGGATTTTACAAGTCCAAATTATACTTATCAGTGAAATTTCATCAATTAGGGATAATTAAATGTCACATAATGTCCAACCACCCAACAAGCACATAATCAAATAAGAATATAGGATGTAACGATACACATTACAATGCAACCCCATGCAATGATATGCCTCAGATGCCAAGTAGTCTCTCAACCGTATATACATGATACCTTTTAAAAATACATCGAAAGTACATGACCTATGGGGTACTCGCGAGGTCCATATACCAACACAGATGAGCACCACATATATGTGTGTACAATCTCAACTTACTATCATAATATCCAATAATCGCCATCACAAATGATCTCCACGTGCCTAACTTATAATCATAACATCTCACAATCTCCAGCACGGATGGTCACCACGTGTCTAACTTATACTCTATCTCATGTCAATGCATATGCAAACAATATCATATCAATAAAAGGGGATGATGATGAATCTCAGTCAATTAAATATCAATATGATATATAATCACATCAACTATCACAAATATACGAGTTCAAATAAAGAATCATAATCACTAAAAAGAAATAGAGTCAATAATAAATCAAATAATGCCCATATGATTTGGCATTCTCGAATTACAATCTGACATTCTATAGCGAAAAACTTTCTCTTTATAACACTGGTACTCGTACCAATGCCCGTCATAGTACGAGACCCCAATCTTTCACTCTTACACATTGTCTATTTCATTTTAAATCTTAAATTAGAAAAACATCTTTCAACAAAGTCTGAAAGTCTTAACATACCTTAAATGCCAAACACATGCCACGAATCTTCAAGGTTTCTACATTCCTTTTTGTTAAGCTTTTGAATTCTCAATCTATCAAATATGCATTATTCATAAGAAAGTGAGTCTGTTGACACCCATATTACTATAGGTCTAGCCTAGATCCAGTAAATCAAAAAATAAATTTATAATATGACAAAAAATTAATATTAATTGAAATTGAAGCCACTGGTTTCGTAACTAGAGTCGGCCATGACAAATTGTAAGCCAAGCTCCCCTTATTCTCTAAACCCCAAAATTATCACATTGCCCTCCAATGGTTGGCCCCTATATTAATTACTCCTCTATTAAAATCAATTTTCCATCAAACATAAATTTTATCCACATCTAAATTATTTACCAGCCGCCATATCAAACTCTCTCTTTATCTTTCACCTAATAACAAATGTTCACTATTCATATAAACAGTCAACATAAGCATATAGAAGGATTAAAGTATGATTGGAATGTGTGTTACCTGAAGTTGTTCTTGTCTCCTGGTGTCCCTTTCTCTTTTCTCTTTTCTTTTCTTACTAAAATTATCATATAAAACATATTAAATCCCACTAACTTATTTCAATACATGCGCCAAGTTGTAAAGAGTATTAAATAAACTATGAACTTGGTCCATTAACTATCAACTGTATTAATTATTTAACAAATATTCGTCAAGTAAATACTTGTAGTTACCAAATAGTTAAAAATTTATTTTTAAAACTTTATGAAAAGAGTCAAAATAGTACTAGTACACATTTGAAGTTTTAATTACATGTCCAATTGTGTGACTAAAGTGTAATCGATGAGGATTTAGTGTCACATGATGTATGTTACTACATGATAATAGACCGTTCGTATTAGTAGAAATGTACTACAATGAAAAAAAAGGATTAAAGTGTATAGTGAAGGTTAAATTTAAAAAGAATCTACCAAGATTGCTCATGATGATTCCATGAACAAATTATAATATACTTAAAAAAATTGTGTGAGAATCACATATGATCTAACATTACCAACCTAGCTTATGATTTGATCCTACTGTGAGAAGACAGAAGACTAGGCATGCATGAAGGACAAGAGCAATGTAAAACTCAATAGATTTTGAATTTGATTTACATGTACAATTGTGTGAGTAAAGTGTGATCAATGAGGAATTAATGTCACATGATGTATGTTACGACATGATAATAGACTGTTAACATTATTTAGATGTGTACTAATATGAAAAAATAAGAATAAAACATCATGTCAAGATTAAAAGTTAAAAAGAATCTATTGATATTTCTCATGATGATCCAATGTCTTCCTTGTCAGGAGGTATTAAAAGGCTTAGGCAAATTATAATACACATAAAAAAATTGTGTGAGAAACACATAAAATCCAACATCACCAATCCAGAAAGGATCATGATTTGAGCCTATTGTGAGATAACTAAAGTCTAGTCATGAGAGTGGGACATGGAAAAATATATTCTAACCAATCATGAAAATATTGTGAAAAGTTACCCATGCAGGTCAATGGGCCTAACAATGGGAATCCCATCACAAGAAGACCAACTTGGTCAAGCATAAATTTGGGCTCGTGGTGATAGAAAACCACAAGGGTTTCCTAATTATTAATAAGAAAGCCTACAAAAATTACTTACATCTACCGCAACAAAAAATACCACATCTGAGGTGCCCCGTCTAATCCATCATAGAGGGCAACGATAGACGATAAACCCCCCCCCCCCCCACAATCACCACGTAAATGTCTTTTCTTCTATTGTCATAATAGGTGATTCATTTGCCTTCGTCGTCTAACAAATGATTATATTTATTTTTTTCGTTAACAGATCTATATTTACCTAATTCAAAATAAATCATAAGATACATTTTATAATTTAGAAAAAATAACTTGCCTATAAAAACACCAAGTCATCCATATTTTACTTAATAAAAATAAACAATGATATTAAAAAATTAATCTCTTTTTAGCTCCTTTGATTTTCTCTTTTATCCAAAAAAATAAATTCTGCTCCAACAAATTATTTGTTCTTTAAAAAATAAGGGCAGATAGACTATTTGATTATTTTATTAATTTGAAAAATCTAAAAAATGAAAGTAAAAAGGGAAAAGAATCCTATTTCTAAAAATGAAAAACGAAGGGAGAAAAACCCTATTCTAGATAGAAAAAATTGGTGCTATTATAACACTGGTGTAGTCTAAATCTTTGGGCTGCTGGAGTCAAAGTGTAGAACCAGAGCTTGTAGTTGAAGATCTGATCTTTCCTTTGCATCTCCAAGCTTGTCTATGAATCAATTTGGTCATCAGGTAGTACTTTTTTCCATTTTGATGTTGATATAGTTTGAATCTGATTTCTTGTTTACCCTATTATTCTATACCTTTATGTCAATGTTTTGTTGTGCGATTACTTTCTGTCTTAGCCTTATTCTTACTAGGGTTTTCTTTATTTCTCATTGTAGCTTCAATGAGCCTTCTTCTAGGAGGTTTAATATGTAGCCCTCAATTTGGTAGTTTTATTAGTTTAATTTGGTTGCATCAAATGGTTTGCTTGAAACAATGGAATTTATAAAGAAGTGTATTCTACTCGTAAGTTGCATCGCGTTGTATTTATACAAAAAAAATTAAATAAAAATTAATCAAGTTTGTTTTGATTAAAAAGGAACATCAATAAGCTTTATTGCAATTTCGAGTTAAAGTTAACTGTAAACACCTGTTTTTCAGATGTTCAAGTTTTTAATGTTATAATTTCTCATTATGTAAATGGTTAACTTACCTAAAGTTCTTCTGTTCACGTAAGGGTAGTTTCGTTTGGGCATATTACTTTACACTGGTCCATTTTTGTAGACACTTTAAATATGTACATTAAAGGAAGAAAATCCTATGTTTAGTTATGGATAAGTCATCTAATAGTAGAGCTATACAATATGTATATTGATTTCGGTTACATCAATTCTACGTCTAACATTAGACATTAAACATCTTTCACTCTAGAGTCGAATATGATAGCAAAAGATATTAATACCACACATTGAATCACTTTTATTAAGCTAATTTGTATATGAGCATTACCTTGTGCAACCTTAGCCTCATTGTTTGTATTGGGGTAAACATTCCTACCATTAGGTACAAAGAGGTTATTTTTGATAGACGCTAGTTAAAAAGCACAACTTAGTAGAAAGCATAAAGGAAAACTTAATTGTTCAGTGTTTATAAACTATTTTATGTATATGAATAACATTGTTAAAGAGATATAAGTGATTAGCAACATGATAAAATTAATTGAAAATACACGTGCATATAGATATATTGTGAGAAGACAAAAGTCTAGCCACGAGAGAAGGACATGTAAAAGTATATTCAAACCAATCATGAAAATACTGTGAAAAACATACCTAAGCAGGTTAAAGGACCTCAAAATGGGTAGCCCATCACAAGAAAACCAACTTGGTCAGACACAAATTTGGGCTCGTGTTGAAAGATAATCACTAGAGTTTCCTAAATATTAATAAGAGAGAGCCTACTCAAATTGCCTACTTCTGCCGAAATGAAAACCACCACCTCTGAGGTTCCCCATCTAATCTGCCATAAAGGAAAATGACAGAGAATAAATCCCCACCACCACCACCACCACCACAATTCCTTTTCTTTTGTTGATGTAATAGAGATAGGAAGATTTGGGATTGGCGGATGAGATTTTCTACTTTAAAGGAGATTATGATCAACAAGGATATAATTAGTTCTACTAATTGAGGTATGTTATTTATGATTAGATGGGGGACCAGAGAGGTGGTGATTTCCGTTGTTGCATCTGTAAGCCATTTGAGTATGCTCTCTCTTATTTATAGTTAGGAAACCATTGTGATTCTCTCTCGACAAGAGCCCAAATTTGGGCCTGACCAAGTTGGTCTTCTTGTGATGGTTTTACCATTGTGAGGCCTATTGACCTGCCTGTGTGAGTTTTCACGATATTTTCATGATTGGTCATAATATAATTTTTCATGTTCTTCTCTCGTGACTAGACTTTAGTCTTCTCACAACACACTCAAATTATGATCTCTTGGGATATGTAATGTTGGATTTTATGTGATTCTCACATGATTTGTTTAGGTTTAATATACTTTGCCTAGGTCTTTTAATATATTTTTAGAAGGAAGACACATGATCATCATGAGCAATCCAGTAGATACTTTTTCATTTTTAATCTCCACATGATGATTTATTCCTATTTTTTCATTTTAGCACATATCTAAATAATACTTATTATCTATTATCACGTCTTCACATACATGAAGTGAAATTAATTCCTCATTGATGACACTTTAGTTACATAATTATTCACATAATTAAAATTTAAAATCTGATGGGTTTTAAATTGCTTTTGTTCTTCTCTTGTGCCAAGACTTTTGTCTTGACACGATAGGATCAAATCATGAGCTGGATTGGTAATGTTGGATTATATGCAATTCGCACATGAGTTTATAGGTTATCATAAATTTCCTAGGTCTTTCATGGGATCATCATGAGCTATCCTAGTAGAATCTTTTTAATTTTAAACATTTGCTTGACACTTTATTCCTATTTAATACTTTTAGTACACTTCTAAATAATTCTAATCATCTATTATCATGTCGTAACATCGGACATGTAATTAAAAGTTAAAATCTAATGGGTTTTCCATTGCTCTTGTCCTTCTGTCATACCTAGAGTTTTGTCTTCGGACAATAGACTCAAATCACGAGCATTTTTGGAGTGACAATTTTGATAATATGCCATTTTGGTATAATTTTATTTGGCATTTTAAAATTTTCCTAGGTATTTTAATACCTTTTCATGATGAAGAAATTGGAACATCATGACCAATCCAGGTAGAATCTTTTTAATTTTCAACCTTCACTTAATGATGTATTCTTATTTTTTCATTTTAGTACACTTCTAAATAATACCAACCTTCTTTTATCATGCGATAACATAGATCATGTGACATTAATTCCTCATTCAGGACATTTTAGTATCACACCCCGAGCCTACACCCTGGGCGGGACTGAAACTCGAGAACCATTGTTGGTCCCAAGCGAACCCTTGGTCTGGCTAACATACTTAGTGGAAGACTTAAACATAAGAAATGTAACTTATGCAATAACTTAAGAAATAATAACTTAGCGAAAATGGCAACTCAAGTCTTAAAAGTATACAACTGAAATGAATAATACTAAAGAACTATAACTATCTGTCTATGAAGCCTCTAAAGCAAAGATGGATGTCGGGACAGGACCCCCGATCATCCTAACAACTGAAAACTATAAAGCAATGTTAAAAGGAGCCCTCCGGAAAACAATGAGGCTCATCAACAAACTCTGAGTGCTCAACTGGATCAACGAGGTGCTGGATGCTGATCCTAGTTACATGTGTATGCATCATAAGACGATGCTGGCCAACTGGCATCAGTACATTGAATGTACGAGTATGCGAGTTGGAATGATAAACATAACACAGGCTTGAAAAGAATCTGAAGGGAACACTTACCTTGGCTTTACTTAACTCCTGAATAACTTAACTCAATATAAAGCATAAAACATATACAATATACAAAAAGCTTTTAAAACAGTAGAAAGCAACTTAGTTCGTTAAAGAAATGTAGTAACAAACACAAAGGTGCTCGTATAATAAAGTAATATAGTTTATGTGGGAGATTCTCTAACCGACAACCACCACTATGAGCCTAAGTGGTGATACATCATCTTGCCCATGTTGCTAGAACTGTCCTGTACTTTGCCGTCATATAGAACACCTTAACTAAGTGGACCCACTAGTCTATGCTAAAAAGCACTTAAGGAGTCATCTAAAAAGTATGATCCTTTACTTCCCATGATGGCTACATGGTTTATGGAGACTTGAGTTAATATGAACTTGCATCCCCACATCGGCGTTCAATATTATTCCCAAAAATATACTTAGCTCATATGTTTTAAAATCAAAACGTCTTTCTTTGGTTTGAGATAATTTCTCAAAACTTAGCTTAAAGCTCTCTTGGAAATCGGCGTTTCCCTTTCTTGTTCAAATTTGAAAACATTTTAGACTCTTGTGAATACTTAGTTCCCTTATAACTTTTGGAGAAATGAACTCAACTTTTTACTCTTTGCTTAACTCAAAACTTAAGTCTTAAAACAAAGTTAAAATGTTTGTGAAAGACTTTTGAAAACTTTATAAACTTCTCTTGACTTGCTTCTTAACTTCTATACTTGACTCTTAACTTTCCTTGAATTGAATTATGGATTCAAGGATTGTGATTTGTGATAGGAAATATCTAACGATGTTTAGGAGTGTTTTTTAGATAGCTAAACATGAGAAAAGATCAAGAAATCACTGTCTAAAAGCAGGTCCATGATGCGGAGATGTATTTAATTTTTTTGTCGCGAAAATACTTTTTGAGGAAGAACGGTCCATGACCACTCCGTGACGTGAAGGAACCTTTCCCAAATCTAGGAAGCAGGTCCGTGATGCGGAGCTTGTGCCAAATTCGCCTGACTATTTTCATTCTTCATTTTCCAGCCCAATTCGCCAAAACTCGGTTCTTTTTTCTCAAATTCTTTTTAGATCCAAATACCCAGCAAATGTACCTAAGAACCTAACTCCAAACAACTCTATAATTCGATGTAATGATCTCAGAAACTTCTCAATCTCCGCCCAATTCAAGAACGACATCAAATTCAAGAATACATATCAAGAACATCAAAATTCCAAACACTTTTAGGACAAATTCACACCGAAATAAATATGTTTGGCACGTGGGTGAACAAACCCAATGTTATGAAAGTCTCACATACCTTGTAGGATTAAATCCTTCGCGAAACCCACAACCAAATCGCACGATCTTGGTAAATCTTGATCTTTTCTTCCCCTTTCTCCTCTTTTCTCTTTTCTCCAAGCCGTAGCGTGAATTTCCAATTGACTAAACTGATATAATTTTGATTTGACCCTAATTAAACTCCAAAAATCGAAATGAAATAATAGGGCATGGAAAAGACCATAATACCCCTCCAAAAATCCGAATTGGACTTTCCTTATTTGAACAACCCAACTTCCAATGGGAATAACTCACTCATACGAACTCAGAGTCATGCAAACTCAGAGGCGTTCGAAATATTATTCCAAGTTATTTCCTACGATACCTGGAACCACACCTAAATCATCTTGAGCTAGGAGTTATGGTCGTTTGAAGTTGACCAAAAACTCAACTTAACATACTAACCAAATTTCTAGATTTTTTTTATATTCTTTCCAAAAATGGCTATTTTCGATTCTTAACTTCTTCCTAGTTATTTCAATTTGTGAGATGTTACATTTAGTCTCACAACTGGACATGTAATTCAAATTTTAATTCTAATGGATTTTATATTGCCCTTGTCCTTCGCTCATGACTAGACTTTTCTCTTCTCAAAATAGGCTCAAATCATGATCCTTTTTGGATTGGTAAGTTTTGATTTTATATGATCCTCACACGATTTTTTAAACTGTGTTATTATGTACCTAGGCCTTTTAATACCTTCTCACGAGGAAGACACATGATCATCATGAGAAATCTCGATAGATTCTTTTTTGTTTTAAATTTTCACATGATGCTTTATTCCTTTTTTTCATTTTAGTACACATATAAATAATATTAACTGTATGTTATTAGGTAATGACATACATCCTGTGAAAATAATTCATCATTGATGAAACATTAGTCATGTAACTGGACATGTAATTCAAATTAAAATATAATGGGTTTTACATTTCTCCCTTCTCTAATGCATAGACTCTTCTCACAATATTTTCATATCATGAGATGGATTGGCATTGTAGGTTTATTTGCGATTCTCACATGATTTTTTGGGTGTACTATAATATGGTTAGGGGTTTTAATACTGTGGCTTGATGAAGACACATGATCATCTTGAGCCTCATGTGATGCTTATTCCTATTTTATAGTTTAAGTGCACATCCAAATCATATTGATTGTCAATTATCATGTCGTTACATACATCATTTCACACTAAATTTTCATTGATGACACTTTAGTCATGCAATTTGAAATGTAATTAAAATTAAATATCTAATGATTTTAAATTTCTCTTGTCCATCTCTCCTGCCTAGACTTTTATCTTATCATAATAGGCCAAATCATGAGCTGAGTTGGTAATGTTAGATTATATACAATTCTCGCACAATTTTATTAGGTGTATTATAATTTTTCTAGACATTTAATACCTTTGAAAGATAAATACATAGGCTTGTTATGAGCAAGATCGATAATTTCTTTTAAATTTTAAACCTTCAAGTGATGCTTTATTCCTATTTTTTCTTTTTCGTATACATCTAACTAATTATGACCGTCTATTATCATGAATCATCTCACATTAATTCATCATAGATGACACTTTAGTTACGCAATTGGACATGTAATTGAAACTTAAATGTAATGAATTTTACATTGCTCTTGTCCTCCATTTGTGTTTAAGCTTTTGTCTTCTGACATTAGAGTCAAATGATGAGTTGGATTGGTAATTTTGGATTATATGTGATTGTCGCATGATTTCTTAGATGTATTATTGTAAAGGACAAGTCCGCTAGTGATATTGTTTGTTCTAGGCTATTACAAATGGTATTATATCCACTTTAGCGTCAATGTTGTCGATGTTGGCTAGAATTCAACTATGTGTAGGCAAATTCCGATAAGGTAGGGAAAATATAAGTTTTGAGTCTAGGCAAATCTCATGTTCTGTGGCAAACCTCATCGAGGACGCTGGGTCTATAAAATTGGTGTATGTACACCTCTACTTTAGAGTAGAAGTCTCACATCATTAAAACAAACAAGTGATATTGGGTATGTAATATACTAGGCCTTACAAACTAGTAACGCATTTTAATGCCGCATGGGTCTAGGCCTAGAGCATGGGTCTAGGCCTAAGCTTCCTCTTTTACCCAAACCTCATTACACCCTTCGTAGGTGAAATATTCAAGTAAACACAATCATCAACACAAAACTTAAGCTCCCTTCTTCTAACATTAGTACAGGACATTTGTGGACATTGAGCCATTTTTTGCCTTTCTCTTATAAGCAAAAAATATTTCCATAGCCTCATGAACTAACTCATGACCTATCACAGTACCTTCACCAACTTCAAACCAACCTCTAGGAGATCTACAC
Source organism: Solanum pinnatisectum (assembly GCA_035578085.1). NCBI lineage: Eukaryota > Viridiplantae > Streptophyta > Magnoliopsida > Solanales > Solanaceae > Solanum > Solanum pinnatisectum. The sequence continues at coordinate 39,242,212 of CM069083.1, forward strand.
CTCCTTCCGTAAAGATCTTCAAATAGAGTCATACCAATACTTGAATGATAGCAATTATTATATGCAAACTCAATTAAAGGCAAGTGATCATCCAAATTACCCTTGAAATCAATGACGCAAGCTCTCAACATATTTTCTAAAGTTTTGATAGTACGCTCCGCCTGCACATCGGTTTGAGAGTGGAAAATCATACTAAGCTTAATGTCACAATCCGAGACTACCCCCTAGAAATGACATGGCATAGACCCCGAAGGGGTCTCATACAAACCCTTAGCATACATCATTGCATATGTCATAGAATAAAAGCGAAAAATTAAAACTTTTTCTTCAACAGTCGAAGTATTTCTATGAAGTCAAAAAGAGTTGGCCATATAATATAATAGAATACTTAGACATATAGGGATATAATCCTTACATAGTTCTGCATTGAAACTATAAAGAAACTACTAAGGCATCCACTAAGTAAGATATTTTTCCCCGAACTTGAGGACTCATCAACTAGCTTGGAGGATCACCTATCCCAAGCTTGAACCAATAGATCCCATCTCCATGAACCAACCCCCTACATTTGTAGAATGCATAGAAATATGGGTTAGCACAAGAATGTACTAAGTATGGTAGCTATGCATAAAAACATTTAAAACATGAGAGAAAGGGGACATTTTAGTTGAAACCCATGCTATGCACTTTTGAACATCTTTCTTGAAAGAGTTGGACAACACAAGTCATAAACAACTCACATATAGTTCATCAAAGCACAAGGATATCAACATTACCATAAGCATAGTCTCCAAACATAGTCATAATGCACATACCATCTATTACAAGACATAATGCACATGCATAGTCACATATCAAGATCATAACATCATAATAGAACAACCACATAAGTAACCCAAAGCTCTACTTGTGCAATGCAGAGATAGGGTGTCGCACCCCATTTTTTGCAAAACGGGTTTTGGTGCATGACCTAACAACTCTTATGGGCTTTGGGTTATCGAAGAGTTGCCACCTAACGAATTAAGGCGCGTTAAGGCACCTATCTAACCTAACTAAATCTAACTAAGGGTCAACGTACCAGAGAATGGGTAAGGGTTAAAATTACCTTGAGGGGAAGGTGTTAGGCATCCCTCGAGGTCCACAAATGTGGATCCCGACTGTATCTCATGCAATTTAAGTAGGGGTTACAAGTAGCAATTAAAGTCACTTCATTTATTATTATTTAATTAAACATGCTTGCTAAGTGATAACTATCATTAAATAATTAAAGACACTTTAGTTATTTTAATTAATTAATTAAGCATGTAGAACTAGGTGATGACATAATAAACATTAAATATAAATTAGGAGATAAGCGAGAAGACATAAATTACGCAATTCATTAGTCAAGCATAACTCTTATTTTATTTATTAAACTACCCCAAATAAATATAATTATAAACAAATAAAGGGATTAAAGGAAAGGGGGACTCTGAAGGACTTTACGGATCAGCACTCAGCTTTTCTTTATTTTTTTGATAGACTTCCGTGTAGGGACAGACAAAACCAAGGTTTGTCGCTTTAAGCCTGAGTAGATGTCATCATAGTCGTAGAGCCTAAGCTACCCCTACCCTATCTTCCGCATGCATTTTCGTCTCTAAAAGGTGCCTAGCAGCCCTGCTTAATGTCCAAGAGGCATTGGACTATTGTTGGGATGGTTTTAGACAAGAAATAAATATAGGCTTCTAATACACCCCCTAGACAGCAAGCAAAAGAAATAGGACAACACTTACCATGTAAAGTCCCATGTTGGCCTCTAGATTAGGCTATTTAGCATATTAGAAAACACACCTAAAGTGAAAGGTCGCATGCAAAGTATGTGAGCATACAAAACCATACGAGCATTGAGATAGCAGCAATGAGTTAAATAGGTGGAATTATTAACAGACAATTCTAAAAGCATGCAGATAATTATTTAACTGATTTTAATGGTGACAACAAATTATTACATGAAGTGATTTTAGGTTTCGATTGATTTTAAAAAGTGCAGAAAATATTATTACAAAGCGGAATAATTATTAATTTAGTTTTAAAAGAAGATAGACAGAATTCACAATACAGGAAAGATAATATTTTAGACAGCTTTAATCAGGACAAATTATTTAAAATAGTGGCATGCTGGAGCAGATCGAATTATGCATAATTTATTTTATTTTGTTCTAACATGCTGAAAGTAGTTAGTTAGATTATTTTAAGTGGTAGAGGATGTGTTACAGATGCGGAAATATCAACGGTGAGCAGAAATATTCCTAGCAGGTTCATTTCAATTATTTAACATGCTGAAAGTATGATTTTAACAAGTTGTTTTATTGATGTTATTAGTTAAGGCCTATAGACATGATATCTAAGTGAATATCCTGAAATTATTGCCAAACCTATAGACATACTTTCTATATAGTAATATTCAGAAAACTATAGGCATGATTTTCTAAACCCCAGATAATATGCAAAGTAAAATAACCCTTATGATCACGATTTCTAAGTATGAACAACACCAATAGCAACAAAATTACAGACATGGTTTCTTTCAAATTGTTATTAACCTTATAAGCATGAATTCAATATTTGTAGAAACGGGCATTTAAAACTAATTAATGATTTGAGATTGATTTTATTTATTATTGCTACATACTAAAGGTGACATGTGAAATGGAAATTAATTAGCATTTAAACATGGTTGACAAGGTTAAACAAGTGATCAAGCAATGACAATTTTTTTTTCGTTAGATCTGAATACATTTTGTCAAATACAAACTATCAAACAAGTCACAATCCTATTGCCTCATGCTTTCTAACACAAAGAAGTTATGACAACATAAATAAACAAATAACACGTAAATCCCCTCCCCCTTTAGACGATTCCCCAAGTATATTTCATATATAGAGCATAGTTGAGAGTTGTTACAAGATTATTACAGAACCAAATAGAAAGAACGATGAATATAAATATATAAACTTAGAGCAATGAATCCCATTTGAAAATCCATCCCCGACAACTCTTGAAACTAGTATTCAAGGTTTCCATGCCCAGCTAATTGAAAAGAACGATATACTACAGGTAAGACAAAACAACATAATAGTAGCCATTTACATACTTAGACAAAATAAGAGCAACAAATCACACATATATGATCACATATAGAAAGGAAGAGAAAACTGACCCGGATGCTTCCTTTATTTATTTCAAACACACAATTTTCATAATAGATGATGCAAGATGAAATTTAAACTAATGAAAGAGAGATAATTGATTATGCAAAATATAGTTATTAGCAATGAAGTATTTAGCTAGGTTTTCAATCCAAAACAACAATGCAGCAATGAGAGAACACTCCAAATATGCAAGAAACTTCTTTTCTTTAAGAGTAGACAACCTTTTTCTAATTGTTAAAGTGTTCAAGCGTGATCCCAAAGAATGAAAGGGGGTTCTTTTTATAGTGAAGGAAGTGCATCACAATAAGGAAAACCTATAAATTAAGAGCAATTCTGAAAATTTTATTTCCTTAACTAAGAAATACAATCAGCAAAATTTTTTACCTTAACCGGATGGCTTTACCAAAAATAAACAAGTAAACGTCAGTACACATTATAATTAAGGTCCAGAAATCAAATAAGGTGCCACTATATTAATTCAAGATATACAGAAGAGAAGGAATATATTGGAAAAAGGGTCAATTATATACTTATCAAAGTTATATGGGTGCAGAAATCACAGCGATATGTACTAATTATAATAGGATTTCCTAGTTGCCACAATTAAGCAATATTACTGTTGGGAAATAGAATTTGAGGAGAATATATAGAAATCAACATTAACATATAAATAAACATGTAATAGTCCTCCTAAATTAAATAAGGTGCCTTGGATTATTCCGAATCTAGTCACTCCTGCTGTAGTGTCTGCTTCTTCCACTTTTGCTTTTCATGCTGGGTATCATATTGGACAGGGGGAGGAGCCCTAAAAACGCTGAATGGGGGATTGGGAATGGCAACCTTAACCTCAAAAGGATTACGCCTTTGCACTACAATTGGCGTTTGGGTGGCAACAATCATTGTTTCTTCTGGCTCAAGGACCCAAATGGATTTCTCCTAATCCGAGGTATCATCAACTTCTATCATGTTGACCTGATGGTTAGGCAGAGGGTTGTTTGCAACATTTGGTGCCGGATCCTTGAGCTGGATGGCCTTTGTATCAATCAGCATTTGAACCTTATCTTTCATGGCTTTGCAAACTTCGGTAGTGTGACCCTTTATCCCAGAATGGTAGTCACAAACCTTGTTAGGGTCATACATTTTCCGTGGACATCCACAGGCAATGCAGGAACTAGGGTGACATAGCCAGCCTCTTTCAGTCTCTCATAAAGCTGGGCTATGGGCTCAGCTAGAGGGGTATATTTTTTGCAGGTCCTTTTTCAAATGGGGGTCTGTTTCGGTAGTTCAGTGTTTGAGTGGGTGGTGGACTTTGGAAGTATGTTGGTTGGGCATTATAGAAAGGACATGAATCTTGTTGATATTGAGAAGGAGCATTTTGGTAATATACTAGCATGGGATGGGGAGATATAGGTGGCAGAGCTGAAGGATATAAAGTTTGAGGGTATGGAGATGGAGGTAGGGTTGTTCCTTGGTACTTATAAGGGGTTTTGGTTCCCTGAGCTATCATGATCGAACCTTCTTCAATTCTTTCGCCTAATTTGATAATTTTAGCGAAACTCTTCTCAGCTACAAGCATCATCCTATCATAATATTGTGGCTCTTGGGTACGGATGATGTAGTCTTTCATCTGATATTCTTTCATGGGAGGTCTGGCTCTGACCGGCTTAGACCTCCATCTTATGGCATAATCCCTAAAAGGTTCACTGGGCTTTTTCCTCAGGTTTTGGATGTAGAACCAATCAGGTGCATTTTCTACATTAAATTGAAACCTGTTCATGAAGTCTGTTGCCATGTCCACCCACTCAACCCCTTTTCGAGGGTCTTGTTCAATATACCATGATAGAGCCTCCCCAGCTAGACTCCTCATAAACAACTTCATGAGTATCTTCTCATCTCTCCTCACCCCTACAAGCTTGTCATAGTACATTCACAGGTGGGCTTTGGGAACTCCAATTCCATTAAACATTTCAAACTTTGGAAGCTTGTATCCTTCATGCAGTTCTACGTCGGGGTGCATACACAAATCCTCGTAGCTCAGTCCTCCCAACCACTTGCTTCCTTCCACATGTTGCACCCTGTTTGCCAAGCTATCTAATCTCTCAGTCAGGGTTTTTATCAGAATGTCCTTTTGGGAGGACTCTGATTCATAGTAGTTATGGGTCACGGGAGCGGTATCCACATATATGGGGTTGAGGTTGTTAATTCCAAGAGTATATGAAGGGTTTGCATTTGGAATTGGTTCTGGAATGGTTGGCTTAGTTTGTTGGTGGTAGTGGTAAAACAGAATTTGGGTATTTTTGGCGTGAAGTGGTGGGAAGATATTTGGATGAGTGGGTTCAAGTCGGGATATATTGGTTGGAGGATTGTTTGGCATGGTTGTTTGGTTAGAGTGCGGAGGATTGTCTATATTTTTGCCAAACTAGTTTACACTCAAAAAATACTAAAAATATCACTCTCTACTCTTTAAAAGAATTAAGTTTTCTGGTAAACAAAATAGCTCCCTTCTACTTGTTATTTTGCTGTGTTTGGGTCGTTATTGGATTAAGTGTGGATCTTCATTGCTGATTTCTTTTACTGCATAACCGGTTAGTATCCTTTATATATGTTTAATTTCTATTATGTATCATCTTAGCCATTTTAAGTCCAAATTTTGGTAGTAATAAATAAAAGGAAGCATCCGGGGTCAGTTTTCTTCTCCCTCTATTATGTGTGATCTTATATTTGAATGAATTGCTTGTTCGAATCTGGTGTGTATTCTCTGAGTTATTTTACAATTAGTTTGTTGTACAAGTGTGATTTTATATGTTATATCCACCTACTCTTCCACTTTGATTTAGTAGGTTAAATTTAGTTCCGGGAGTTCGAAGTGTTGCCTGGGATGGGTCATTGGGACAAGATTTATTTTTAGCCATATTATTTGTATTTTCTATTATATTTCTATAATAATTTTGTTGTGTAACTCTAACTCCATAGTTTTATATGAAATAACTTGGGGGATCGTCTAAGGGGAGGGAGATATACGTGCTAATTCTTTCTTTTCCGTTTAGCTTAGTTTATCTTTGTTATATGTGGTTGCTATAGATAATAAGTATGTCGGAATTTCCTATATAATCTACTTAAAATCAACTATTTATTTGTGTTTGTCTAGTTTTTTTTTTTTTTTTAATCAGCAAATTTGTGATAAATTAACATTATCTCATAATCTAACTTTCTGAACAATTATTAGTATTAATCAATTAGCTTGAATTATATAGTTCAATAGCCTTACTATATCAGTTATTAATCGTGATCTTAATTTTATATGTTTAATAACCCTTTCAGCATGTTAATCTACTGAACTATTGCTGCAGGCCCCTATTTAAATTCCAGAATGAATTGAAATGATTATACATGTAATTGTTATATCTTTGTTTGACCCTTAGATATGATGTCTATAGGCTTAATATTTTTAGCATGCTAATTGATTAGAAATTATATCTATAGGACTTAACTAATAAAATCGATGTTAGCTAATCAATCTAAATGATATCTACATTTTTAAGAACTTAAGCTCGTCACTTAATAAATCAAGTCTTAATTAATTTTAGGCTGCTAATAAAATTTCAGCATGATAATTACTTAGATGACATGTCTATAGGCTTCCAATAATTTTCAGCATGTTAAAATTGAAATAAATCTGCTTTTAATATGTGCTCACTGTTAAATAATTTCTGCAATGAATTTATTTTCTGACACTTTAAAAAAAAAAGATAATAAATTGTCCAGCATGCTAATACTATTTTAAATATTCTGCCATGATAAAAATCAACTACTGAATTTCTGCATCTAATAAACGGACTGTCATTTAAAATGTTTCTTTGCATTAATAATAAATCTGCCACCTTTAAAATTAGTCTAATAAGCTCTGCACTTGTACCAACTTTCTGCTCCCCTAATTAGATAATTATGTTGTCAATGTCTATTTGTATGCACACACTTAGCATGAAATCCTTTCACCATTATGTGTGTTTGAAAACATGTTTAATAAAACTTAGAGGCCAACTTGAGACTTTACATGCTAAATGAACGTTCTATTTGTTTGACTTGGTGTCTACGTGGGCCTATTAGAAACCTTTATTTTATTTTTAGTCTAAAACCTCCTTATTAGTAGTCCAATGCCTCTTGGACATTAAGTCGGGACAATAAGCAGCTCTTAGAACGAAAAGCATGCGGTGGTGGGGTAGGAGTAGTTTAGGCCCTACGGAGATGATGACATCGAATCGGGCTAAAAGCAACAAACCTTGGTTTTGTCTGTCCCTACACAGAAGCCTATCGAAAAAAATAAAGAAAAGTCGAGTGCCGATCCATAAAATATGTCGCTTTCAAAGTCTCCCTTTCCTTTCTCCCTTTGTGTTTTTTTTTTAGTTTATGATTGTTTGGGGTAGCTTAAATAAAATAAATAAATTTTTTTTTGCCTATCTACTTGTCTATTTTTTGTCTTCTCGCTTACCTCTTAATCTATTTAATGTTTTTTTAAGGTCGGTCAAAATTATTCACCTTTTTCCCCAACAGAGTCGCCATTCTGTCGCGCCCCATTTTTTGCAAAACGATTTTTAGTGCACGTCCTAACAACTCTTTTGGGCTTTGGATTATTCAAGAGTTGTCACCTAACGAATTATGACGCATTAGGGCACCTATCTAATATAACTAAATCTAACTTCGAGTCAACATACCATAGATCGGATAAGGGTTCAAATTACCTCAATGGGAAGGTGTTAGGCATCCCTCGAGGTCCACAAATGAGGGTCCCGGCCGTATCTCATGCAATTTGTGTAGGGATTACAAGTAGTAATTAAGGTCACCTCATTTATTATTATGTAATTAAACATGCTTGCTAAGTGATAACTATCATTACATAATTAAAGACACTTTTGTTATTTTAATTAATTAATTAAGCATGCAAAACTAGGTGCTAACATAATAAATATTAAATATAAATTAAGAGATAAGCGAGAAGAGAGAAATTACGCAATTAATTAGTCAAGAATAACTTTTATTTTATTTATTAAACTACCCCAAATAAATATTATTATAAACAAATAAACGGACAAAAGGAAAGGGACACTCTGAAGGACTTTACGGATAAAAACTCGGCTTTTCTATATTTTTTCGATAGGATTTCGTGTAGTGGCAGACAAAACCAATGTTTGTCACTTTAAGTCTGAATCGATGTCATCATATCCGTAGGGCCTAAACTATCCCTACCCCACCTTCCGCATCAATTTTCATCTCCAAAAGGTGCCTAGCACCCCCGCTTAATGTCCAAGAGGCATTGGACTACTGTTGGGATGGTTTTAGACAAGAAATAAATATAGGCTTTTAATAGGCCCCCTAGACAGCAAGCAAAACAAATAGGACAACACTTAGCACGTACAGTCCCATGTTGGCATTTAGATTAGGTTATTTAGCATATTAGCAAACACACATAATGTGAAAGGTCGCATGCAAAGTGTGTGAGCATACAAAAACATACGAGCATTGAAACAGCAACAATGAGTTATACAGGCAAAATTATTAACAGACAATTCTAAAAGCATGTAGATAATTATTTAACTGATTTAAATGATGACAGCAAATTATTACATGAAGTGATTTTAGATTTCAATTGATTTCAAAAAAGGGCAAAAAATATTATTACAAAGCGGAATAATTATTAATTTAGTTTTAAAAGAAGATGGACCGAATTAACAATACAGGAAAGGTAATATTTTAGACAGCTTTAATCAGGACAAATTATTCAAAAGAGTGGCACGTTGGAGCAAATCGAATTATGCATAATTAATTTATTTAGTTATAACATGCTGAAAGCAGTTAGTTAGATTATTTTAAGTGGTAGAGGATGTGTTATAGATGCAGAAATATCAATGGTGAGCAGAAATATTCCTAGCAGGTTCATTTCAATTATTTAACATGCTGAAAGTATGATTTTAAGAAGTTGTTTTATTGATTTTATTAGTTAAGGCCTATAGACATGATATCTAAGTGAACATGCTGAAATTATTGTCAAACCTATAGACATGCTTTCTATATAGTAATATTCAGAAACCTATGGACATGATTTTCTAAACCCCAGATAATATGCAAAGTAAAATAACCCTTATGATCATGATTTCTAAGTATGAACAACATCAATATCAACAAAATTACATATATGGTTTCTACTAAACTGTTATTAACCTTGTAAGAATGAATTCTAGATTTGTAGAAACGGGCATTTAAAACTAATTAATGTTATGAGATTGATTTTATTTATTATTGCTACATACTAAAGGTGACATGCGAAATGACAATTAATTAGCATTTAAACAAGGTTGACAAGGTTAAACAAGTGATCAATCAATGACAACTTTATTTTTTTTTTCCGTTAGATCTAAAACCGTTTTATCAAATACAGACTACCGAACAAGTCACAATCCTATTGCCTCATGCTTTCTAGCACAAATAAGTTATGACAACATAAATGAACAAATAGCACATAAATCCCCTCCCCCTTTAGACGATTCCCCCAAGTATATTTTATATATAGAGTAGAGTTGAGAGTTATTACAATATTATTACAAAACCAAATAGAAAGAATGATGAATATAAACTTATAAATTTAGAGCAATTAATCCCATTCGAAAATCCATCTGTGGCAAGCCATTAAACTAGTATTCAAGGTCTCCATGCCCTGCTAATTGATAAGAGCGATACACTACATGTAATACAAAATAGCATAATAGCAGCCATTTACATACTTAGACAGAATAATAGCAACAAATCACACATATATGATCATATATAGAAAGGAGGAGAAAACTGACCCGGATGCTTCCATTATTAATTTCAAACACACAACATTTATAATAGATGATGCAAGATGAAATTTAAAATAATGACAGAGAGCTAACCGATTATGCAGAATATAGTTATCAGCAATGAAGTATTTAGCTAGGTTTTCAATCCAAAACAACAAAGCAGCAAAGAGAGAACACCCCAAATATGCAAGAAACTTCTTTTCTTTAATAGTGGAGAACATTTTTCTAATCGTTAAAGTGTTCAAGCTTGATCCCAAAGAATGAAAGTTAGTGAAGGAAGGGCATCACAATAAGGAAAACCCATAAATTAAGAGCAATTCTGAAAATTTTATTTCCTTAACTAAGAAATACAATCAACAAAATTATTTACCATAACCGGATGGCTTTATCAAAAATAAACAAGTAAACAACAGTACACATTATAATTAAGGTACATAAATCAATTAAGGAGCCAGTATATTAATTAAAGATATACAGAAGAGAAGGAATATATTGGAAAACGGTCAATTATGTACTTACCAAAGTTATATGCATGTATAAATCATAGGGATATGTACTAATTATAATAGGATTTCCTAGTTGCCACAATTAAGCAATATTACTGTTAGGAAATGAAATTTGAGGAAAATATACTGCAATCAACGTTAACCTGTAAATAAACAGGTAATTGTCCTCCTAAATAAAATAAGGTACCAAGAATAAATTAGCATGCCAAATTACCACATAAGAACAGTAAAACCATGAAGGTTTTGTCAAAATTAATTCAATTGCAAGATTATTCTAACTTCATCAAGTAGAGACATAGTGTGTGCTAGTATGAACTAGCATTTATCATTTTACAAGTTGCAATTTTCATATCATTTAAACATCATAAAACTGTAATAAGCATAATACAACACTAATAAAACATTATTAGTAAGATTATATGAATCACGAGATAAACAAGTGGAGTAATAGTGAACTAAGAGTATACTGGGGACGGATCTGTCTAGATCCGTCTTCAATCGATCCCTTGAACTTGTCGAGCTCGCTACTTGTTGTTGTTGCTTGTCATTGTCGTCCTCATGGCTGCTATTTTTCCTCATCGAAAAGCGTGAGGGGAGAGGAGGTGAGATAAGAGAAGAGGTGGGAGAGGGCAGTGTTGCCTCTCACTAACGGCGGCTGCTATCCTCGCTGGTGCTGCTGGAAGCTTTCACCAGAGTTGCTGTTGTTATTACCGGCTAGAGCTGCTGTCAGCGATGGAGGCTCGCTGGTGGTCCTCGCCGGCAGCTGGTCAGACGAGGAGAAAAATGAGACAAAGAAGCAGAAGGGAAGAGAGGGGAAGGAGAGAAAAGAGAAGAGGTGAGGGGAGAGAGAGGATCGCCGGTGGTCCTCGTCGAAACCAGGCGGCTGCTCACCGACTGCGATGGCCGGCGGAGAACAAGCGGCTTTAGAAGAGAGGAGGAAGAAGTGACAAATGTTTTAGGGCTTTGGTTAAATTGGAAAAGAGGGATTCACTCGATCTTGACCATCGATTTAATTTTGAATGGATGCACACGATTGAATTTTAGATTGATCTGATTTGAGTGAACGATTATGATTAAAGGGAATTTAAATCTTGAACATTGAGACAAGAATAGGCTAGATTTGAAATCAACAAGTGGCTATGATTGCAATAAGAATTTGAATTGAAGTGGCTAGAATTGCAATGGATTGAATAAGTAAAGGCTAGAATTGAAATAAATTTTAATATAATAGGCTGAAATTTAAATAATTTTGAGGAAAATTGAGGAAATGCTATTCAATTAATAAAATATTACATATATTATAATATTTTCATACAAATTAAACACATCTAAGATTTTAAAATATTTAAGTAAAGTAATTATTTCGAGTTTAAATATCGATAAAAATAATTTGATAATAAGTACAATAATTTTTAAAATAGTGCATACTAAAATGTATAATTTTAAGACATTAATAAATATAGGATATTAAATAGATGGGAACAATAACTTTATTGATTAAAACTTAAGAGTTTCATAATAATAGCATATGAAAACAATAACAAAGAATTGGAATCTAAAACTGTTTATTGAAAAATTTTAAAATTTGATAGAAAAACTTCTTCCAAAGCTACCGAGATGCCCGACAAGGTCTGGATAGAGTTGAGGTCTAAATGCTGATGCTGATCTTTGTTTCATTTCCACCTCTAGGGTCCCCTTTCTCCTCCTCGTTGATCACGAAATTGCAAACTTTCCCTTTCTCCTTGGTCAGAGACAAACCTTTCATGTCTTCTAGAAGCTCATGAATGACGCCACCCATGAAACCTGCTGATCGAAATGATTGGTGCAATGGTGGTATCTGTTTCTTCAATGGATAGTAGTACCAATCTCTAGGTGGTTTCCAATCAAGCCACTCCTCCGTAGTATATTTGTATCCTAAGCCGAAAGTAGTTGAATGAAGAACGGGTTGTATAAGTTCAACTATTCATTGTATATTGGCTCCCAAACATATCCCAAGCTCAAAACCAAACCAGGCCATCTTATCTATGATCTTCTGGCTAAACCAAGGTTGCACTACAATGTTGAAAACAAGCACAACTGTATGATACATCTCACCATCTAGATGACCCCTTTCTTCTATCGCATATACAGGATGTCCTCTTTCCCCATGGACTACAACCTCTTCATGATCCCATTCAAACTTCAAGCATTGATGAAGAGTAGAGGGAACCACTCCAGCCATATGAATCCAAGGATGATCTAGCAATAGGTTATATGAGGATGGAATGTCCAAGACTTGGAAAGCTATTGGGAAGGTAGCAGGACCAATGGGCATGTCCAAGGTTATTTCCCTAATAGTACCCCTCTGAGAGCCATCAAAATCTCTCACATCCATCTTCCAAGTTTGGATCTTTACACTATCCATGCCTAGCTTTGTCAACGTGCTCAGAGGGAAGATATTCAAACCAGAACTTGAATCAACTAAGGCTTTAGTGATTATCTTGTCCTGATATTGAGTTGAAATGTACAGAGCCTTATTGTGGGTTGTTCCTTCAAGTGACAACTCATCTTCATGAAAAGATATTATGTATGCCTTAAAAACCTACCCGACCATTTGGGCTACCTCTCCATGAGTGATGCTACATGGGACATAGGCTTCACCCAGGACCTTCAAAAGAGCGTTCCGATGAGTTTCGAAAGATTGTAGTAGTGACAGGATTGATATTTGGGACGGGGATTTACTCAATTGCTCAACAATAGTGTACTCTTTAGCTTGGACCTTCTTCCAGAGACCCTGATTTTCAAGCTCTACAATTGGTGCCTTGGATTTGCTGGAGCTACCCTGAACCAAATTTTCAGAACTGTAAATTCTTTCAGATCTAGTCACTCCTGTTGCAGTGTCTGCTTCTTCCACTTTTGCTTTTCCTGCTCTGTAGTCACATGGGATAGCATGGGTATCATATTTGATAGGGGGAGGCGCCCTACAAATGGTGAATGGGGGCTTAGGAATGGCGACCTCAACCTCAAAAGGAATATGCCTTTGCACTATAATTGGCGCTTGTGTGGTAACAGTCATTGTTTCTTCTGGCTCAAGTACCTAAATGGATTTCTCCCAATTCGAGGTATCATCAACTTCTACCATGTTGACCTGATGATTGGGAAGATGGTTGTTTGCAACATTTGGTGCCGGATCCTTGAGCTGGATGTCCTTTGTATCAATCAACATTTGAACCTTATCTTTCAGGGCTCTGCAAACTTGGGTAGTGTGACACTTCATCCTAGAATGGTAGGCACAAACCTTTTTAGGGTCATACAATTTTGCGAGGACATCCACAGGCAATACAAAAACTGAGGTTACATAGCCAGCCTCTTTTAGTCTCTCACAAAGCTGGTCTATGGGCTCAGCCATAGGGGTATAGTTATTTGTAGGTCTTCTTTCATAAGGGGGTCTGTTTCGATAGTTCGGTGTTTGAGTAGGTGGTGGAGATTAAAAGTATGTTGGCTGGGCATTATAGACAGGATATGAAGCTTGTAGTTATTGAGGAGGAGCATTTTGGTAATATACTGGCATGGGATGGGGAGATATAGGTGGCGGAGCTCAAGGATAGGGAGTTTGAGGGTATGGAGAAGGAGGTGGGGTTGTTGCTTGGTACTTATAAAGGGTTTTGGTTCCCTAAGCCATTATGACCGAACCTGTTTTCTTTCGGTTTTCCACCATTCCACTGGATTGCAGAGCTTTATTAGTGGCTTGTAGGGCCTCTAGTTTGATGATAGTCCAATTTTTTAAGCCTTGTTCAATTCTTTCGCCTAGTTTGATAATTTCAGCGAAACTCTTCTCAGCTACAAGCATCATCCTGTCATAATATTGCGGCTCTTAGGCATAGATGAAGTAGTCTTTCATCTGAGATTCTTCCATGAGAGGTCTGGCCCTAGCCGGCTTAGACCTTCATCTTATGGCGTAATCCCTGAAAGATTCACTGGGCCTTTTCCTCACGTTTTGGATGTAGAAACAGTCTGGTGCATTTTCTATATTAAATCCAAACCTGTTCATGAAGTTTGTTACCATGTCCACCCACTCAACCTATTTTTGAGTGTCTTGTTCGATATACCATGATAGAGCCTCCCTAGTAAGACTCCTCATAAACAACTTCATGAGTATCTTCTCATCTCTTCCCACCCTTACAAGCTTGTCACAGTACATTCGCAAGTGGGCTTTGGGATCTCCAATGCCATTTTCAAAATTTGGAAGCTTGTATCTTTCAGGCAATTCAACGTCGGGTTGCATACACAAATCCTCGTAGCTCAGTCCTCCCAACCTCTTGCTTCATTCCACATGTTGCACCCTATATTCCAAGCTATCTAATCTCTCGGTCAGGGTTTTTATCAGAATGTCCTTTAGGGAGGACTCTGATTCATGGTAATTATGGGTCACGGGAGCAGTTTCCACATATATGGGGTTGAGGTTGTTATTTCCAGGAGCATATGAAGGGTTTGTATTATGAATTTGTTCTGGAATGGTTGGCTTAGTTTGTTGGTTGTAGTGGTAAAACGGGATTTGGGTATTTTGGGCGTGAAGTGGTGGGAATATATTTGGATGAGTGGGTTTAGGTCGGGATATATTGGTTGGAGGATTGTTTGGCATGGTTGTTTGGTTATTGTGCGGAGGATTGTTTATATTTTTGCCAAATTGTGTTCTGAGAGAAATAGACAACTTGGCCAAATCACAAATATGCGCTACTTCTTATTCCAACTCTGAAATCTTTCGCTCAAGTCTAAGGACAAGGTCACTTGGAAGTTGCCCTCCCTCAGAAGTTTCTACCCTTTCGTTGTTGTTGTTGTTGTCAACCATTTTACCCTTGTCTGTGTAGTCTGTTCTTTGAAGAGGAGGAGAAAGGGGAATACCTTTTGATTGTGTATGTTCCAGAATGAAGGACAGATCAACCTTAGGAATGGGAAAAACAATGGAATCAACAGAAAATAGTGTTAGGAGATTAGAGCAAGTAAGAATAATAATAGGACATTGTTTGAAATAAGCGCCCTAAATGCAAGGGGCCTCCTTGAGCCAGAGGTAGGCCTAAGACGACATATAAGTGATGCATAATAATTAATTTAAGCCTTATTTACCAATTGGAGCTTAGAGTAAGAGAAATAAAAATGATCTTCATATATTGAATAGTTTCAATTTATTGCATCGGACTAAAGCAAAACTAGAAATAAACTAAAGGGCTAAGGATAACATGGGGAAATAAAAAATCCTAAGAAAAAAAACTTCAAATAGGCTAGTCTCCAATGTTGGGCACAATTTGCTGCCTCATTTCCGGAGTAATCTCATAGTTGTGGTTGAGGAGGTTGCGAGCCCATCTTCTTTCTCTTTCATCACCAAAGCCTGGAAGACCTTCTTTGCTCAAATATGCATGCTCCGTGTCCTCCAAGAGCTAGACATAATACTTAGGTGTGCAGAAGGGTCGATGCTCTCGAATGTCAATGGTTACCACCATTTTCCATCTTCTTAATATGGTGTCCACTCGTGGTATTTCTGGCCCAAAGTTATACCCATAGTGGCCCATATGGGATCGCAGAGGTATCAGTTGGATCTGTCCAAATTGTCAGAGGACTTGGAGTGGTGCATATGGTTGTACGCCATTTAAGCCAATAAGCTCAAAAAAATAGAGTTCATTACCCTTTATAATGACACGACGAGGCCTCAACCAATAGTATTTCCATTGAATTTTAGTGGCAGAACGCTCTCTTAAGTATACAAATTAGTTATCCGTTCCTACGAGGGGCCGAAAAATACTTCATTCTTGTGGGATGATTAATAATGTTAGTCCCCACACCCTCTCTCAAAATGTCTACCAGATCATCCCTTTTTTAGAAATGCTCAATGGCCCAAAGTTGCAATAGGAAATTGCACCCTTCAAAGTACCTTTTGCCCTTAATATACCCAGTCAAGGCTATTATAATTTTGGCCAATATCATAGGCACTATGGTCTTCCCACCCCGAGCCATCATACGGACCACATAACTTAGGCTACTGTGGATTTTCCCTCTTTCAAAAGGGAAAACTAATGACCCTAATAGTACAACAGCAAATGCATTGAGGCACTATCTTTCCCATTTTGCAGTTGAGCAAGAAAATTCTTTATCAAATTCTTGATAGCCTTCTTCGTCTCTGAAACGCGAGTACAAAAATTCTAAAGAAATCCATCCCTACTTCAAGCAACCCAATTCCGAATTATGATGCATGCCCATTTGCTTTATAAAAGACCTCGAAGATTGCTTGTGTGGCACAATCATTTCACGGTCTTTGAAAGAGAGATCAAGAAAACCACCAATCTCTTCAATTGTTAGGGTTAGTTCAAAGACCCTAAATTTGAAAATCAACCTCTCAGAGTCCCAAAATTTCAACAATGCTTTGATTAAGTGATGGTCTGACTCAAAGGAGATTAAAGCAGTAAGGCAACCTAACAGTTCCTTTGCCTCTAGTCCTCGATTTCTCTCAATATCCTTACACCAAACCTTCAGGGTAGGATTCAGTTTGACCACCATTTGCATGTTTGGAAAAAGAAGATAAACCATGACTCTGCAAACAAACATCAAACAAATTCTAAACTCCATATTGGCATATTTGGATTAATTTAATTATTATAACCAAATTGACACGTAATTATGTTATTTCTCTAAAGGGTGTTGGGGCCCTTTAGATGATAGGGTGGCTACTAATTATGTAGATTGACACCAAAGGTCAAACCACCTAGGGCTTATGCATCATGTATGACCTAATTAAGATTTCTAAGAGTTGGCTTGACACGGACTTGAAAGGGATTCTATGCGAGAAGGCTCGTGGTTTCTCGATAGTAATACTATCTGTTTCGTCCACACATCTGTTGACTCTCTATAATAGGTATTTAAAGAGAATTGGAGTAGTTGTGAGAGGTGTAAAGGAACAACATCACGGTAAAATAAAAAAAAAGAAGGAGGGTCCCAATTGGGGGAAGTATGAGTGGAATGACAATTTATCAAAACAGTAATCATTTAGCATGTAGATGGAAAGAATTAACATATAGACAGTTATAGAAAGCAGTAAATAAATAAATACATAAATAAGCATGCAAATATATTGATAAATTAAGCAAATAAGGAAATGGAATAGGGGTTAAACATGAAATATTCAAATAAGGGAAAAGGGAAAAGGGAAAGGGCGAAATATGAGAATAATCAAATAAGGAAGAGGAAAAGGGACTAAACATGTAATTAACAATATTTAAGAAAAGTGAGTTAACAAGGAAAGAATATAATAAATTAGACATGGTAATAACCAAACAAGCAATGAAATGACAAATAAAGTAAACCCCAAATAAGCACGAAACACGTAATGGTTAGAACCTAATATCCCCAGTAGAGTCGCCATTCTGTCGTGCCCCTTTTTTGCAAAACGGGATTTGGTGCACGACCTAACAACTCTTCTGGGCTTTGGGTTATTGAAGAGTCTCCACCAAAAGAATTAAGGCACGTTAGGACACATATCTAACCTAACTAAATCTAACTAAAGGTCAATGTATCAAAGATAGGGTAAGGGTTCAAATTACCTCGAGGGGAAGGTGTTAGGCATCCCTCAAGGTCCACAAATGTGGATCCCTACCGTATCTCATGCAATTTATATAGGGGTTACAAGTACCAATTAAGGTCACTTCATTTATTATTATTTAATTAAACATGGTTGCTAAGTGATAACTATCATTAAATAATTAAAGACACTTTAGTTATTTTAATTAATAAATTAAGCATGCAGAACTAGGTGATAACATAATAAACATTAAATATAAATTAAGAGATAAGCGAGTAGACAAAAATTACGCAATTAATTAGTCAAGAATAACTTTTATTTTATTTATTAAACTACCCCAAATAAATATAATTATAAACAAATAAAGGGACAAAAGGTAAGGGAGACTGTGAAGGACATTACGGATCAGCACTCGCCTTTTCTTTATTTTTTCGATAAGCTTACGTGTAGGGATAGACAAAACCAAGGTTTGTCGCTTTAAGCCTGAGTCGATGTCATCATATCCGTAGGGCCTAAACTACCCTTACCCTACCTTTCGTATGCATTTTCATCTCTAAAAGGTGTCTAGTGCCCGCGCTTAGTGTCCAAGAGGCATTCGACTACTGTTGGGATGGTTTTAGACAAGAAATAAATATAGGCTTCTAATACGCCCCCTAGACACCAATCAAAATAAATAGGACAATACTTAGCACATAAAGTCCCATATTGGCCACTAGATTAGGTTATTTAGCATATTAGCAAACACTCATAAAGTGAAAGGTCGCATGAAAAATGTGTGAGCATACAAAAACATACGATCATTGAGACAACAACAATAAGTTAAACAGGCAGAATTATTAACAGACAGTTCTAAAAGCATGCAGATAATTATTTAACTTATGTTAATGGTGACAACAAATTATTACATGAAGTGATTTTAGATTTCGCTTGATTTAAAAAAGGTGAGAACATATTATTACAAAGCGAAATAATTATTAATTTAGTTTTAAAAGAAGAAAGACATAATTCGCAATACAAGAAAGATAATATTTTAGACAACTTTAATCAGGATAGATTATTTAAAACAATAGCATGCTGGAGCAGATCAGATTATGCATAATTTATTTTATTTGGTTATAACATGCTGAAAATAGTTAGTTAGATTATTTTAAGTGGTAGAGGATGTGTTACAGATTCGGAAATATCAACGGTGTGCAGAAATATTCCTAGTAGGTTCATTTCAATTATTTAACATGTTGAAAGTATGATTTTAACAAATTGTTTTATTGATGGTATTAGTTAGGGCCTATAGACATGATATCTAAGTGAACATGTTGAAATTATTGTCAAACCTATAGACATACTTTCTATATAGTAATATTCAGAAACCTATAGGCATGATTTTCTAAGCCCCAGATAATATGCAAAGTAAAAACCTTTATGATCATGATTTCTAAGTATGAACAACATCAATATCAACAAAATTACATACATGGTTTCTACCAAATTGTTATTAACCTTATAAGCATGAATTCTAGATTTGTAGAAACGGGCATTTAAAACTAATTAATTATATGAGACTGATTTTACTAGTTAATGCTACATACTAAAGGTGACATGCGAAATGACAATTAATTAGCATTTAAACGATGTTGACATGGTTAAACAAGTGATCAAGCAATGACAACTTGTTTTTCATTAGATCTAAAATCGTTTTACCAAATACAGCCTATCAAACAAGTCACAATCCTATTGCCTCATGCTTTCTAACACAAATAAGTTATGACAACATAAATAAACAAATAGCACGTAAATCCCCTCCCCCTTTATATGATTCCCCCAAGTATATTTCATAAATAGAGCAAAGTTGAGAGTTATTACAAGATTATTACAGAACCAAATAGAAAGAATGATGAATATAAACATATAAACTTAGAGCAATTAATCCCATTCGGAAATTCATCCTCGGCGACTTTTCAAACTAGTATTCAAGGTTTCCATGCCCTGCTAATTTAAAAGAACGATACACTACATGTAATACAAAAGAACATAATAGCAGCCATTTACATAGACAAAATAAGAGCAACAAATCACATATATATGATCACATATAGAAAGGAGGAGAAAACTGACCCGAATGCTTCCTTTATTTATTTCAAACACACAGTATTCATAATAGATGATGGAAGACAAAATTTAAACTAATGAAAGAGAGCTAACCAATTATGCAGAATATAGTTATCAGCAATGAAGTATTTAGCTAGGTTTTCAATCCAAAGCATCAACGCAACAATGAGAGAACACTCTAAATATGCAAGAAACTTCTTTTCTTTAAGAGTGAAGAACCTTCTTCTAATTGTTAAAGTGTTCAAGCATGATCCCAAAAAATGAAAGGGGGTTCTTTTTATAGTGAAGGAAGGGCATCACAATAAGGAAAACCCATAAATTAAGAGTAATTCTGAAAATTTTATTTCCTTAACTAATAAATACAATCAGCAAAATTATTTACCTTAACCAGATGGCTTTACCAAAAATAAACATCAGTACACATTATAATTAAGGTAGAGAAATCAATTAAGCAACCACTATATTAATTAAAGATATACAGAAGAGAAGGAATATATTGGAAAACGGTCAATTATATACTTACCAAAGTTATATGCGTGCATAAATCACAAGGATATCTACTAATTATAATAGGATTTCCTTGTTGCCACAATTAAGCAATATTACTATTGGGAAACGAAATTTGAGGAGAATATATAGAAATCAACATTAAACTGTAAATAAACAGGTAATAGTCCTCCTAAATCAAATAAGGTACAAAGAATTAATTAGCATGATAAATTACCACAAAAGAACAATAAAACCATCAAGGTTTTGTCATTAATTCAATTGCAAGATTATTCTAACTTAATCAAGTAGAGACACGGTGTGTAAGTATGAACTAGTATTAATCATTTTACAAGTTGCGATTTTCATACCATTTAAACATCATAAAACTGTAATAAGCATAATACAACACTAATAAAACATTATTAGTAAGAATATATGAATCATGAGATGAACAAGTGGAGTAATAGTGAAATAAGAGTATACCAGGGATGGATCTGTTTAGAATTGTCTTTAATCGATCCCTTCAACTTATCGAGCTCGCTGCTCGTTATTGTTGCTGATTGTCTTTGTCACCCTCATGGCTGTTGTTTTTCCTCACCGAAAAGAATTAAGGGAGAAGAGGCGAAAGGAGAGAAGAGGAGGGAAAGGGCAGCGCTACCTCTCACCGAAGGCTGCTGCTATCTTTGTTGGTGCTGCTGGCAGCTTTCGCCAGAGCTGCTGCTGTTGTTGCCAGCTGGAGCTACTGCCAGCGATGAACGCTCGCTGGTAGTCCTCTCAGCTACTGGTCAGATGAGGAGAAAAAGAAGAAGGAGAAGCAGATGGGAGGAGAGAGTAAGGAGAGAAAGGATAGGAGGTGAAGGTAGAGAGAGGCTAGTCGGTGGTCTTCGCGAAAACCAGGCGGCTACTCACCGACTGCGATGGCCGGCGGAGAAAAATCAAATATGAGAGATAGGAGACGGTGGCTCTAGAAGAGAGGAGGAAGAAGTGACAAAAGTTTTAGGGCTTTGGTTAAATTGGAAAAGAGGGATTCACTCGATCTTGACCATCGATTTAATTTTGAATGGATGCACACAATTGAATCTTAGATTGATCTGATTTGAATTGACGGTTATGATTAAAGGGAATTGAAATCTTGAACATTGAGACAAGAATAGGCTAGATTTGAAATCAACAAGTGGCTATGATTGCAATAAGAATTTGAATTGAAGTGGCTGGAATTGAAATGGATTTAATAGAAAAGGCTAGAATTGAAATAAATTTGAATAGAATAAGTTGAAATTTAAATAATTTGGAGGAAAATTGAGGAAATGCTATTCAATTAATAAAATATTACATATGTTATAATATTTTCATACAAATTAAATACATCTAAGATTTTAAAATATTTAAGTAAAGTAATTATTTCGAGTTTAATTATCGATAAAAATAATTTGATAATAATTACAATAATATTTAAAATCGTTCATACTAAAATATATCATTTTAAGACAAAATTGATTCAAATTTTAAACTCGAATATGTTTTAAAAAATATGTATTTAATCGAATAGCATTCCCAAAAAGGGTTAGTGGTCGGTCAAAATTGGGTGTCAACATAGGGTCCATAGTCCTACCTACACTAAGTATCACTTCAAGGCCACCATGATCATACTTAACATAAGTTCATACTAGCATATAAGCACCCCAAAGTCATACTAGTGCAATGCAAAGGTAATATCCCATAACCCTACCAAATGCTAAGTATCACATTTAGATCACCAACAACATACATAAATAAGGAGACATTCATAATCATAACTTGTAATAAGTAAAGTCAACCTTAACATTCATTCATATCACACATACATAATTCATAAGTTTTCATAACATAAGGGAACCTAACTATAACCCCTCTTAAAGTCCACTTGTGCAATGTATAGATAGCATCCCATACTACCACCCATACTAAGTAGTACCTCTTAAGAAGTCATAATTAGAGTCTATATTCTTATTGTAGCTTGTATTCATTTTATATAGGGAATATTAGCCTTAACCGACATAGACGATGTGAGCTACATAGAATTCGGTGTCATATAACCCCACATCGAAAGAAGGCATTCTACTTGCCTAGGGTAGAACTACATGAATAGCTATCTAGGTGGATCCACTAGCTATATACCTATGTGGGCAAATAGTTATGGGATATGGGGATTTCTACTAGAAACCCGAACTTGCTAACGTAAAAGGTTTCCATCCCATGAGACAACATATTTTGGGAACTCGGACTAACTAGCATAAACGGAACCCATTGGGAAGCTGGACTTTCTAGCGAAAAAGTTTCTATCTCATTTTCATATCCGCTCGATGCTAAGCATAATTCCCTTTAAAAGTCATATTGAGTCTTTACTTAAGTTCATGGTCATAAGAGAATGCACTAGGCACTAGAACCAGCATTCATCATAATAGCTCAAAGATTCATTAGGTTGAGAATGTCCTTCCAACCTTAGAATCATTAAACCTTTCACATTATAGTTGTAGTGTTTCATGAGAATAGCCTTTCAATTAACACAACATTATAATCATCCTAGACAATTCATACATATACAAGTGTAAGGGTAAGGGAGAATGACATTTCAGCAATACCACATTTTACACAATTGTCATAGGATATCATACATAGTCATATCATATCGTACATAGTCATGTATAGGGGTATAGGGAAGAAGGATCTTGCATCAATACCATAATATACACAATAACTAAACACCTCAGCCTTTCTAATGGATCAACATGGTCATGTACATTTTATTCAATAGACATGGATACATTCATCATTCAAGTAGGTCATTCATGGCATGTACAGAATGATAAACTCATATAAGGGGATATGTGGGTAGGGTCCTTCCACAATTGCACCACATACAATTCAACATACCAACACTGCCATGATCATAATATATTATTTGTATTGATAACGTATCATACTTAGTCATATCTAGGGTTGTAGGGAAGAGGGACCTTATCTCAACACTACCATTCATATTGACAAGTAAGCACCTCTACCATAAGTGGATCAATCCATTCATACAAAGGATACATGATAAGTAAGCACCTCCCCCATTGGTGGATCAACAATTCATATAATATAACTTCATCATAAAATACCTCCATAGATTGTACTTCAAAGCCAAGAGTCAAGATCATGTCTATCATCTTAGATTTAGCACATTGAGATAGAAGAACATCATAAACCAACAATATAACCAATATTATCATAATCAAGTTAATCAAGGTCTACAAGATTTATCATTATCAATTCATGTCTAGGTTATCTAATCTAAGGCAATTAAACAAGAAGATCATCTATCCTTAAATATAACATCTAACCCCTCAGTTTGCCTCTTTATGAGATAACCCTAGATCATGTCAATTTCATATTAGATTCATAGCTTAACCAAGAATACATGTAGAATTATACTTAGATCATGCAATTGCATCATAATCAACTTCTATTCATTCAATCGAATCAACTTCTAATCACATTCATATTGTAGAGAAAAGCCATAGCTAGGGTTAGGGGAAAACTCATGGATTCTTTGGAATTCAAGTTAAAATCATTTTAAATAAGTAATATAGTCCATAAAAAACATAAATCAATCTTTGAGAACAACTTTTAAACGAATCCATGTGGTTGAGTCTAAACCCTATCTTTTGAAGATCTCTAGAATTCAATTGAAATCTTATGAGAGGATGGGTGATAGCTACCCATGGATGAAAACCACCATACCTTTGGTGTAGAAACCCATGAAAATCCTAAGATAAAGCCTCCATCTTCAAGCCCCTAGGTTGGTTTCTTCATTGGTCTTCAATGGAGTTCTTGGAGAGAAGACTTTGGGAGGGATAGGGGATTTGAGTTTTTGATTTGGGGTCTTGACTTGTGGTGAATTAATGGATTAGTTTATGGACTTATAAGTTTATAGGGATCATTAATTAAACACCTAACCGACCTCCCTTAACCCCCACTTAATTAACTAATCAATTAACTAATCCCTAACTCGAAACAAAACTGCCAACACACAGCCCAACCTACGGACAGCCTTCTATGGACCGTAGATCAGTCTACTGGCCGTGGTTGGCTTCCGTGGTTTGGGACTGTGTCTCTAAATGCTGCAGGCCCAAGGAGAAACTAAGTATGGACTCACGAGGTCCATCCACAGACCGTGGTATGGTCAACGGGGCGTGGTTTGCCTCCGTAGATCACTACCAAAAAAAACTGACCATGCTGTCCAGGCAGCTTTGTGGGACTGTTTTGGGGTCGTCCTCAAGGACGCCTCGAGTTGTCTTGGGAGAGTCGTACCCAGACGTTTAACCCCTAAACATGTCCATCTAAGTGTGCGAGTCACTTCTACAGGTTTCACCCTCAAACCACACTCCAAACTTAAACGACAAGACCACTTCAACTCACTAGTTCAAATGACTAGTTTCCGGACGTTATAGTCGTTTCTTGACGTTTGACCTCCAATCTCCTCAAACTAACTTCAAAATAAATTCTTCATCGTTTGAACAAGTTTCCAACTATAAACTAACATGTGAGGCTGTAGTTCAACCTACTAGATTTAGTCAAGACTTAGCTAGGCCATACTAGGTTTTTCCGGGGTGTTACAATATCCCCTCCTTGGGAACATTCGTCCCCGAATGACACTTAAAACATTTTAATGAATCAAAGACTCATAACCAGCAGCCCAACAAGAATGTAATCATCAAAGTGATGTACAATCTCAAAGACACACCACACACAATGAGCGTCATTTCAAAAAGGAGGAACTTTAACTACAATAAAGCATAGTCAATGCAAATATAAGGAAATATGAATCTACATCTATCAATCCATATGCATGACATTATCATGTTTAGTTATGTTTTAGGAGGAACTACCTTCTCCTAGTCATAACATGCTCATATGCCATCATAAAGCTCATATGCAAGTTCCCATTTTCAATAACATTCATTTAAAGAGGAATTTTTTTAAATATCAATATAAAACATGCTCATAAGTAATCCCATATATAGTCACAAGTCATGTCATGTATATTTAGAGTTCACATAGCTTCTTATCATAATGACAACTCCCCCCATAACCATTCAACAAGTCCACTTGAGGTGCACATATGAAGTCCAATGCCCCCACATGTGCCAAGCAACTCATCAAAGAGTCATGAGTGTAGTTCCATTTAAATACCACATACATACCTCCTAATCATGGTTCATGTTCATAAATCTTATCTTCACATAGTACAATAGATCACTCCTAATCAATGCACTATGACATGAGGAAAGCAATTGACACAAACTCATCTTTATTCAAAAACACAATTTTTTTTTATGGAAATGCACAAACCTCATTAATTCACATAAACATAGGAGTAACTACCTCCTCCACTCTCTAACAAAGTTTAACACCACATAAGGAGCTGACATGCCATTTCATAAGAACACACCTAAGCATGTTTATTAATTCATATCGTGAAGTCAAGTATGCAATATTACACACAATGCACAACTTAGGAGAGAATCTCCATCTCAAACATACTTCATACAACATGAGAAAATAGGGACTACCTCTACAAACTCAATATGCATGTAACTTAGATATATTTCATTTCATTGGAGGAATTTCCTTCTCCAACTTAAATCATGCTTATCATATCATATTAAGCCAACTATGAAGTTACTTATTAAAAGCACATTTAAACCATTCACCTCATGAATCACATAGGCTACATACTCTATTTGCCTATCAACATGAGGAACATGAGACATGAAAACTCATTTTGTCTTAAAACATGAATCTTCAAGAAAATGCACATCATTTGGAAATCATGAGATCATATAAATCACACATGACTCCTAAATATAACATAAGCCCAACTAGGAACTCTTTGTCTCTCGTTAGAATAGGAATGAAAGAAAGAGATGAGGATGTCGGGATTTCAACTAGTCATGCTTTCTAAGCACACCATCCCCTCCTTAGGAGGAAGCCCTCACTACAACCCTCAAGAAAAATTCTTTCAAGCACTACTAAAGACATAACCAAACTCACATTTTGCCATCTTTGCAAAAGTCTATAGTCCTCAACATCTAGAAATACCATCCTCATATGACACAACAAGTACTAGATCTTTAAAATGGAAGAACTTGTACTAGATTGCCATCTTACTCAAAAGGTGATAATTAATACACATTCAAGACTCCCATATTCTTCTAACCATCTAGGTCCTATCAACAATAAAAACACACCATGTATGCAACCCATCCATACTAAGAGTCATATCAAGGTCTAACATGCCAAGTTCCACCAAGTCAACAAGAGTATTTATAGGGATCAGGGTAAAGGATATCCTTCATAAACCCTTTTTACTAACTTTAAACCATTAATTGGGGTAAAATCTGAAAAAGGCTCTATTAATTCATTCGGAGAACTCTAAGCCTCATAACCTCATAAGGCTTCATACAAGATGAGGTAATACCGAAACTCAACATAGAACTAATTCTCACATGAAATTACCAACATACCAGTACCTCCATCGAAAAAGTCTTCCAAGTCAACCATAGTAGCATCCCTTTCTAAGGCCTTCACTAGGATATCACTCAAGGTCTTATATGAACCTACCACTTTGTTTCTAAGTTTCTCAAACTCACTACATCTTAAAAGGTGAGAATTTAAGTAAACCTAACTAATAGCATCAACGGTAATCAACAATCTTGTTATCTAGGCACATTATCCCACACATAGGAGACAAACTTACACAAGCTCGCTTAAACATCACTTCCTTAATTATAAGGTCGGAGCAAGTCATCACTCAAACCTTGATACTCATCACCTAAGATGATTTCTAAATCAAAGTGGATGAAACTTCTATCCCTTTTTAAGAGGAATCTACTCACCTCACACATCCTAGGTATTTCCAAAGCACCTATATCACAACATTCTTTCAACATACTCCAAAACTATTTATGACTTCGTATCAATCATCACACAAAACCCTAAGGCAATCCATCTATGCCAAAGGACTTCATCCATACCTATCATATCAAGTCTTACCAAGTCATATTACCATCCTTGCCATCACCACTAACCTTTTTCTCCCTCAATCATAGAAGCATTTACCCTCTTAAGTAGTCACATCTAGAAAACCACCGGACAACGGAGAAGAGAGAGATCTAATAGAGTTAGGCTCTATGGCGCGAGTCAAGAGTAATGAAGAAGTGGAATCTTAAGCATCTCATTCATAAGTGTGGCGCACTTCACAATTATGAATAGGACTCTACTCAATGTGGCCTATGAGATATGAACCTAAATTTATCCCAAAAACCTTATGCTCTGATACCAAGTTTGTCACAACCCGAGACTACCCCCAAGACGTGACATGACATACTTGACTCCAAAGGGGTCTCATACAAGCCCTTAGCATACATCATTGCATATGTCATAGAATAAAAGCGAAAAATTAGAACTTTTTCTTCAATAATTGAATTCATTTCTTTAAATTCAAAAAGAGTCTAAACATTGTCTCATTGGCGATCTAATACAATAGAATACTTAGACACATAGGGATACAACCCTTACATAGTTCTAAAATGAAACTATAAAGAAACTACTAAGGCATCCACTAAGTAAGATATTTGTCCCCGAACTTGAGGACTAATCAACTAGCTTGGAGGATCACCTATCTCAAGCTTGAACCGATAGATCCCATCTCTATGAACCAACCCCCTGCATTTGTAGATAACATAGAAATATGGGCTAGCACAAGAATGTACTAAGTATGGTATCTATGCATAAAAACATTTAAAGCATGATAGAAAGGGGACATTTTAGTTTAAATCCATGCTATGCACTTTTGAACATCATTCTTGAAAGAGTTGGAGAACACAAGTCATAAACAACTCACATAAAGTTCATCAAAGCACAAGGATATCAATACCATAAGCATAGTCTCCAAACATAGTCATAATGCGCATACCATCTATTACAAGACATAATACACATCCATAGTCACATATCAAGATCATAACATCATAATAGAACAACCATATAAGTAACCCTAAGCTCTACTTGTGCAATGCATATATAGGATCCATAGTCCTACGTACACTAAGAATCACTTCAAGGCCACCATGATCATACTTAACATAAGTTCATACTAACATATAAGCACCCCAAATTCATACTAGTACAATGCAAAGGTAAGATTCCATAACCCTACCAAATGCTAAGTATCACATTTAGATCACCAACAACATAAATAAATAAGGAGACATTCATAATCATAACTTGTAATAAGTAAAGTCAACCTTAACATTCATTCATATCATACATATATAATTCATAAGTCTTTATAACATAAGGGAACCTAACTATAACCCCTCTTGAAGTCCACTTGTGCAATGTATAGATAGCATCCCATACTACCACCCATACTAAGTAGTACCTCTAAAGAAGTCATAATTAGAGTCCATATTCTTATAGTAGCTTGTATTCCTTTCATATAGGGAATATTTGCCTTAACCGACATAGACCATGTGAGCTACATAGAATCCGGTGTCATATAACCCCACACCGAAAGAAGGCGTTCTACTTGCCTAAGGTAGAACTACATGAATAGCTATCTAGGTGGATACACTAGCTATATACATATGGGGATTGCTACTAGAAACCCGGACTTGCTAACGTAAAAGGGTTCCATCCCATGAGACAACATATTTTTGGAACTCGAACTAACTAGCGTAAATGGAACCTATTAGGAAGCCAGCCTTTCTAGCGTAAAAGCTTCCATCTCGTTTGCATATCTGCTCGATGCTAAGAATAACTCCCTTTAAAAGTCATATTAAGTCTTTACTTAAGTTCATGGTCATAAGAGAATGCACTAGGCACTCAAAACAACATTCATCATAATAGCTCAAAGATTCATTAGGGTGAAAATATCCTTTTAACCTTAGAATCATTAGCATGTGAGAAAACCTTTCACATTATAGTTGTAGTGTTTCATGAGAATAGCCTTTCAATCAACACAACAACATTATAATCATCCTAGACAATTCATACATATACAAGTGTAAGGGTAAGGGAGAATGACCTTTCAACAATACCACATTTTACACAATTGTCATAGGATATCATACATAGTCATATCAGATCGTACATAGTCAGGGGTATAGGGAAAAAGGATCTTGCATCAATACCACAATATACACAATAACTAAACACCTCCACCTTTCAAGTGGATCAACATGGTCATGTACATTTCATTCAATAGACATGGATACATTGATCATTCAAGTAGGTCATTCATGGCATGTATAGAAATCATATACTCATAGAGAGGGATATGTGGTAGGGTCCTTCCACAATAGCACCACATACAATTCAACATACCAACACTACCATGATCATAACATATCATTCATATTGATAATGTATCATACTTAGTCATATCTAGGGTTGTAGGAAAGAGGGACCTTAACTCAACACTACTATTCATATTTACAAGTAAGCACCTCCACCATAAGTGGATCAATCCATTCATACAAAGGATACATAATAAGCAAGCACCCCCACCATAGGTGGATCAATAATTCATACAAGATAACTTCATCACAACATACCTCCATAGATTGTCCTTTAAAGCCAAGAGTCAAGAACAAGTCTATCATCTTAGATTTGGCACATTTAGACAGAAGAACATCATAAACCAACAATATAATCAATATTATCATAATCAAGTTAATCAAGGTCTACAAGAATATTCATGATCAATTCATGTCTAGGTGATCTAATCTAAGGATATTAAACAAGAAGATCATCAATCCTAAAAGATCACATCTAACCTCTCAATTTGCCTCTTTATGAGATAACCCTAGATCATTTCAATTTCATCTTAGATTCATAGCTTAACCAAGAATACATGTAGGATTATAGTTAGATCATGCAATTGCATCATAATCAACTTCTATTCATTCAATCGAATCAACTTCTAATCACATTCATATTGTAGAGAAAAGCCATAGCTAGGGTTAGGGGAAAACTCATGGATTCTTTGGAATTCAAGTTAAAATCATCTTAAATCAGTTATATAGTCCATAAAAAATGTAAATCAATCTTTTAGAAAATCTTTGAAAGGAATCCATGGGGTTGAGTTGAAACCCTAGCTTTTGAAGATCTCTAGAATTCAATGGAAAGCTTATGAGAGGGCTCCACAGGTGATAGCTACCCACGGATGAAAACCACCATACCTTAGTTATAGAAACCCACGAAAATCCTAATATAAAGCATCCATATTCAAGCCCCTAGGTTGGTTTCTTCATTGATATTTAATGGAGTTCTTGGAGAGAAGAGTTTGGGAGGGAATCGGGATTTGAGTTATTGATTAGGGGTTTTGACTTGTGGTTAATTAATAGATTAGTTTAGGGACTTATATGTTTATATAGATCATTAATTAACCACCTAACTGACCTCCGTTAACCCCCACTTAATTAACTAACCCCTAACTCGAAACAAAACTGCCAAAACACAACCCAACCTACGGACAGCCTTCCACGGACCGTAGACCAATCTACTGGCCGTGGTTGGCTTCCGTGGTTTTGGACTGTGGCTCTAAATGCTGCAGGCTCAAGTAGAAACTATGTATAGACTCACGATTTTTATCCATGGATCGTGGTATGGTCTACGGGGTGTAGTTTGCCTCCGTAGATCACCACAGAAAAAAAAAAAAAGACCATGCTGTCCAGGCATCTTTGGGGGACTGTTTTGGGGTCCTCCTCAAGGACTCCTCGAGTTGTCTTTGGGGAGTCGTACCCGTACGTTTAACCCCTAAACTTGTCCATCTAAGTATGAGAGTCACTTCTACAAGTTTTCACCCTCAAACAACACTCCAAACTTAAACTACAAGACCCCTTCAACTCACTAGTTCAAATGACTAGTTTCCGAACGTTATAGTCGTTTCTTGACGTTTGACCTCCAATCTCCTCAAACTAACTTCAAAAGTCATTCTTCATCATTTAAACAAGTTTCCAACTTAAAATAACATGTGAGGCTCTAGTTCAACCTACTAGATTTAGTCAAGCATTAGCTAGGCCTTACTAGATATTTACAGGGTGTTACACTTAACTCGGGTACCAAGACCTTTTTGGAAAGATTTCCAAAATTTAGAAGTGAATTAGGTATTACGATTGGAGATAATGGATAGGCGCACCCCATGCAACTTAATCATCTATCTTAGATACAACTTAGCAGAATCTTCTGTCGAATAAGAAACCTTGACAGGAATGAAATGAGCCGCCTTCGTCATACAATCTACTATAACCCAAATCGAGTCATTCTGCTACTGGGTGCTGGGTAAGCCAACGATGAAGTCCATATTCAAATCTTCTCACTTCCAAGTAGGAATGCTAATATCTTGAGACAAATTTCTTGGATTTTGATGCTTAACTTTCACTAGTTCAAAATTAGGACACTTAGCCATAAATTCTGCAATATCCTTCTTCATCCCATTCCACTGATAGACCACATGCAAGTCATAGTACATTTTGGTGGTTCTGGGGTGAATGGAATATCGAAAACTAGTGGCTTCTGATAAAATTTGCTCTCTTAAGTCATCAACATTGGGAACACAAAAACAACCTTAATATCGAAGCACACTATCTCCCCATTGGAAGAAAGTCTCAACAAAATTTTTAAGCACTGCTTCCTTGAACTAAACCAAGATCAGGTAAAGACCTTTTTTGGATTTCATATCCGACACAGAAACAAATCGAAACCATTATGAACAACAACACCCTCCTTTATTAGAATTAACAAACCTAACACCCAATCGAGCCAATCTATGATGATCACGAATGAACTCCTTGTTATCCTCATCAACATGAGAAACACTACCAATTGATTGTCCACTAAGAGCATCTACTACTACATTCACCTTACCAGGGTGATAGAGGACACTTATGTCTAATCTTTTAGTAACTCAAGCCACCTCCTTTGGAAAAAATTTTAAATCTTTTTTCTTAAACACATATTTCAAACTTTTGTGGTTGGTAAAAACATCAACATGAACACCATATATGTAATGCTTCAAAATCTTGCAGGCAAAAACAACTGCCGCCAATTCCAAATCACGAGTAGGATAGTTCTTTTCTTGAATCTTAAGTTGCCTTGAAGCATAAGCCATAACTTTCCCCTTTTTCATAAGGACACACCATAATCCGATCCTTGAAGCATCATAATAAACAACTAACCTATAAGAGCCTTTCGGTAAAGTCAACACTTGAGCGGCGGTAAGCCTATATTTCAACTCTTAAAATCCCTTTTCATATGCTTCCGACCATAAGAACTTCACCTTCTTTTGATTCAATGCAGTCAATAGAGAGGCAATAGAAGAAACCCCTTCCACACACCTCCTCTAATATCTGGCCAAAGGGGATAGATGTCGTGGTCAACTCTTCACCGCATCAATCTTTTTAGGATCTACCTCAATACCCTTACCGGAAACAATGTGACCACGAAAAGCTACATATCTCAACTAAAACTCGCATTTACTAAACTTTGCAAATAATTATCAGTTGTTGAGGACTTGTAATGCAATTCTCAATTGATCGATATGCTCAGCCTCACTCCGTAGGTAAATCAGGATGTCATCAGAAAGCAAAATAACAAACCTATCAACATATTGTCTAAATACTCTATTCGTCAAGTCCATTAATATGGCTATAGCATTGTCAAACCAAACAACATTACCAAAAACTCATAATGACCATAATGAGTTCAAAAAATCATCTTCGAAATGTCACCTTTCTTCCCCCTCAATTGGTGATAACCTGACCGGAGGTCAATGTTAGAGAAATAACTCACTCCTTGGAATTGATCAAACAAATCATCAATCTATGGAAGAGGATACCTATTATTAATGGTAACCTTGTTCAATTGTCAGTAATCATTACACATGTGAAGTGAGCTATCCTTCTTATAACCAAACCAAATTGGAGTACCTCATGGAGAGATACTCGATCGGATGAAACCTTTATCCAACTAATCTCTCAATTGCTCTTTCAATTCCTTGAGTTCTACTGGAGCCATACGATAAGGAGGAATAGAGATAGGTTGAGTATTTGGGAGAAGGTTGATACCGAAGTCTATTTTCCTTTTGGAAGGAACACTGGATAGATCATTAGGAAATATTTTCGAAAACTAATTTAAAATGGGGACCGACTTAAGAATAGGGGTTTCAGAATCTGTATCCCTATTCTGAACAAGATAATATATGCCACCCTTATAAATCATATTCCTAGCTTTAAGACAAGAAACAAACTGACCCATAGGCATAGAATTTCCCTTTTTCCACTCAAGGACGGGCTCATTTGGAAACTGAAGGCTAACCACTCGAGTTCTACATTCAACAGAAGCATAACAAGAATGGAGCCAATTTATACTGAGAATAACATCAAAATTCAATATATTAAGCTTTACAAGGTTGACATAAGTAACTCTATGGGATAAGTAGGTGAGACAACTTCAATAGAATTTCTAGCCACAATAGCTTCACCAATAGGAGTAGAGACAAAAAAAAGGTCTAACAATACATCTAGAGAAACATGAAACCTTTTAGCTACATATGGCGTCACAAAAGACAAAGTAGCACTGAGATCAAGCAAAGCATAAACATCAAGATGGAAGACTTACAATATACCGGTAACCTCATTGGAAGAACCCTCTTACTCATGTTGAGTTTGGAGTGCATAGAATTGGTTTTACTTTGGAGAACTCGAACCTGAACCTCTAGATAGAGCTTGCCTACCATATTTTTCCTTGTTGATTCTAGATGGAAAATCTCTCAAGTAGTGACCACTCTTACCACAACCAAAAAAATGATCCGTACCCTTCAAGCATTTTCCCAAATGAATCTTGCCACAGTTTTGGCATGCAAGAACCGAAGATCCATTTCCACCACCATTTCCTTCTCGATGCTTGTGGCTAGAAACCCTTTATTTGTTGAACATAGGTGCCACATCATTAGAGGAACCTTTACTGGAAAACCTTTGTCAAAATTTAGAGTGACTATGTCCATTAGACCTTGAATGTAAAAAGTCACCATCGTTGGTCTTTGACCTCTTTGCCTCCCATGACTTTTCCTTAAGCTTCTCCTCTTCAATTTGTTGAGCATGAATAATTAAATGAGAAATTTTAATTTCCATAATAAGCATGACAGTACGACATTCCATAACCACCATGGCAATTGAGTAAATTTCAACGCATACTCTTCACAGTCAAACTTCATTGAAGTAGGTTGATGAATTCAAGTACCTTTTCCTCCCTCATCTCAAGGGGAAATAACCTATCAAGGAAAGAAACCTTAAGTTTTTCCCAATCAAGAGAACCAACATTAACCGATGTCTTCCTTCGATTGGTTGAACCAAACTTGATCAACACCCTAAAGTTGATAAGAGGCCGATTCCGCCTTTTCCATTTGCGTCACTCTCACGATCATCAAAACCTTATAAACCTCATCAATGAACTCTTGAGGATCTTTTTCAACCTTGGAACCATGAAATTCTGGGGGGATTCATTCTAGTGAAGTCCCTCACTCTAGATGCCACCTTATGCATATTTGGGTTCACGGAGACCATAACCTCTCGATTGGCTTGAGGCGTCATAGTTTTGGCCAAAACCTGAAAAGTGCTTGGAACTCCGTATTGGTCACTTGCTCAACCAAAAATTCAGTCGGAATTGGAGGACCTTGAGTATCTTCTTGTTCTGCATTCTCATTTGTATTCCTTCTCATATATTCTCTTTCAAGGGAAATATCCCAAAAAGCATTAAGGATTAAAAGAGACATGTAGAGTTAAACTGTATCGAATGAATTTAGAGTGATGAGATAATTGTAATTTCCTAAATGTCATATAGTGTAACACCTTGGATATCAAAATGGAGAAAATCTTAGTTTTCAGAAAAACTGGTGCCAGTACCAACGGAACCACCCACAGACCGTAGGTAGAACTACGGATCGTAGATGGGGTTCCATCTGGTCTCTGATCCCACCCACGATCGACTAGTACAGTCCGTGGTTGTACCTATGGACTGTAGGTCTGACTATAGGTGAGGGTCAGCAGCCAATTGGAGGAAAATGGTTGCCGTGTCGACTTTAAATGGTCATATCTTTTTGCACAAAATGAATTAGGTGGTCCATGACCTATCAAATTAAAGATAATTGAATCATGTTTCTAACTCCAGAGATTTTGCTAAAATCCAAGCTTGGAACAAAACATTACGCTCATTTTAGTAAAGCCCTGTGGGGTGGAGCATGAACGACGACCCCAAACGATGGTTGGTAGTTCAAACAATGGCCCGTCAGTCCTGTAGTAGATGACACTCATTAATTTTAAGTCAGGGTCATTTTGGTCCTTTTACCTATGCATTAGGCACATAAACTACATCATTTCATGCCTAAACTACTTCATTTTACTCAGTCTAAGCCTAATAATCTAGTCAGATATACCAGAACCCTCATTGTCAAAAAATCATGTAAATTAGAATGAAAAAAAAAAGAAAGAGGCATTAGTTTCTTTTAAAAACAAGCAGCGGCGTTCTTCAAGTTTCAACCGCGAAATCCAAAGGATTCCTGCGTAGATTTCGTCACCAGGTATGTGGGATTTCACTAGTGGGTTCCTTTCATTCACTAGGTCCCTAGAATTCAGTTAGTTCATTGATTCTCCATATTTTGTTTAGACCTAGGGTTTCTAAAACCTTGGAGACTTGTTGTGATTTAGCTGTTTTAGTATCCTTAAAGCAACATCGCATGTTTATTGGAAAGTATGCTTAATTCCTTGTAAAACTCAGAACCCTAGTTTGTGTAAATTCTCTTAGTTCATGAATTATACTTATTATGTTAGTTAAATAGAATATCATGATCCATATTTTGAATGTCACATTCTCATTATGTAAATGTTGCAGTCTCAGTTAGCATGTCAGTATTTTAAGCTTTTCAGTATTTAGTGCATTTTAGTTTCATATGTATTTAGTTGGGAGTAGACTTAGCAGCGATTTGAACTAGGGTTCAGCGTACACTCATAGTCCCAAAACTACGTGCCCCCGTACGATTATAAGTCCCCGCTATTGGGCATCAAATTTATTGATCACGCTAGTCATTCCTTTATGCCCCTGGCAAGGTCTATTGGGTCCTCTCAATAGGGCGTATACTTCGTACTCCACGTTTAGCTCATGTGGTTCATGTCGGTTAATAGTAGCTCCCACAGTCAAACTCTTAGTGCATTTTACCAGGCTTTCACTGTATACTTCAACATTTAGTTCAACTTGTTATTTTCATGATTTGTACTTGGTCATTACATTCCGCTTAGCTTTTCAGTTGTGTTTCAGTATTTTCCTTTTTTTTCTAATTTTATGTCATTTCTCAGTTATACTTTGTTCAACTTATATATACTTATTCAGCTTATTATCTATATCATGCATGCTAAGTACATTCCAAGTACTGACGCATAGTCTGTGCTATATCCTTTAATGTTGTAGGTTCAGGGACTCAGCAACCAGATCACGCATAGATCGATTCTCAGTCTGAATTCAACCGCTTCAGAAGTGAGTCCTCATATTCCTAAAACAGTAGACATGTTTTCATTTTAGTCGTTATTTTTAGTTAGTTGGGGCATATACCAGCAAATCAACTAAGTTAGAGGTTTTTTCAAACATAGTAGTAGATGCAGCTTGAGTTGTTAAGTGGTGTTTCAGTCATCACTAGACTTTCATTATATTTTATATATTTAGACTAGTTAGGTTTTTCCCCACTTTCAGCTATCCATTGTTTTAGCTTTCGCAAAGTACATGTGTTATTCAGTTATTCTCAATATGATTGATATATGCAAGACACATGATTAGCTTGGGGTCACTCGTGATCCTAGGTCCTATATTACATCAAGTGGGTAGCCTCAGGGTGTGGAAAACTTGGTATCAAAGTATTAGGTTCAAAAGTGCTACGATGTATGAAAGCAACACTAAGTAGAGTCTCTTTTATGGGTGTTAAGCATGCCACATCTATGAGGGGTAGTCTATGAATTGTTTTAATAGAAACTTCACTTTCCTTGCTATTCTTATCATGCGTGGGTTTGATCGAACTTCTCCTTTCCAATCTATCCTTATGCATTTCAGATCATGCCTCCTTGTAGGGCTAACACACGAACTGCTAATGCATGCATTGCTAATGCAGTTCCTCCAGTCTTGAACTATGAGGTTATGAATATAGAATTTTGGAATCCTATCTAGCTCTTGGTTTTGAGTAGGGCTCAATGTCAGCCCAAGAATACGGACTGAAGCTCACTTAGCTCTACAGGTATGCTTCACATATGGTTGGTGATTCGAGGGCACAAATGAGAAAGTTTTTGTTTAGATTATTGGATTTAGTAAAGACCGAGTGCAGGAATGCTATGCTGTTAGGGGATATGGATATCTCCAGACTCATGACTCATCATAAAGGTAAGCTTTGGGAAATTGCCAAGGATAACAAAAAGGCAAGAACAGGAAATTATGAATACTCACAGCAAAAGTCAGGCGGTGGGAATCGCTCGGGCGGTGGGAATCGCTTACTGTTTCAGTAACGGACTACAACCCCAGCACCTTCATCAGCTAGTTCTCAATACCCCAGGTTTTGATAGGATCAAAAAGGTAGGGCATCAGGCTCTAAGTCTCTAGGGATTACTTCAGGTAATATAACTTTCCCAACTTGTTGAAAGTGTAGTAAGAACTATTTGGGCGACTTTCTTGAAGGAAGGGAAGGGAGCTTTGGTTGTGGTCATTCTGGCCATAGGTTGAAGGATTTCCCTTCTACCAGGCAGGGGTAAAAATGTAACAATATTAGGGCTCAGTCTATGCTCCAACAGCACCAGCACCAACAGGTCGCCCAAATCAACAGGGTGCTTCATTAGGTACAGGTGGCGGTCAGCGCTAGAACAGGTTGTATGCTCTCTAGGACCAGGAAGATTCTCCTATAGTGGTCACTGGTATGTGAAAAGTCTTTCATTTAGAAGTTTATGCATTGTTAGATTCAGGGGATAAACTGTCATTTGTAACTCCCTATATATAGCAGTAAACTTCAGTGTTAGACCTAAATCTCTCTCAAAATCGTTCTCAGTCTCTACTCCAGGTGGTGACCCAGTTATAGCTAGACGGGTATACAAAAATTGCCATGTCACAGTTACTCAAAAATTTACCTCAACAGACCTTGTAGAGCTAGAAATGATAGATTTTGATATCATTCTATGCATGGTTTAGTTACATTCCTGTTATGCCTCAGTCTATTATAGAACTAGAATTGTTTGGTTTCAGTTTCCAAGTGAGTTAGTCTTAGAGTGGACGGGTAGTAGCTCAGTGCCTATAGGTCGATTTATATCCTACCCAAGAAGATGATCTCCAAAGGGTATATCTATCATCTCATTCAGGTTTAGGATTCAACAGCCGAAACCCCAACTCTTGAGTCATTCCCAGTGGTAAATGAGTTTCCCAAAGTGTTCCTATAAGGTCTTCTTGGAGTTTCTCCCGAAAGGGAAATCGACTTCAGAATAGATCTCCTTCAAGATACCTTGCCCATTTTAGATCCTATTTATAGAATGTCTCCAGCTGAGCCAAAGGAATTAAAAGAACAGTTGAAAGACCTTCTAGATAAAGACTTCATCAGACATAATATCTCTGCATGGGGTGCTCCATTGTTATTCGTAAAGAAGAAAGACGGTTCTCTCAGAATGTGCATTGACTATCGTCAATTGAACAAATTCACAATCAAGAATAAGTATCCCATCCCAAGGATTGATACTTATCAACTCCATGGTGCTAGTTGCTTTTCTATAATATACCTCAGATTTGACTATCATCAGCTCAGAGTCAGAGATAGTGACATCTCGAAGATAGCCTTCAGGACTCGTATGATCACTATGAATTTGCAGTTGTCTTTTGGACTAACAAATACTTATTCAGCTTTCATGGACTTGATTAACATGGTGTTTAAATAGTATTTAGACTTGTTCATCATTGTCTTTATTGATGATATCCACATTTATTCTTGAAGTGATGAAGAGCATGCGACTCATCTGAGAGTTGTTTTTCAAACCCTCAAATATCGCCAGCTATTCACTAAGTTCAGCAAATGTGAATTTTGATTACAATTAGTCGCTTTCCTTGGTCATATGGTATCCAGCGAAGGGATTCGAGTGGATTCTCAGAAAATTGAGGCAGTAAAACATTGGACCAAACTTACCTCTCCAACAGATATTAGATGTTATTGGGTTTGGCTTATTACTGGAAATTTGTTGAAGGAGTTACATCCATAGCTTCACCATTGACCAAGTTGACTCAGAAGAAGTTCAAATTTCAGTTGTCAGATGAGTGTGAGAAAAGCTTCTTAGAACTAAAGACTAGGTTGACTACAACTCTAGTCTTGACTCTACCAGATAGTTTAGATGGTTATGTGATTTATTGTGATGCATCCAGGGTCGACCTAGGTTGTGTGTTGATGCAGTAAGGTAAGGTTATAGCTTACGCTTCTAGACATCTTAAGGTCCATAATAAGAACTACCTGACTCATGACCTCGAACTTACACCCATAGTATTTTCTCTAAAGATTTGGAGACACTACTTGTTTGGTGTCCATGTTGATGTGTTCACAGATCATAAGAGCCTCTAGTATGTGTTCACCCAGAAAGATTTGAATCTTCGTTAGAGGAGATGACTTGAATTACTCAAAGACTATGACATAAATGTGCTTTACCTTCTAGTAAGACAATGTAGTGACTGATGCTCTCAACAGACTGTCTATGGGTAGTGTAGTACATGTTGAGGAAGAAAGGAAAGAGTTAGCAAAAGATGTTCACTAACTTGCTCGCTTAGGAGTTTTCCTTATGGATATATCAGATGGTGGTGTGATAGTTCAAAATGAATCGGAATCTTGATTGGTAGCAAAAGTTAAGGAAAAATAGGACAGTGATCACATATTACTTCAGTTGAAAGGTGAAGTACATCAGTAGAAAGTTGAGGATTTCTTCTTAGGGGGAGATGGTGTGCAACGTTACCTAGGTCACTTATTTGTTCCAAATGTGGGTGAGTTGAGGCAACAGATCCTTACAGAAGCCCATAATTCTAGATATTCTATTCATCTAGGTTCCATTAAGATGTACCGTTATCTACATGTAACACCCCAAAAATCTAATGACCTAAGCTAGAGCCTAACATGTAGCCTAGTAGCCTAATTGGGGTTAAACATAAAGATAAGAGTCGTAAAATAACCTCCCTAAGTTAGCACCAATGTTTTAGTCCCTAAACATCCAAGCATGGGCCCACCCAACGGACCCCCCAAGGTTCCTTGAGTAGGGCCAAGGGACTGCCCAAAAAGCTCTAAAAAACAACATGGTCCACGAAATGGGCACCCAAGCCTAGTGGGTGGACTCATGCCCCATAGGTGGGGGTCGTAAGTTGAGGCTAGACCTCCCCCAAAATCTCCTAGTCTCTGAAAGAAACCACTCCCTTGCAGTACGGTCCGTAGACCCACTCATGCCCCATGGATTGTGTCTTATGAGTGGGTGGCTTGAGATGGCCAAGAGGAGGGGCTGCAGAACCAAACCATGGACTTTTAGGAATGGGAGTGAGCCCACCTATGGTCCATGGGTGGTGGGCGTAGGTCCCCTCCTGCAAAAGCTATTAAATTCCCGGCCAAGGCTTAGCCGAAGCCATTAATTCCAAGAATTAATATATTAGTGTGGGGTCATTTTAATTTATTAGTTTAGACCTATATAAATACTTCTAAGTCATTAAACTCCACTTAACACTTCATATCTAACAAGACCAAAAAATAGAAACTACCTCTCCTCTCCAAAAATTCTCTCTCTAAGACTCCATTGACGAGCAAGAACAAGCTCAAGCTAGGGGTTCAAGAAACAATCTTTCTTCTTCAGTTTCATGTGGAATATCCTTAAGGTATGGATGTTCTTCATATTTGGGTAGCTATCACCCAAAGAGCCCCTTCAAACTATGTTTTTAAGATTCCAAATCCCCCAAACCTAGGGTTTTCAATCTATTGTCATGGGTCTTCTTCGAAAACCTTTTCCATTGTTTAATTATTGTTTATTATGGTTGATTATGATGATTTATGATTAGAATTTTGGTGTATTGTTGAATATGATGAAAATCTCCCTTGGACCCATGATTCCCCCTTCTTCCTAAATTGTGAACTATGGTATGGCTTGATTGATGATGGGAGCTTGACAACTGATTATGTTTACATTGATTAAGTTGTTGAATCATGATATCCCTCTATATAATGTGGTAATTCTAGAAGTTAGGGTTTATCTTGATTCATAGCCTTGAAGGGCAACTTGTTAGGGTTTATACATGTTGGTGAGGATTGTATATGAATTTGTGATTCACTTAGATAGTGATGATCCTATGACTATTGTGTAATTTTGGTATTGATTCAAGATCCTTCTTCCCTATACCCTTACACTTGATTATGCATGAAGTATGTATGTATGTTTATGATAAGCTTGTTGTGTTGATTGAAAGGCCATTCTCAAGAACACACTATGAATATGATGTGAAAGGTTTACTCACATGTTGATGGTTCTATGGTTGAAAGGACATCCTCACCTAATGAATCTATGATCTATTATGATGTATGTTGGTTTGAGTGCCTAGTGCATTCTCTTATGAACACGAACTTGAGTAAAGACTTAATATGAATTCTAAAGGGAATTATGCTTAGCACCGAGTGGATTGAGTATGAGAGGGGTTCCTTCATGCTAGTAGTTGGGTTCCCAATATGGTTATCTCATGAGATGGGCACCTCCACATTAGTATTTAGGGTTTCTAGTAGCAATCTCCTTATACCATAACTATGTGCCCACATAGTTCTTTAGCTAGTGG
The DNA here is from genome assembly GCA_035578085.1 of Solanum pinnatisectum. Lineage (NCBI taxonomy): Eukaryota > Viridiplantae > Streptophyta > Magnoliopsida > Solanales > Solanaceae > Solanum > Solanum pinnatisectum. The sequence goes on from CM069083.1 coordinate 39,284,826, forward strand.
ATCCACCTAAAAGCTAAAATGTAGGTTCTACATTAGGCAAGTAGGACACCTCTTTTCCGTGTGGGGGTAGAACACCAGATTCCATGTAGCTCACATGGTCTATGTTGGTTAAGGCTATTTTCCCTATATGGTACGGATATGAACTATGATACGAACATGGACTTTAATTATGACTTCTGAAGAGGTACTACTTATTATAAGTGGGGGTATGGGACTTCACTTATGCATTGAACAAGTAGACTTTAAGAGGGGTTATGGTGAGATTCTCTTATGTTATGAAGACTTATGGAATATGTATGTAAGATATGTATGGATGTTAAGGTTGAGTTTACTTGTTACAAGTTATGAACATGAATAACTCCTTGCTTATGTATATTGGTTATGGATCAGGCAAAAGTAAGATATGTATGTTGTTGGTGACCTAAATGTGATACATAGCATTTGGTAGGGTTATAGGATCTTACCTTTGCATTGCACTAGCATGGCTTTGGGTTTCTTATATGTTAGTTTGACTTATGTTTCTTCTTAAATGTGCATAATGACTTTTAAACTTGATAAAGGCATGATTTCAACTAAATGTCCCTTTTTAGCATGTTTTAAGGATTTTTATGCATGGCGTCCATACTTAGTACATTATTTGTGCTAACCTATATTTCTACCATTACTATGAGTGTAGGTTCCGGTCGTTGAGACGTACTCCTTCTTTCAAGTGAAGCTTGGGTTGACTATTCCTTAAGCTTGGCGAGTCCTCATGGTTCGAGGACAAGATGTTATTCTTTTCTAGCTTCTATTGTACTTTCTATTTTTGAGACTTTATTGATGTAAAGGACTTTGACCCTAATTGTATTCTCTATTGTACTAGGTGGTGATTGAGGCAAGGTCTACACTCTTATATTCGTTTATGAAAAAGAAGTTGACTTCGATTGTAAAAGTTTTAAATTTTTCCGCATCATTACTATGACTTTATGTTTATGATTATGCTAAGGGCTTGTATGAAACCCCTTCGGCGTCAAGTATGTTGTGTTACATCTAGGGGGTACCCCTGGGTCGTGACACTACGGGAAGTCTTTTTGTGGAATGACATGAAGAGGGACACAACAAACTTTGTGGCTACGTGTCCTAACTTCAACAGGTGAAAGTAGAACATCAGAAACCAGGAGGTATGACTCAAGAGATTAACATCATATATTATTATAAGTTGGAAGCTCCTAACCTCAAAGTTGGATTACCATTTTGTCCTTATCTTATCCCTAAAATAAATTAAATATTAATATTTATTTAATTAATTAAATATTATGCAATAGATATATTTAAATTCATGCATCAAAGAAGATCTAATGCAATCATATATTCATGTACTAATTAAATGTGGGTAATGAAGAGTCTGATAACCTTCAATTTTAATCTATAAGATAAGTGGTGTAATGAAGAGTCTATCAAAGACTCACACAACATTATTTATATTCCCTTCTTTCATTCTGTTTGTGATGATCTTGCATTCTACATTAGGTTTGTCTACATCAGTTGTAAGATTTTCATTTCCAATTTGCCATTATAAGGGTTCTTACTGATTTATTTATTAGTATTCTTTAAAATTTCATGCATATTAATCTTCTTTTTACTGAGAAATATGTAAATTGTCATAGTTACAATTTGAATATTCTTCAATATGAAGTTGTAAGTGAATTTTTATTTCTCATATCTCCATCTTTTTGAGTTTTTAAATATAACTTCATAATTGATTACTATATTTTTGTATTCTTCCTTTCTTCTATCTTTAGGATATAAATGTAATAAAGTTAAATCCCAATTTATATTTAACATTGATTGTTTTTACGGTAAGCATGTTAAATCCCATAGAACATTTTCAAAACTAGACCCATAAAAGAGCAAGTCTTTGATAAACATTAATAATTATGTCTTCTTCGTTGTTTAATAATCATCTATCTTTTTAAAACAACATGTTTATATTATTTCCTTTTTATATGTATTATCAAATCTGTAGAAAAATCATGTACTTAACTATTACAGAGAGGTACAAAAATTAGTGCAAAAATTTAAAAAAAAAAAAAAATGTAAAGTAAAAATATGACTAAATGTTACATTAAATTTTATTGTATTAGAATTCATATTTATTTTTTTTATTATTATAACTTACGTTTTGTAATTAAAATACATTAATTCTTCTGATATAATAAAAGGTTTATTTTTCATGAAGCATTGAAAATATCAAACCTCCACCATTTGACACAAGATTTTCATGCTACATTTTGTAAGGAGTTATATTCTTATGTCAAACTTACATACAAAAGGACATAGCTTTGAACTTAGTGATGACTTTCTGTACGCTCCATTAAGACTATATAAGTTAACTTTTCTAATGTCAATTAGGGGACAAACGTGCAACGCACGTTCCCAAGACTAGTTCCTACATGGAAGTGAGAAGTGATAAACATGGACTTCATTACGGGCTTACCTTGCACTCGCAAACAACATGACTCCATTTGGGTGATAGTGGACAGAGTTACTAAGTCAACTTACTTCTTGGCTTTCAAGACTACAGATTCAACGGAGGACTACGCCAAACTTAACATCAATGAGATAGTGAGGTTGCATGGGGTTCCCTTGTCTATTATCTCAGATAGAGGTCCTCAGTTTACCTCTCATTTCGTGAAATCATTTTAGAAAGGTCTTGGTACTCAGGTAAATCACAGTACAACATTTCATCCACAAATGGTTGGTCAGGCAGAACGTGCCATTCAGACCTTAGAGGACATGTTGAGAGCTTGTGTGATTGATTTCTAGGGTAACTTGGATGATGACCTACCTCTCACAGAGTTCGCCTATAATAACAACAATCTTTCCAATAGTCAGATTGCCCCATATGAGGCACTACGTGGGCGTAGATATAGGTCCCTAATTGGTTGGTTTGAAGTTGGTGAAGTAGCCTTGATTGGGCCAGATTCGGTTCATGAGACTATGGAAAAGGTTCAGCTCATCAGAGATAGACTAAAGATAGATTAGAGTCGTCAGAAGTCCTATGTAGATGTGAGGAGAAGGGACTTAGAGTTTGAAATCGATGATTAAATTTTCCTAAAGGTGTCATCTATGAAAGGGGTAATGAGATTTGGGAGGAAAGGGAAGCTCAGTCCCAGATAAGTACGTCCTTACAGAATCCTGAAAAAGGGTTGGTAATGTGGCTTATGAGTTAGAGTTGCCAGCAGAACTAGCAGTGGTTCATCCCGTCTTTCACATTTCCTTGTTGAATAAGTGTGTGGGTGATCCGGCATCAATAGTACGATTAGAAAGTGTGGTTGTGAAGGATAGTCTCACTTATGAAGAGGTGCTGGTTGAAATCTTGGCCGTTAAGTTCATAGGTTGAGAAATAAGAAAGACACTTCAATGATGGTTTTGTGGAGGAATCAGTCAGTAGAGGGAGCTACTTGGGAAGCAGAAGCAACCATGATAGCCAAGTAACCTCACCTTTTTCCTTCCATTTTCGTTTTAGCTTGAGGTAATAGTTCATCTCCAGTCTCTCAATTTACTATTGTGTAATTCATTCTAGTATCTTGTTCCCTCAGTTATCATTGTATTTCAGCATATTTGCATCTTCTTTGAACTCACTTTAGTAAGATATCAGTTTCTAGTACTTAGTGTTAAGTATTATAGCTCCTTCCCTCTATACTCAGTTTGTTTAGACTTCATTCGAGGACGAATTTTCCCAAGGGGGAGATAATGTAACACCTCAGATCTCAAAAAGGAGAAAATCCTAGTTTACAAAAAAACTGGTGCCAGTACCAATAGACCCACCCACAAACCGTAGGTGGGGTTCCGTCGTTAAGGTCCAAATTTTAATAGTCTCTAATCTTTCCCAAGATCAACCAATACGGTCCATGGTTGGACCTATAGACCGTACGTAGGTGAGGGTCAACAGCCAATTGGAGGAAAATGGTTGTTGGGTCAACTTCAAATGGTCATATCTTTTAGCACAAAATGAATTAGGTGGCTCATGACCTATCAAACTAAAGATAATTGAATCCTCTTTCCAAAGCCACCCAGTTTGACTAGGGTTCAACGTACCCTCATAGTCACAGAACTACTGCATAGGATAATAAGTCCCCTTTATTGGGCATTAGATTTAGTGATCACGCTAGTCATGCCTTTATACCCCTTGCAAGGTATATAGGGTCCTCTCAATGGGCGTATACATCGGACTCCACGTTTATGTAACGTGGTTTATGTTGGTGAATAGTAGCTCCCAGAGTCAGACTATTAGTGCATTTGACCAGGCTTTCAATATATAGTTCACCATTCAGCTCAGCATGTTATTTTCATGATTTGTACTTAGTCATTGCATTCAGCTTAGCTTTTCAGTATTTACATTTTTGCTCAGTTTATGTCATTGTTCAGTTATGCTTTGTTCAGCTCATATATACTTGTTCCGCTTAGTATCTATATCCTGCATGCTTAATATACTCCAAGTACTGACACATACTCTGCGCTACATCCTTTCATGATGTAGGTTCAGGTACTCAGCATCCAGATCACGCTTAGATCCATTCTCGGTTCGTATTTAGCAGCTTCAGTAGGGAGTCCTCATATTCCAAGGATAATAGACATGCTTTCACTTTAGTCATTATTTTTAGTTTCAATTTTTATTAGAGTTTGTTGGGGCAATGTCCCAACAACTCAACTCGATTAGAGGCTTTTTCAGACATAGTAGTACATGCAGCTTGAGTTGTTAAGTAGTGTTTCAGTCATCTCTAGACTTTCATTATATTTTAAATATTTAGACTAGTTAGGTTTTTCCCCACTTTCAGTTATCCATTGTTTTAGCTTCTGTATAGTAAATGTCGTATTCAATTATTCTCAATATGCTTGATATATGCTAGACACATGGTTAAATTGAGGTAACTCGTGATCCTAGGTCCCATGTTATGTCAAGGGGGTAGCCTCGTGGTGTGACAGATAGCTTCATATTCATAAATGTGGCGTGCTTCACAACCATGAACAAAATTCTACTCGACGTGGCTTACAAAACATCATAGGACCTTTAAAAACCTTGTGCTTTGAATACCAAATATTTTACGATCCAAAGTATACGCAAGGTGTAACATGGCATATAGAACCCCCAAATGTTCCTACACAATCCACTTAGCATACATCATTCAAGATAATAGAAGTAAAGATTTCAAAAATAGCAATCTTATATTATAAAAGAGTTTGACAAAGCGGAAGTCTAACATAGTCTGAAAAATCAATCTAAATGTCAAACGAGTGATTGTGATGTAACTCATACACCACATAGATCATCCAAAAAAAGAAATATAAAACAAATAAAAGTGCCACGGTCCTCAAAACATGAGAACTCATCCACTCTTCAATCTAGTAGAATGATCAACTAGCTATGAGCGCGGGAGGTAGGAGCGTCAAACACTTCATTAATAAAACAATTTAGTCACAAGTATGCATTAGTACATGGTATGTATTAAGTATGGGGCAATATGCATAAAATAAGCATGGTAGCATGAATAGCTCAAAACATGTAATGCATGACTACCATTTGAACAATTGAAAGTTTAAAGAAGAAACTAAGTGAATATCATAATGCATGGTCAAGTCATTAAAAATAAGAGACCTAAGAAATCGTTGAAGAAATATAGTATATCATTTTGTGGGATATTAGTATTAACCAACAAAAAGACCGTGAGTGCAATATCTCGGATATTGGTGTATCCCTCATACTTAAAGAAGGGGATTCTTCTTGCCAAGGTAGACTTAGTACACATCATATTTTGCTAAAGTGGATCCACTGGCTAGGTTATTTAAGACATTCCTACGGGAACACATAGTTTGGGGCTAGAGGTTGCTACTGGAGACTACCCTATTTGAGCCTCCACCTCAATGCCCTCTCGGTGCTATGCCAAAATCCCAATGGAATATATAAAAAATCAAATATCATTATAACAAAGGAAAGGAAATGATCACTACCAATCCGTATATTAAAGTCAAAACATATAATAGCTCTTTAAACATAATTAAACATAGATGAGAAAATCTTTCACCAATGTGAATCCATATGTGAGAAATACCTTTCATAATTATGATCATAGTAGTATCTGTGAAAATCATTCACAATAACATTGATACTTTCCTCTCAAACCATCCTCAAATCATTTATATAAATTTCATAAAAGCATGCATATTTTCATAAATTCAGAATTCATATTTCATATGCTTAATTATGGTTTCATAATTAAAATTGCGGATCATTCATGGGTTAATTTAAATTAAACTCAAAATCATGCGTTAGAAGATATTAATTAATCAATAAAATCATACTTTGAAGGGAACCCATAAAGATTGAATTGAAACGCTAACTTGATCAATTTGAAATTGAATTGAGAAATTGAAATCTTAGGGACCTCACAGTGGAATGAACTCCATGAGTGAATACCCACATACCTTGCTACTCAAAGCCTAAGATGAATGGTGAATTGATGCCCTTGAATGAACCCTAACTTTTTATTCTTCTTACTTTGGTTGAGAAGGAATTTAGGAGAATGAATTTTGTTGGGTTTTGGGGAATTAGGAGAATGGGTTTAAATTGTGGCATTTTAGGACCTAAAATCTTTCAACAGTCCATAGAACCCAATCGTAGAAATCAACCTTGATCTCAAAATTTCACTATGTTTGGGACCTACCTACGAGACTCATCTATGACTCATAGATCATTTGACAGACCATCCTAGTGAGCGGTAGAAAACTTCAAAAACTTGATTATTCAAAAATTGTTTCCCCCCTTTCTACGAGACTATCGTACGACCTATAGAAAGTTCCATGAACTGTAGACTAGTCTTGTAGACCTGAACAGTAGTTACAATTCATGCAACCTTTTCCCTTTTTAATATGAGGTTTTACAAAGTCTAATTGCATTGTTTTAACATCTAATAGGGGAGGATATTATGGGAGTTCTCTGAGTTTCTCTCTTATTCTACTCCTAAATATAGAGCAAACCTCAAGTAGAGCAAATTCTAGGGTTTCAAGCTCCTGTCCCAAAATTCTTGTTCTTCAAAAAATGTAAGGTTATAATAGTGAGGAAATCATTTTCTCCTCACGCCATATACATACAGTTTTCAGTCAGTAAGATCATTACTAAGGTTTTTCTTCTATTCCAACTATTTTGATTTTCTCTATTTTGCATTGCTCATTAATGATTCTACGATTGAAACCATAGTAATTTCAGGTGTGTCGGTAGAAGTTCAGGTATAGTTCATGGAGTACTTATGTGTTATCTCCGAAATATACTAAAAAATTTATGAACCTGAAACTCTTCAATTTTGAATTTATGATGAAAGATAAAGCAAGAGCAATTTAAAACCCATTAGATTTTAAATATTAAGCACATGTCAAATTGCATAACTAAGGTGTCATCAATGAGGAACTAATGTCACATGATATATGTTACTACATGATAATAGATGGTTAGTATTGTTTATAATCGTACTAAAATGACATAAAAGGAATACAACGTCAAGTGAAGGTTGAAAAATAAAAAAGAATTTATCGGGATTTCTCATGATCATCCCATGTCTTCATCGTGAGAAGGTATTAAGTGGCCTAGGCAAATTATAATATGCGTACAAAAATATGCAAGAATTGCATATAATTCAACATTGCAATCCAAGAAGGATCATGATTTAACCTATAGTAAGAAAAGACAAAAGTCTAGGTACGGGAGAAGGACAAGAGCAATGCAAAACCCATTAGATTTTATGTAATGACCCAAATTCATATGTCGTGAGGACACCTATGTATCCAACTGATAGGTAAGCCCACCCGCTAGTTTTTACCAAATTAATTAAATACATAATGTGAAAAAAAAAATGACAATTCGAATATCTCAAACACTAAGTCTTTCATAAGTATGAACTGCGGAAAACTAAAACACCACTGAAGCTTTTTGTGTCATAAGTATGAGGGCTTCTAAAATATGGTGCAAGTCTGAAACTAAATGACAAGCCTAAACGTAAGAATATATTGTCTGAATATTAAAACAACATAATAAATGATAAGATATAGAGAAGTGTGGGCTGCAGAACAACCAAGCGTCCCCCCACAACTCCAAGATAATCCAAGCTCGAACAAAGAAAGCTCCATGAGATGTGCTCGTATCTGGAGTTAGATCTACACCAGAAAAAGGTGAACAAGTGTAGTATGACCATGAAACCATGTGTACCCAGTATGTCTCATAGACCGACAAAGAAAAAGTAGTTATAGGAGAAAATTATCCTTTAATTTTGCAAGTCTACATTATACCTATCAGTCCAATTTCATCAATTAGGGATAATCAAATATCACATAATGTCCAACCACCCAATAAGCACAAAATCTAATAAGAATAAAGGATGTAATGAGATGCAATCCAATGCAACCCAATCAAATGATATGCCTCAGATTGCACAGGTAAATTAAAAATATGAGTAGTAGTAAATAAGGTCTTGAGCATTAAGAAGCGCACCTCACATACATCAACCCACTAAAAACACACTTACTTCCAGATCAATCTAGCCAATGCGGATGCAATAAATAAGAACATCATTGATAATAACAAACAAGGCCTAAGAACTCCAAATTGAAGTAGGCCTTACCCATTTCCAAACTTCATCAATCCTCTTGGGATCTATCATAAAACCTTTTTTGAACATTACATGTATAGAATATGCCACCGTACTAACCAAAACTCATACTTTAAGATCTTTCATATAGTTTAATCTTCTTCAGGTTTTAAAGAAAAATCCTTAAATGATGTTTGTGATCCTCCTTAATAGGATAGTATATCAATATATCATCTATAAATATAATAACAAAGGAATCCAAATACTGCTAGAACACCTCATGCATGAAATCCATAAAAGTTGTTGGGGTATTAGTCAGCTGAAAAAGAAATTATCTGAAACTTATAATGGTCATAATGTGTCCCAGAAGTTGTGTTAGGGATATCATCTCTCCTAATCTTCAACTGATGATAACCAAATCTTATGTCAATCTTGGAGAAAACTGAAGCACCTTGAAGCTGATAAAATAAATCATCAATACGAGGTATCTCGTATGATCCTGATGGTAACCTTGTTCAGCTGCCTATAGTAAATACATATGCTCATAGATCCATCTTTATGCTTCACAAATAACACTAGAGCACCCAAAGGAGATACACTCGTTCTAATGAATCCCTTGTTTAACAAATCCTGCAACTACTCTTTCAACTTTTTTAATCCGACCAAATCCATAAGACATGGCAAAATAAAAAAGAGTTGAGTGTCTAGCTCTAAATTGGTACGAAAAACAATATCAGAATCAAGTTGAAGATGTGATCAGTCCAAAGACCTCCAAAAACTCACTCACCAACTGAATAAACTCAAACATATAAGTGTCCATACTAGTGTTTAGAACATGTTCCAAGTAGGCCAACATCATCTCTCTACCAACCAATGTGTAACACCCCATAACTAGAAAGAACTAGAATTAGAAAGAGTCATTTTTGGAAAGGAATGAAAAAATCTGCAAAATTGGTTAAGTTTAAGTTTTTGGTCAACTTCAAATCACCATAAATCCTAGCTCAGGATGAGTTAGGTGTACTTCAACATATCGTAGGAAATATCTTGGAATAATATTTCCAACGCCACTGAGTTTACTCAATTCTGAGTTCGTACGAATGAGATATGCCTATTCGAAGTTGGGTTGTTCAATTAAGGAAAGTCTAAATCGAAATTTGGAAGGGTATTTTAGTCGTTTCTTTCCCAGTTACTTTAATCCATTTTTAGGAGTTTAATTGGGGTGAAATAAGAATTTGTTCAGTTTAGAAAATTGGAAATTTAGGCTAGGGCTTGGAGAAAGGAGAAAAGAGGAGAAAGAAGAAGAAGAGGCAAGATTCGTCAAGATCGTTCAATTTGGTTGTGGATTTCGCCAAGGATTTAATCCTAAGAGGTATGTGAGATAACATAGCATTGGGTTAGTTCACCCATGCGCCAATCATGATTTATTTCAGTGAATTTAAGTCCTTGAAAGTTTAGAAATTGAGTTCTTGCTGGGTTTGTTTAATTTCTATTGAATTCTTGATTCGTTGAAATTGTTCAGGAGTTGTTTGATCCGAATCCATGATTTTAGGTGTGAATTCGATTTGTATTTCATATATTGATGATATAGTTGATTCTAAGTGTTCTGGGAAAGATCCAATTGAGTTTAGAAGGTTTAGAGTTGAAAAATGAAGGAGAAATTTCGTAAAAATCTGGGGAATGGGGGTGGGGCATAGCACCAGCCAGTGCGCCCCAAATAGTCCTATGAAGTTTTGAACCTTGGGCGCCATGCTAGCCAGCTCTCCCCAACTTCATCTCTGATGTTTTGGGTCTGGCGCACCATGCACCCAGAGCGCTAGGGACGCCAGGTCTTCTACTTTTTTCCCCTTCCTTCCATACTAGTTCCTTAGCAACGTACCTATGATTTCTAGTTGATTTAAACTCTCTAAGGTACGTCTAAACATCATGAAATCATCCATAACATGAGATCATGAACCTTGAATCCATAATCCAACTCAAGGAAAGTTAAGATAAAAGTCAAGAGAAGTAAAAGTCAAGTCAAGAGAAGTTCTTAGATTTTTTCAAAACACTTTTCCAAATGTTTTAACTTTGTTTTAAAACTTAAAGTTCAAGTTGAGTAAAGAGAAAAGAGTAAGGATTGATGTTCATTTATTCAAGAGTATATGGTGACTATGTAGAGCCTAATATGGTTTCACATTTATACAAGAATGGAAACTTTGATTTCCAAAGAGCCTTTGAGCTAGTTTTCAGTAAATACTAAATGCTTTCATAATTAAGCAAAAGAGGAAACTTTGATTTCCAAGATAGCCTTCGAACTAAGTTTTTGGGAAATTATCTCAAATCACATAAAGAAGTATGGTTTTAAACATAAGAGCTAGTATCATTTTTTGGGAGTAGTACTGAGCACCGATATGGGGGAGAGTTTAGACAACTCCCAGCCCTCATAAACCATGTAACCACCATGGGTAGAAAAGGGTTATACTTTTTAGATGATTCCTTAGTGATTTTTACCATAAACAAGTGGATCCACTTAGTAGTCAGGTTCTATACCCTTGGCAAGGTATAGGACGGCCCTGGAAGCGTGAGGCAAAATGTTGTATCATCACAATAGCTCTTACGTGATGGTTGTCGGTTAGAGAAACTGCCACAACAGTATTTGTATTCTTACATACACAATTTATTTGTATTTTTACATACAATTCAAAGTTTATATCATATCTTTGCATACACAGAGTAATATTGTATTTTTAAATACACAGAGTTGACATCCATATTTTAAAAGCTTCTCTTTATACTGCATTTACTTTATTACTTTATATTGAAATGAGTTCAGTTGAGTTGAGTTGAGCTAGGTAAGTTCTTCAGTTCCTTTCAAGCTTATGTCTTGTTTTAGAATTCCCCTTGAATACTCGTACATTCAATGTACTGATGCCATTTGGCCTGCATCTTCTAATGATGCAGATACAGGTAACCAGGATCAACATCCAGCGCATTGTTGATTCTAGTTAAGCTCCAGATTTGTTGGTGAGCCTCTTGTTGATACTTAATGACTGAGATATCCTCTTGTTGCAAACCCTCAAGTTCATCCATCTTACACTCCCTCTCATTGTGTGGAAAAAACAACTTAAGTAACTTGAGTCCATGAAAGTGGAGATGGCTTAATTGGCATACTAGTAATGTAATATCTCCATAATTCTTGATAGGGATAATATTATAAAATGATGTGTAGTTAACTCCATGGGACTCCACTAATCAATGATCGTGCAACCCCTTAATAGCAAGTGATATAAATTCATATGCATTCTCACAAAAGATACTAATATAGGTCAGACGATTCATGATCATACTATCACTTTCTTCGCATCAATGGTCATTATAGACCTATTATCCAAAAGTAGTGCAATACAGTCTCTAACGTGAGCTCACTCGTGCATCTACCTCATTCAATAAACCTAGTAATAGTTACGGGTACAAGCTCTTGATCTTTGATCACCAATGCACGAGTCCTCGTCATTTGTGAGAGGATAAGACAACAGGAATAGAATTTTAACAAAGTCAAGTACTCACAATAAGGAATGAAAGGATAGAAGTTTCCTAAATGTCTTACAGACTCTCAAAGATAAGTATGGAAGTCATCATACCGATCCGCAAGACTCTTCTAGACATTACTCTTTTACTTGTGAGACCAATTTACCTAGGTCTCTAATACCAAATCGTCACGACCCAAATTCGTATGTCCTAATGGAACCTATGTTTCAAATTGATAGGTAAGCCATCCCACTAGTTTTACCAAATTAATTAAATAAATAAGGTAAAAAAACAAAAATAAATAAAGAACAAGTAGAATATCTCAAACGCTAAGGCTTTAATATGTATGAAGTGCAGAAAAATAAAATACCACCCAAGATTTTAGTGTAATAAGTACAAGAGCTTCTAAAATATAGTGCAACTCAGAAACTATATGACAAGCCTATATGTAACAAATATCATGTTTGAATACGAAAATAGCAGAATAAATAACAAGATAGAGGGAGGTGTGGGCTACGAAACAATCAAGCAGCTCCCCATAACTCTAAGATAATCCAAGCTCAAACTAAAAAAGCTCCACGAGATGCGGTCGTATTCGAAATTAGATCTGCACCACAAAAAGATGCAACATGTGTAGTATGAGTACAAAACCACGTGTATTCAGTGTGTCTCATAGACCGACAACGAGAAAGTAGTGAAAAGACTAAATAAGAAAATCATCCTTAAATTTTACAAGTCTACATAATACATATTTGTCAAATTTCATCAATTAGGGATAATCAAATGTCACGTAATGTCAAACCACCCAGTAAGCACATAATAAAATAAGAATAAAGGATGTAATGATCTCAAATACAATGCAGCACCATGAAATGAGATGCCTCGGATGCCAAGTAGTCTCTCCATCCTATATACATGATAGTTTTGAGAAATACATCAAGAGTAAAAGACCCATGGGGGACTTGTGAGGTCAATATACCAACACATATGATCTCCACGTGTCAGTGTGGATGATATTAACTCACTATAATTAAATAAAATAATCACCATCATGAAAGATCACTATGTTTCCAACTTATAATCATAACATCTCACAATCTCCAGCACGGACGATTTCCACGTGTCCAACTTATACTCAATCTCATGTCAATGCATATGCACATCATATATCAATACGGATTCAACAAAGAATTACAATCATACAAAAGAAATCAAGTCAATAATACATAAGCTAATGCCCATATGCTTTGGCATTCTCCGATTACAATCTGTCATTTAATAGTAATAAAATTTCCCTTTATAACGCCGGTACTCGTACCAATGCCTGTCATACCACTTGTACGAGAATCCTATCTTTCGGCCTTACACATTGTCTATTTCATTTTTAATCTTTAATTAGAAAAACCTCTTTTGACAAAGTCTGAAAGTCTTAACATACCTTAAATGTCGAACACGTGTCATGAATCTTCAAGATTTTGCCATCCATTTCGTAAAGCTTATGAATATTCTCAATCTATCAAATATGCAATATTCACATAAGCAAGTAAGTCCTTAGACACCCATATTACAGTAGGTCAAGCCTAGGTCCAATATATTCAAAACTAAATTTATAATATGACAAACCATTAATATTAATTAAAATTGAAGCCATTGGTTTCGTAACCAGTGGCGGCCATGACAAACTGCAAGTCAAGCTCCACTTTTTCTCTAAACCCCAAATTATCACATTTCCTTCCAATGGTTGGCCCCTATATTAATTACTCCCCTATTGAAATTAACCTTCCATCAAACATAAATTTTGTCCACATCTATAAAATTTACCAGTCGCCCTATCAAACTCTCTCTTTATCTTGCAACCAATACCAAATACTCATTATTCATATAAACAATAAACATAAGTATATAAAAGGAATATAGTATGATTGAAATTTGTGTTACCTGATGTCGTTCTCGTAATTTGGCATCCCTTTCCCCTCTATCTTTTCTTTTTCCTACTCAAATCATGATATAAAAAATATTAAATCCCACTAACTTATTTCAATACATGTGCCAAGTTGTAAAGAGTACTGAATAAACTATGAAATTGGTCCATTAACTATCAACTATATTAATTATTTTATAAATATTCATCAAGTAAATACATGTAGTTACAAATAGTTCAAAATTTTTATTTAAAATTTTAAATAAGAGTCAAAATAGTACTAGTACACATTTTAAATTTTAATTACATGCCCAATTGTGTGACTAAAGTGTAATCGATGAGGAATTAGTGCCACGTGATGTATGTTACTACATGATAATAGATGGTTCGTATTAGTAGAAATGTACTACAATTAAAAAATAGGATTAAAGCGTCAAGTTAAGGTTGAAAATAAAAAAGAATCTACTAGGATTGCTCATGATGATCCCATGAACAAATTATAATATAGTTTAAAAAATCATGCGAGAATCACATATGATCCAACCTTACCAACCTAGCTCATGAATTGATCCTACTTTGACAAGACAAAAGTCTAGGCACGAGAGAAGGACAAGAACAATAAAAAACTCATTAGATTTTGAATTTGAATTACATGTACAATTGTGTGACTAAAGTGTCATCATTGAGGAATTAATGTCACATGATGTATGTTACGACATAATAATAGACGGTTAGCATTATTTAGATGTGTACTAAAATGAAAAAATAGGAATAAAGCATCATGTGAAGATTTAAAATTAAAAAGAATCTATCGAGATTTGTCATGATGATCTAGTGTCTTCGTTGTGAGAAGGTATTAAAAGGCTTAGACAAATTATAGTACACCTAAAAAAATTGTGTAAGAAACGCATATAGTCAAACATTACCAATCCAAAAAGGATCATGATTTGATCCTATTGTGAGATGACAAAAGTCTAGTCATGATAGAGGGACATGTAAAAATATATTCTAACCAATCATGAAAATATTGTGAAACAGTTACCCATGCTGGTCAATGGGCATCACAATGGGAAGCCCATCACAAGAAGACAAACTTGGTCAAGCACATATTTGGGTTCGTGTTGAGATATATTCACTAGGGTTTCATAACTATTAATAAGAGAGACTTCTCAAATTGCTTACATCTGCCGCAACAAAAAATACCACATCTAAAGTCCCCCATCTAATCCATCATAGAGGACAATGATAGACAATAAATCCCCCTCCCCCTCCCTCACAATCACCACCAAAATTTCTTTTCTTCTATTGATGTAATAGATGATG
The DNA here is from genome assembly GCA_035578085.1 of Solanum pinnatisectum. Taxonomy (NCBI): domain Eukaryota; kingdom Viridiplantae; phylum Streptophyta; class Magnoliopsida; order Solanales; family Solanaceae; genus Solanum; species Solanum pinnatisectum. The sequence goes on from CM069083.1 coordinate 39,300,195, forward strand.
CATATGCCTTAGTCGTCTAACAAATGAGCATATTTAATTTTTTTCATTAACAAATCTATATTTACCTAATTAAAAATAAATCATAAGATAAATTTGAATTGAGAAAAAAATCGCGTGCCTATAAAAAAAACTAAATCATCAATATTTTACTTGATAAAAATAAAAAATGATATTAAAAAATTTTAATCTCTTTTTAGTTCCTTTGATTGTCTCTTTTATCCAAAAATAATTTTCGCTCGCATAAATTATTTGTTCTTTAGAAAATAAGGGAATATAGACTATTTTATTAATTTTATTAATTATAAAAACATAAAAAATGAAAGTAAAAGGAGAAAGAACGCTATTTCTAAAAATGAAAAATAAAGGAAGAAAAACCCTATTCTAGATAGAAAAAATTGGTGCTATTCTAACATTGGTGCGGTCTGGATCTTTGGGCTACCGGAGTTAAAGTGTGGAACCAGAGCATGTAGTTGAAGATCTGATCTAGGTTTTGCATATCCAATCTTGTCTATGAATCAATTTGGTCATCAGGTACTATTTTTTTCCCTTTTGTTGTTGATATAGTTTAAATCTGATTTCTTGTTTATCCTATTATTTGGTACCTTTTTGTCTATGTTTTGTTGTGCGATTACTTTCTTTATGAGCCTTATTCTTGCAAGTGTTTTTTTAATTTCTCGTTGTAGCTTCGATGAGCCTTATTCTGGTGGGTTTAATATGTAGCCCTCAATTTGGTAGTTTTATTAGTTTAATTTGGTTGCATCAAATGGTTTGCTTGAACAATGGAATTTATTTAGAAGTGCATTCTACTCATAAGTTGCATCTCTTTGTATATCTACAAAAAAGATATTAAATAAAATTAATCAAGTTTGTTTTGATTAAAGAGGAATATCAATGAGCTCTATTGTAAATTGGAGTTAAAGTTAATCGTAAACAACTTTTTTTTTTAAGTTCTCAATGATGTTTCCTTGATGTAATTTGTTTCAAGTTTTTAACAATATAGTTTCTCATTATGTAACTGCTTACTTACCTAAAGTCATTCTGTTAATGTGAGGGTAGTTTCGTTTGGGCAGATTACTTCATATTGGTCCATTTTTTGTAGGTACTTTATATATGTATTTTAAAAGAAGATAATCCAATGATTTGGTATGGTTATGCAATGTGATAGTAGAGCCATACAATCTCTATATTGACTTCGGTCACATCAGTTCTATGTCTAACATTAGACATTAAACATTTTTCACTCTAGAGTCAAATATGATATCAAAATATACTAATACCACACACTGAATCACTTTTATTAGGCTAATATGTATATGAGCATTACCTTGTGCAACCTCTGCCTCGTTTGTTGTGTTTGGATCATCATTCTTACCATTAGGTACAAAGAGGTTATTTTCGATAGACACTAGTTGAAAAAGCAGAAGTTAGCAGAAAGATTTAAAGGAAAACTTAGTTGTTCAATGTTTATAAAGAACTATATATATGTGGATAACATTGTTAAAGAGATATATGTGACAAGCAACATGATAAAATTAATTGAAAATACACGTCCATACAGGTATATTGTCAGAAGACAAAAGTCTTACCACGAGAGAAGGACATTTAAAGTATATTCAAACCAATCATTAAAATACTCTAAAAAACGTACCCAAGAAGATCAATGGACCTGACAATGGGAAGCCCATCACAAGAAGACCAACTTGGTCAGACACAAATTTGGGCTCGTGTTGAGAGAGAATCACTAGAGTTTCCAAATTAGTAAGAAGAGAGCCTACTCAAATTGCCTATATCTGTTGAAATGAAAACCACCGCCTCTGAGGTCCCCCATTTAATCTACCATAGAGGATAATGATAGACAATAGATCCGCACCACTACCACAAGAATTCCTTTTCTTCTATTGATGTAATAGAGATAGGAAAATTTGGAATTGACGCATGAGATTTTCAATGTTAAAAGAGAAATAGATAAAGAAGGATATAATTATTTCTACTAATTGAGGTATGGTATTTATGATAACTGATTTATTTACATTTCATTTATACTAGTCATAAGTCAGAAGTTGTCATAAAGTTTGCTAGTCCTGAAATGAATGGTAAATACTTTAGTTATCATAAATAACATACCTCAATTAGTAGAGCTAATTATTTCCTCTTTATTCAAATATCTTTAACATTGAAAATCTAATGCGCCAAATCTAAATCTTCCTATCTCTATTACATCAACAAAAGAAAAGGCGTTCTGCTGGTGGTGGTGGTGGGGAGGGATGGAGGATTTATTGTCTATCATTGTCCTCTATGGTAGATTAGATGGGGGAACAGAGAGGTGGTGATTTTCGTTGTTGTAGTTGTAAGCCATTCATGTAGAATCTCTTTTATTTATAGTTAGGAACCCATTGTGATTCTCTATCGACATGAACCCAAGTTTGGGCCTGACCAAGTTTGCCTTTTTGTGATGGTTTTACCATTGTGAGGCCTATTGACCTGACTAAGTAAGTTTTTCATGATATTCTCAAGATTGGACATAATATAATTTTCCATGTCCTTCTCTCGTGACTAGACTTTAGTCGTCTCACAACATGCTCAAATCATGATCTCTTTGGATACGTCATGTTGGATTTTATGCAATTCTCACACGATTTGTTTAGCTTTATTATACTTTGCCTAGGGCCTTTTAATATCTTTTCACAAGGAAGACACATGATCATCATGAGCAATCCAGTAGATACTTTAAAATTTTTAATCTCCACATGATGCTTTATTCCTATTTTGTCATTTTAGAACATATCTAAATAATGCTTATTATCTATTTTCATGTCGTAACATAAATGAAGTGACATAATTCCTCATTGATGACACTTTAGCTATGCAATTGGTCACGTAATTCAAATTTAAAATTTGATGGGTTTTACATTGCTCTTGTTCTCTCGTGTCAAGACTTTTGTCTTCTCACAATAGGATCAAATGATGAGCTGGATTTGTAATGTTGGATTATATGCGATTCTCACATGATTTTTTAGGTGTATCATAATTTTCCTAGGCCTTTCATAGGATCATCATGAACTATCCCGTTAGAATCTTTTTAATTATCAACCTTAACTTGACAGTTTATTCCTATTTGGTACTTTTAGTACACTTCTATATAATTATAATCATCTATTATCATGTCGTAACATATATCATGTGACATTAATTCCTCATTGGACTTATTTGTTTAGTTTGTTTATATGTCCTATTGGACCTAAGTACATCTTCCCTCCTTTTCTAAGTGATAGTCTCTAGGCACACACTTTGTGTGTGTACTATATGTCTATGAATATAAATTTATAAAACTACTCAAGTAATTAGGTGTTTTAGTTATAACATAAAAAAACAAAAAAAAAAAATGTATAAAATCTTAAATTACTAAAATTTATGGACATTGATCTTAGTTAAGTAGGTCAATAAATTGAAATCCGCATACTTGAAACCGATTAAGCTTTATATTTAGTGTAAGATGTTTACCTAAATTTCTTGCACAAGTTAGATTACAGCACATCATATTATATTTTGTATTTCAACATAGTAGAATAAACAAAAAAAAAAAAAAAAAACAGGCGCATAAGTTCAAAGCAATAGCATTTGATGTGATATGACATACATCATTATTTACATTTAGGGCATTAAACAATATGCAACAACACTACAGCTTGTAGTTGTAACTTCTAATCACAGAAACTTGTAATGAGTAAAATCAAAAATGAAGAAAAAATATGTTTGTTGGAGTATTGGCAATACCGTATTTGTTTCCATAGTGGTATTCCACGTCACTAATCATTTTACCTGCAACACTACAAGTGTCTTAACAATTTAATTTTTTTTCACATGGTCAATATATAAAAATTATACTTACACGAAAAATAACTATACTACAAATAAGGTTATCTTTTAAATATATTACCCCAGGAATGAATTGGTAGAATTGTTCTTCTTTATCATATATATATTTTTTATACAAAATAGGTGCATATATCCACCATTTGGATCGGAAGTGTGTGCATATACAATGAAACATTTTTTATATAAGAGGGGAATATCTTTCTTCTTGGGAAAATTGCAACTAAATGTACCACCCCGATCCTTCACTCTGGACATGGCCGACACTCTAGAACCATTACTGGTCCCCAAGCAAACCCTTGGCCTAGCTAACTATAGACATGAGAATCAATATGATATCTAGAAGCATCAAATAGATGAGAATGTGAATCAATTAAATAAAATCTTTTAAACACTGTCTTGAAATAATTAATATGAATAAGTTCCAGTAAATTCATCTACAGAAAAACATGTAAGACATCCAACTCTGCCAATCTATGAAGCCTATATTGTTCAAGATAGGTGTTGAGACAAGACCCACATCACCTAAAATACTACTAAACAAAATATAAAAATGGAGTCCTCCAGAAGAAATGAGGTATAACCGAAATCTATCAAGAATGGTGAAGTGATCTCAATGCAGTGCATTTTGATGATCCTAAACACATGTATCTACATCATAAAAAAAATGCAGGTCTAATGACATCAGTACATTAAATATATGAGTATGTAATATGGTTGAATAAAACAATAAATGAACTGAAGACTAAATCATATCAAGTAAAACAATATATGAACAAGTAGTGAAAACTATTTGTACTTTACAATAAGACATGAAATAAAACACTTTACACTAGGTGGAGTTTCTCAAGTAAAAAACCTGAGCCTAGCAATGATAAAATATTTCACACACGTTGGAAGGGACATTCTTTACTTTCACATGGTCTAATATGCTAACTATAAATGTGGATCCCTCATATAAGCCTTCTTGAGGCAGTGAAGAGTCACCTAAAAAGGTCATAAAATCCTATCATGTGCTGGGTACGTAGTTTCATGAGACTTTGAGTTAAGAATATACTATTACCCAATATGGTGCTCGATACTACTCCCAAAACAATCATATCAATTATGCTAAAAAACCTTTATAGAGAATGGGACTGTTTCTTTAAGATTATTTACACTTTTCTTTACTAAAGTACTGTTTAGAAAATTGATTATACTCTTTTCCTTTTTCTGTTGTTAAATAGTACATATAAAACCATTGTATCTGTTCTTTAAATTTTCCATTCAAAACATGCGTTTAAAACATATACTTCCAAACTCACCTTTCAAGTTTTAAATTGTCACGACTCAAGGTACACCCTAGGCGTAACATGGTGTATAGGACTCCGAGAGATCCTACACAAGCCACTTAGAATGCATAAACAAGATAATAGAAATCAAGAGATAAAAAGAGAATTCACTGTTTGATAAAAGTGAAGCAGATGCCTACATAATCTCAAAACCATCTTCTACATCAAGAGTGACCAGGACATAATCCTGACATCACATGCAACATCGAAAAAGTAAAAACTGAAAGCGTAAAAGGTTCAGTACGCAAAATATGGGGACTCACAACTACTAAGTATAATCAAGGTAATTTCTAGCCACAGGGATGCAAGATCGGAGTGTCGGACCCTACATTTGAGAAAACAATGTAGGCAAGAGTATGCGTTAGTACAAAGATGTACCAAGTATGGTAGCAATGCATAGAGATATAAAATCATGCTAAAAAGGACCCTTCATGTCATGCAAACACCAAGTTAAAAATATAATAAATAGGTTAAAAAACATCATAATAATCATGGCCAAATGCAAGTAAACTCTTCTTTTGAACACTTCTGAGATAATTCTTGAAGTAACCTTAGTTCATCATTAGTATGAGAATTAGCCTTAACCGACATAGAGACCATGTGAACTATAACATGGAATCCAATGTCTTCCCCACACCAAAAAGGGGTGTCCTCACTTTCCAAGGCAAGAACCTTAACTTCTAGCTTACGTGGATCCACTAGCTAATGTCTATCTAAGACAATCTTCCTATGGTTGAACATAGGTATGGGATAAGGAGATTGCTACTAGAAACCCGACCTAGTGCTAAGTATAAATCCCACGAATTAGTCATAATTCTTTACTTGACTTATCTTTCATGGAAGGCACATAAACTTGCCAATCCAAGCTAATTTTCATTATAATAGCACCTAAAACTTGATTCTAAGTTAGTTGAGAAAGCCTTTCAACTCCTAAGAATCCTTATGTGAGAATACCTTTTCACATGCATGTATTGAGTTGTATGTGAGAAATCCTTTCACAACAACAACAACATCAACATATATGCTTTACTCTCAAAGAACTTAAATCACTTTTCTTCACTTTCATAAGGAACATGCATATCTTCATAAACTATTCTTTCATAGCTAAAAGTCCACATTATATAATCATAACTTAGAAAACATGAGTTATGCATGGGTTCATGGGGATTCATCTTAAAACATGGATATATCTCAATTCATGCATAATCATTCATAAAATAATCAATTGAGTCAACATTGAAAGGATCCCATGAAAGTGTGTGCATGAGTTGGTAGAATTGACCTGCTTTATCATATTTTTTATAAGAAATAGGTTCACATAACCACCATTTGGACTCGAAAGTGTGTGCATATACACTGAAACATTATTTTTCTTATTATAGATATATAAAAGGGTAATCTCTTTCTTCTTGGGAACACTGCAATTAAAGGTATAACATGAAGGATGGAGACAAAAATAAGCATGTTAGAAAATTAGATTGTGATAATAGAGAAAACAAAGTAACCTTGAAAAATTTAGTCAAATAAAGATGAAGAGGAAATACCTTATGAAAAGTTCAATGACAATTTTCATTCCAAAACTAAAGAACTTCATAAATTGCTTATTATACTCATCGAAACCCTCAATTATAAGACTAATGAACACCCCAATTGTCTCTTCAGTCTTCTGCATTTTCCTGAAGATAAGATTATTTTTAATGGCCATGTTTCTCTTTGTGCACATGTGACTTTAGTGACCACGTTGTCTACAGTGAATACAAGGCATGTCACATTGCTTTTCATCAAGTTTTAATGAATTCTTGTTAAATGCTATTCCATGTCTAGTGGAAGATTGACTCTTTTGGATATTATCTAACATTGTTGAGGATTTTGTCATTTTAATTTTTAAACTTTTATCTAAATGAAAGCATGTATCTGTGATTGTTCAGTCAAGATGATGTGGTTATTGTTCAATGAAGGAGTGAAAAGAGCAAAGATTGGAATTAGCTTGTGTGTTTGTATAGTACACCTGCAAAAGGAACTGAATTTGATATCTAATTCTTATGTTTAATATTGACCAAGTACTTGTACGAACCCTTAAATAATTGGTTTCAGTTTTCATTTAAGGGCTATAATTCGGATAAGAACCTATGAATTACTTCAAAAACCATGTTTGTACCCAAGAGATATGATGTAGATGAAAAATCATGTTGTCGTATTCATCCCAACTCCACCACTAACTTCAGCCATGTATGACCTCTCTCATCACTTATGCCTAACACTACAACATTCATTTTTTTCACGGCACCTTCATCTTCGATGTTGTTTCACTAGATTCTAAACCAAAATCTCCATTGCTACGTAATGAACCTCTATTTTCATACAACACACAAATGGTTTTGTTATTAAAGTAAATAAATATCAGTAATAATAGTTGGGAAACTAATGGTCTTTAACAACAAGTAGTCAAATGTTTTAAAAGACCTTTCTGATTTTGCCGTGAATTGGTTGAGTGAATTGATCTAAATATATTCATTACAACTGTTCAAATTCTAACATTTAAGGTCTAGTTTTTCTTATGTTTTACACTTTTTTGTTTAGTGGAGAGGTAAAATGGTAAACGAACTTTACATTTTAAAGCTTCCCATTTTTTATAATATATGATAAAATTGAAATTTGACCTATGTATACTGTGTAGTTTTTTGGCAAAACGGTGTCACTTGACAATACCTCAAGCAAGGATAGATTTAGCGTTTCCTGATAAATATTATTGGTTGAACTCATTCTATATATTTATTTAGATGCTCTATTAAGGCAGACAATGTAACACCTACAATTTCGAACCTACTAACACTTAGCATTAGCACAAAAACCCGCCTAAAATTTCAGTACCAGATTTCCACGATTGGTATCTATAAGTTGTGAAAGCATACACAAATCGTGAAGTATGCTTGTGGATATCTATCATAGGAGATTGTGTTGCATCTAGGTTCCGTGGATGGATTCTACATGTCATGGGTCATCCCACGAGTCATGGAGTGACCTCGCAGACTCAAACATGAAAGTTTTCAAAATTCCTAAGTTCCATGAAGACACTCCACATTCCATGGATCATTTTATAATCTATTGAATGAATTCATAGATAAGAACCTGAAATATGGAAACACTTCTTTGTTCCACAGTGGACTTCCATGACCAATGGAAGGTCCACATGGACTAGATAAATAAAAGTTTTTCTAAGGTTATCTATGTCTTTTTCTTATTTCTCTAAGTCTTTCACGACCCAAATGATACAACAGGTGTAACATGACGTATAAAACCCCAAAAGACCCTGGACAAGCAACATAGTATACATCATACAAGATAATTGAAATAAAGATTTCAAAAATAGAAATCTTATATTATAAAAGAGTTTGACAAAGCAGAAGTTTAACATAGTCATAACAAGCCATCTAAACGTCAAACGAGTGGTTGAGACGTAACTCATACACACTTACATAATCAAAAAAACAAAAGAAAGATAAAACAAGTAAAATTTGGTTGGTCCTCGGAACATGAGGACTCTCCAACTCTTGAATCTGGTAGAATGATCAACTAGCCACGAGTGTGCGAGGTAGAAACATCGGACCCTACATTAATGAAACAATATAGGATCCGACATTAATGGGGAAATATGAATAAAATTGGCATGGTAGTATGAATAGCTTAAAATATATAATGCATAACCAACACTTAAACGCTTAAAGAAGCAACAACATGAAAATCATAAGGCATGGTCAAGGAATTTGAAATAAGACACATAAGACAACTTTGAAGAAACATAATAGTTTTGTGGGATATTAGCTATAACCAACAATAAGACCATGAGAGCTATATCATGGAATCTAGTATATCCCTTATACCAAAAGAAAAGGATTCTACTTACCAAGGTACCGTCCGTACAGATCATTTTTGCTAAAGTGGATCCACTAGCTAGGTCATTTAAGACAATTCTACATGGGCACGTAGTTTGGTGCTAGAGGTCCTACATACTTCCCGATTTGAGCCTCCACCTCAAAGCCTTCTCGGTGCTAAGTCAAAATCCCAAATAAAGAGATTAAAATATTCAATTATCATTATAAAATAGGGAAGGAAATGATCAATACCAATCCCCATCATAATGTCAAAACAGAGAATAACTCTTTAAACATAATTCAACATAGATGAAACAACCTTTCAACAATGTGAATCTATATAAGAGAAATACCTTTAACAATTATGAGCACAGTAATATGTGAGAAAACTTTTCACATTAACATTGATACTTTCCTCTCAAGGCATCATCAAATCATTTACATCAATTTCATAAAATCATTCATATCTTCATAAGTTCATAACTCATAGTTCCTAAGCTTCATTATGGTTTCATAATCAAAATCATGGCTCATGTATGGGTTCATGTAAATTCAACTCAAAATCATGCAATTAATTCAATTCATGCATTAGAAAATAGGGATTATTTAATAAAATCATAATTTGAAGGGAACCATAAATATTGAATTGAAACCCTAACTTGATCAATTTGAGATTTAATTGAGAAATTGAAACCTTTGGGACCTCATGGAGGGATATAGTCCATGAGTGAACACCAACATACCTTGCTACTCAAAGCCCAAGATGAATGGTGAATTGATGCCCTTGAATGAACCCTAGCTTCTTCTTCTTACTAAGGTTGAGAGGGAATTTGGTTGGGTTTTGGGGAATTAGGAGAATGGGTTTAAAATGGGTAGTTTTAGGACCTAAAGCTTTATATATATGGCTTAGGATAGAAGCAAAAATGATATAGTACAAGCTTAAAACTATAAGGAAAAGAACAAAAATCCCCTATGAAATAACTGTTGGAACTCTCTACCATATGGACCTATGGTCCATTAGACCTTTGACGGACCGCCCTGGTCAACCGTAGAAAAGTTTAGCAACCTAATATTTTTGCCAACCATTTACGAAACTTGTTACGGCCTGTAGGACCTTCTACGGTTCGTAGACCTTGACCTCAAAATGTCACTATGTCTGGGACCTACCTACAATACTTATCTACGACTCGTAAATCAATTGACACGCTGTCCTGGTGAGCCATAGAAATGTTCAAAAACTTAATTTTTCAAAAATTATTTCCCCCCATTTTATGAGACTGGTCTACGAACCGTAGACTAGTCTCGTAGACCTGAACCACTAGTTACAATTCATGAGACCTTCTCCCTTTTCAAAATCAGAGGTGTTATAATATCTCCCCCTTTGGAACATTCATCCCCAAATGGAACTCAAGATAACATAAGAAGATATCAAGCAACCCAACATAAAGGAAATCACATAAATGCACATAATCAAAGAGAAAAATCCAAGCTAAGAGGTGCTTTAAACCATCATTTCACAAAATACATATGCATGCATAAGGAAATATGAGAATGACTAAGACACATGAATTTGGAAGAATGAACCATGAGGAATTAGATATCTTACACTACAGTAGGATTGGGGGGAAAAGAGATGATGATATTAGGAAATCATATCGGCCTCGGCCTCCCAAGTAGAATCCTCAACCATTTAATTCCCCCACAACACCTTTAGGGATGAAACTTCTTTGTTTCTCCACTTTCTAACTTGTCGGTTTAAAATCTCAACCGAAACTTCTTCATAAGAAAGGGTTTCTTTTTTATTAAGACTCTCCAATAGTACAATAGATGTCTGATCTCCAACTTACTTCTTCAATAAGGAAACATGGAAAACTGGATGTACAGATGCTAAGTCGTTAGGCAAATCAAGCTCATAAACTACTTTACCAATACGACTAAAAATTTGATATGGGCCTACATATCAGAGGCTAAGCTTCCCACTTTTATAAAACCTCATGACACCTTTCATAGGTGAAATATTTAAGTAAACCCAATAACAATCATAAAACATAAGCTCTCTTCTTCTAACACCGGCATAGGACTTTTTGGGACTTTGAGACATTTTCAGCCTTTCTCTTATAAGCCAAACTTCTTCCATAGCCTCATGAACAAACTCCTAACCTATTAAAGCAGCTTCGCCAAGTTCAAAACAACTTATAGGAGTCTAGACCTCTTTTCATAAAGAGCTTCAAATGGAGCCATACTAATACTTGAATGATAGCAATTATTATATGCAAACTCAATTAAAGGCAAGTGATCATCCAAATTACCCTTGAAATCAACCATGCATGCTCTTAACATATTTTCCAAAGTTTTGATGGTACGCTTTGCTTGCGCATCGGTTTGAGGGTGGAAGGTTGTACTAAGCTTAACTTTGGTACCAAGACATTTTTGGAAAGACGTCCAAAATTGAGAAGTGAATTATGTATCATGGTCGGAGATAATGATAGGGGCATCCCATGCAACCTAACCATCTCCCATAGATACAACTTAGAATAATCTTTTGCCAATGAGAAACCTTGATAGGAATGATATGAGCCGACTTCATCGTACGATCTACTATAACCCAAATTGAGTTATGCTGCTGCTGGGTGTGGGGTAAGCCAACGATAAAGTCCATAGTGAAATCTTCCCACTTCCAACTAGGAATGTTAATATCTTGAGATAAACCTCCCGACTTTTGATGCTAAACTTTAACTTATTGACAATTAGGACACTTAGCCACAAATTCTGGAATATCCTTCTACATCCCATTCCACCAATAGGCCTCCCACAAGTCACAATACATCTTGGTGGTTCCTGGGTGAATCGAGTACCGAAAACTATGGGCTTTTAATAAAATTTGCTCTCTCAAGTCAAGAACATTGGGAACACATAAACAACCTTCATATCAAAGTACACCATCTCCCCTTAGGAGAAAGCCTCAACAAAATTTTTAAGCACCATTTCCTTTAACGAAACCAATATCGGGTCAAGACATTTTTTGGATTTCATACCCGACACAAAAAATGATTCAGAACCATTATGAACAGCAATACCCCCTTCATTAGAATCAACAAACCTAACACCCAATCGGGACAATCTATGAAGATCACGAACTAACTCCTTCTTATCCTCCTCAACATGAGTAACACTACCCATTTATAGTCGAGTAAAGGCTTCTGCCACTATATTCACCTTACCATGGTGATGTGGACACTTATGTCGTTATCTCTTAGTAACTCAAGCCACCTCCTTTGGCGAAAATTTAAATCCTTTTGCTTGAACACAAATTGCTAACTTTTGTGGTCGGTAAAAACATCAACATGAACACCATACATATAATACCTCCAAATCTTTAAGGAAAGAACAACTGCCACCAATTCCAAATCATGGGTAGGATAGTTCTTTTCTAGAATCATAAGTTTCCTTGAAGCATAAGCCATAACTTTCCCATTTTTCATAAGGACACACCATAATCCAACACTTGAAGAATCACAATAAATGAAAAACCCAACGGAGCCTTTCGGTAAACTGAACACTTGAGCAGATGTACGCCTATATTTCAACTCTTGAGAACCATTTTCACATGCTTCCGGTCATAGAAACATCACCTTCTTTTGAGTCAATGCAACCAATAGAAGAAAACCCTTCCACGGACCTCGTATAATATCTAGCCAAATCGAAGAAACTCTGTATATCCAGAGGGGATAGAGGTCTAGGTCAACTCTTAACCGTATAAGTCTTATTATGATCTACCTTTATACCATTAATGGAAACAATGTGACCAAAAAAAGAAACAGATCGTAATAAAAACTCTCATTTACTAAACTTTGCAAATAATTGTCGGTTGTTGAGGACTTGTAACACAATTATCAAATGATCGATACGCTCATCCTCACTCCACAAGTAAATCAGGATGTCATCAAAAAGCACAATCACAAACATATCAATATATTGTCTAAATACTCTATTCATCAAGTGCATAAATGTTGTCAGAGAATTAGTCAAACTAAATGACAATACAAAAAATTCATAATGACCATACTGAGTTCAAAAATTCGTGTTTGGAATGTCACCTTCCTTCACCCTCAATTGTTGATAACCCCAATTAGAGGTCGATCTTTGAGAAATAACTTGCTCCTTTGAATTGATGAAACAAATCATCAATCCTTGAAAGAGGATACTTTATCAATTGCCGATAATCAATACATATGCTAAGTGAGCCATCCTTCTTAGGAACAAACAAAACTAGAGTAACCCTTAGAGAGATACTTGGTCGGATGAAACCTTTATCCAACAAATCTTTCAATTGCTCATTCAATTCTTTAAGTTCTATAGGAGTCATACGGTAAAAAGGAATAGAGATAGGTTGCGTATCTGGGAGAAGGTTGATACCGAAGCCTATTTCCCTTCCAAAAGGAACACCGGGTATATCATCAGGAAACATATCTAAAAACTCATTTAAAACAGGGATCGATTTAAGAATAGGAGTTTTAGAATCTGTATCCCTAACCCGAACAAGATAATATATGCAACCCATAGAATTTCCCTCTCTCTCCTATAGGACGGGCTCATTTGGAAATTGAAACTTAACCACTCAGTTCTACAATCAACAGAAGCATATAAAAAATGTAGCTAATCCATACCAAATAACATCAAAATCAAACATATAAAGCTCTACAAAGTTGACATAAGTAACTCTATGGGATAAGGAGACGAGACAATTTCTATAGACTTTCTTAGCCATAATAGATTCACCAATAGGAGTAGAGACAAAAAAATGGTCTAACAATACATCAGGAGAAGCATCAAACCTTATAGCCACATATGGCATCACAAAAGACAAAGTAGCACTGGGATCAAGCAAAGATTAAATATCGAGATGGAAGACTTTCAACATACCTATAACAACATCGGAAGAACCCTCTTGCTCATGTTGAGTTTAGAGCGGTTTTATTTTGGAGCACTCAAACCCGAACCACTAGGCGAAGCTTGCCTACCATATTTTACCTTGTTGATCCTGGATATAAAATCTCTTAAGCGGTGACCACTCTTACCAAAACCAAGAAAATGATCCGTACCCATCAAGCATTTTCCCGAATGACTCTTGCCACAATTTGGCATGCAGGAACCGAAGATCCATTTCCACCACCGTTTCCTTCTTGAGGCTTAAGGTTAGAAACCCTTTCTTTGTCGAACTTTGGAGCCAGATCATTATAGCAACCTTGATTGGAAAACTTTTGTCGAAATTTAGAGTGACCATGTCCATTAGACCTTGAATGTAAAAAGTCACCATCACCGGTCTTTTCTCTCTTTTCCTCCATAGAATTTTCCCTAAGATTCTCCTCTTAAATTTGTTGAGCTTAAATAATTAAACAAGAAATTTCCATTTCCATAATAAGCATGGCGGAACAACATTCCATAACCACCATTTCAAACACGCCAAAACAAACTTACTAATCGTTGCCCTAGAGTCGATAAACATAGTTGGAACATATCTAGAAAATGGAGTAAACTTGAATGCATGCTCCTTCACACTCATATATCCTTGATGTAGGTTCATGAATTCAAGTACCTTTTGCTCCCTCATCTCAAGGGGAAAGAACCTATCTAGGAAAGCAACCTTAAACTACTCCTAATCAAGAGAACCCTTATCAACCGCTTTGTTTTCCTTCCTTTGGTTGAACCAAACTTGATCAACACCCTTAAGTTGATAAGAGTCCAATTCCTCCTTTTCCATCGGTATCACTCCCATGATCTTCAAAACTTTATACACTTCATCACTAAACTCTTGAGGATCTTTCTCAACCTTGGAACCATAAAACTCTAGGGGATTTATTCTACTGAAGTCCCTCACTCTAGGTACTACCATACCAAAATATGGGTTCACGGAGACCACAACCTCCCTATTGGCTTGAGCCAGTATAGTTTGGGCCAAAATCTGAAAAGCTCCTCGTAACTCTGCATTGGTCACTTACTCAGCCAAAGGGTCAGCCGAAACTTAAGGATCTTCTTGTTCCACATTCTCATTTACATTCCTTCTCACATATTCTCTTTGAGGGGAAATATCGTGAAAAGCATCGAATAAGAATTAAGAGAGACATGTATAGTTAAACTGTATCGAATGAATTTAGAATGATGAAAGAAGTGGAATTTTGTAAATGTCTTATAGCTTCCTATTCATAAATGTGGCACGATCACAATCATGAACAAGACTCTACTCGGCGTGGTTTGTGACACATCCTGGGACCTTTCAAAACCTTGTGCTTTGAATACCAAATTTGTCACGATCCAAAGTATACCCTAGGTGTAACATGGCATATAGAACCCCAAAAATCCTACACAAGCCACTTATCATACATCATTCAAGATAATAGAAGTAAAGATTTGAAAAATAACAATCTTATATTATAAAAGAGCTTGACAAAGTGGATGTCTAAGATAGTATCAAAAAGACATCTAAATGTCAAAGGAGTGGTTGGGACGTAACCTATACACCATATATATCATCCAAAAACAAAGAAATATAAAACAAATAAAAGTGTCTCGGTCCTCGAAACATGAGGACTCACACACTCTTCAATCAATTAGAATGATGAACTCGCCATGAGTGTGGGAGGTAGGAGCGTCGGACACTTCATTAATAAAACAATGTAGGCACAAGTATGCATTAGTACATGATATGTACTAAATATGGGGCAATATGCATAAAAAAGGCATGGTAGCATGAATAACTTAAAACATGTAACGCATGACCACCATTTGATTATTTGAAAGTTTAATGAATGAACTACGTGAAAATCATAAAGCATTGTCAAGGCATTTAAAATAAGAGTCCTAAGAAAGCTTTGAAGAAATATAATATATCATTTTGTGGGATATTAGCTTTAACCGACAATAAGACCATGAGAGCAATATCTTGGAATTCAGTATATAACTCATACCGAAAGAAGGGGATTCTACTTGCCGAGGTAGAACCAGTACATATCATATTTTGCTAAACTGGATCCACTAGCTAGGTCATTTATGACAATCTTATGGGGGAATGTATTTTGGGGTAAGAGGTTGCTACTAGAGACTACCTGATTTGAGCCTTCACCACAAAGCCCTCTTGGTGCTTAGTCAAAATCCCTATTGAATTGGAAAACAAAATCAAATATCATTATAACAAAGGAAAGACAATGAACCATTCACCATAGATGAGAAAATCATTCACCAATGTGAATGAATATGCGAAAAATATCTTTCACAATTATGATGATAGTAGTGTGTGAGAAAACCATTCACAATAACGTTGATACATAACTCTCAAAGCATCCTCAATTCATTTACATGAATTTCATAAAAGTATGAATATTTTCATTAATTCAAAATTCATAGTTCCTAAGCTTCATAATGGTTTGATAATTATAATCATGAATCATTCATGAGTTCATGTAAATTAAACTCAAAATCATGCAATTAATTCAATTCATGCATTAGAAGATAGAGATTAATCAATAAAACCATTCTTTGAAGGGAACCATAAAGATTGGATTGAAACCCTAACTTGATTGATTTGAAATTGAATTGAGAAATTCAAACCTTGGGGACCTCATTGAGAAATGAACTCTATGAGTGAATACCCACATATCTTGATACTCAAAGCTTAATATGAATGGTGAATTGATGCCCTTAAATGAGCCCTAGCTTCTTATTCTTCTTCCTTAGGTTGAGAGAGAATATAGGAGAAAAAAATTGTTGGGTTTTGGGGAATTAGGTGAATGGGTTTAAAGTGGAGTAGTTTAGGACCTAAAATCTTTCTATAGGGCTTAGGATAGAAGAAAAAATGACATAGTATAGGCTTACAACAATTAGAAAAAGACCTAAAAGCCCCTATGAAATAAATGTCAGAAGTCTCGACGGTTTGGACCTACAGCCCATAGGACTTTTGACGGACCATCCTGGTTAATCGTAAAAAAGTTAAGAAGCCTAATATTTTGGCCAACCCTTGACAAAACCTTTCTACAGCCTGTAGGACCACCTAAAGTCCGTAGAACCCAACCATAGAAATCAACCTTGATTTCAAATTTCACTAAATTTTGGACCTACCTACGAGACTCATCTATGACTCGTAGATTTTTTTTAAAAATATTTCCCCCCTTTCTACGAGACTGGTATATGACCTATAGAAAGTTCCATGAACTGTAGTCTGGTCTCGCAGACCTGAACAGTAGTTACAATTCATGCAACCTTTTCACTTTTTAAAATCTAAGGTGTTATAAAGTCTAAATTTTGTTGTTAGTTAAAATATCTTAAGGGAGGATATTATGGTAGTTCTCTGAGTTTCTCTCTTATTCTACTCCCAAACATAGAGCAAACCTCAAGTAGACCAAAATCTAGGGTTTCAAGCTCATCTCCCGAAATTATTGTTCATCCAAAAATGTAAGTTTATAATAGTGAGGAACTCATTTCCTCCTCACGCTATTATCATGGGTTTCTTCTGTCATGCCCCGATCTTACACCCCGAAAGTTGCTGGCACTCGAGAACCATTGTTGGCCCCAAGAGAACCCTTGACCTGGTTTACTTACTCAGCGGAAGACTTTAAGCATTAAGAAAAGAACTCAAATGCAAGATAACTCAACTGTCTCAAACTTAACTCAGAATGTTTTAGAAATAAACATTTAACTTAGCCAAAATGGCAACTCAAATCTGAACATAAGCCAATAACAAAGTAAAGACAAATGAACTAATTGATTGTCTATTTATGAAGCCTCTAATAACTGAGATGGATGTCGGGACAAGACCCACAACATCTTAATGAACTAAATACTGAAAGCAATAAAAGGAATCCTCCGTAAAGCAAGGAGGCTCACCACCAGACTCTGAGTGCTTAACCTGATCAACGAGGCACTGGATGCTGTTCCTGGTTACCTGCGTCTGCATCATAATAAGATGCAGACCAACTGGCATCAGTACATTGAATGTACGAGCATGCGAGTTGGAATGCTAAACATAACTTAAGCTTGAAAATATATTTGTAAAAACAAAACTTTTTCTTTTGTTTGAGATAATTACTCAAAAACTTAGCTTAAAAGCTCTCTTGGAAATCTTAGTTTCCTTTCTTGCTCAAACGTTAAAGCATTTCAACTCTTGGGAATACTTAGTTCCCGAATAATCTTTGAAAAAGAGAACTTAACTCTTACTCTTTAATGAAAACTAGCTGAAAGGCTCTTTTGGAAATCTCAGTTTCCTTTCTTTTTTAAATGTGAAAACATTTACTCTTTGGGAATACATAGTCCCGATATACTCTTTTGAAGAAATCAACTTCAAACTTTACTCTTTACTCAACTCAAAACTCGTGTCTTAAAACAAAGTTAAAACATTTGTAAAAGACTTTTGGAAAACTTTATGAACTTCTCTTAACTTGACTCTTAACTTTCCTTGAATTGAATTATGGATTCAAGGATTGTGATTTGTGATAGGAAAGATCTCATCATATTTAGGAATGATTTTAGATAACTAACCATCGAAAAAGATCAAAAAATCACTGTCTGAGGATGGGTCCATGACGCGGAGGTGTATTTAAATTTTGGTTGCAATAATACTTTTTAAGGAAGAGGGGTCCGTTTCCTCACTGCGACGCGAAGGGAAAAATTACACTTCTGAGGAACAGGTCCGCGACACGGACCTAGTACCCAGTTTCTTCCTGATTTGTTCCTTCTACATTTTCTAACCCCAATTCGCCTAAACTCAGTTCTTTTTCTCAAATTGCCTTTAGATTCAGATACCCATTATGTATACACAAGAATCTAACTCAAACAACTCAAGGAAACAACATTTTAACCTCAAGGAACTCCACAATCTCAACCTAACTCAAGAACGAAGGTCAATTTTAGGAACACCATTCAATATTCATCAACTTTCAACTTTCTAGAATAAATTTCGCTGAAATAAACAAGGTTGACGCATGGGTGAACGAACCCAATGCTATGAATGACTCGTATACCTCTTTAGGGATGAACCCTTGTCGAATTCCACAAGCTAAACCTTCAAGAATGATGAACTTTGCTCTTTCTCCTCTCTTCTCCTCTTGCGTTCTTTCTCCAAAAACCTTAGCATAAATTTCCAGTTGTCTAAACTGAACCAATTCAGTTTAGACCCCAATTTAATTGCTAAAAATTAATTAACTTAATTGGGTGGTGAAAAGACCATAATGCCCTTCTAAAATCTGAATTGGACTTTCCTTATTTGAACAGGCCAACTTCCAATGGGCATAACTCACTCATACGAACACGGAATCGCGCAAACTCAGCAGAGTTGGAAATATTATTCCAAGATCTTTCCTATGATATCTGGAAACACACCTAACTCATCCTGAGCTAGTAGTTATGGTCGTTTGTAGTTGACCAAAAACTCAAAGTTTTATTATTTCAAAAAATCACTCTTTTTAATTCTAGCTCTTTCTAGTTCTTTCAATTTGCGAGATGTTACAAATCTACCCCTTGGGAACATTCATCCTTGAATGAGATTACTCTAAGTAGGCTAAGGGTGTAACATTTAACATTCAACTCAAACACCCAACAAGAAATGCAATTACAACATGCTAATCTTATAAACAAAAGCCAAGAAAAGGATTAGTACCTTAAGTTGGAACTTCTCCGGATTCGAAGAGATGTGAATATCTCTTCTTCATATCCTCCTCAACTTCCCAAGTAGCTTCCTCAACTAACTGGTTTCTCCAAAGAACTTTGACTAATGCTACCTCTTTTGTTCTCAACCTGCAAACTTGGCGATCTAGAATCTGAAGTGGAATCTCCTCATAAGATAAGCTATCCTTGATCCCAATATCTTCAGTTGGTATGATCAATGAAGGATTGCCTATATACTTTTCCAACATAAAGATGTGGAACACTGGATGGGCTGCTGCTAATTCTTGTGGTAGCTCTAACTCATAAGTTATATTGCCAATCCTCTTGAATATTTTGTAAGGCCAATATATCGGGGACTAAGCTTCCCCTTCTTACCAAATCTCATAACGCCCTTCATGGGTGAAACCTTTAACTACTTCAAACTCTAACTCCATTCTCCTAAGATCAGTGTAGGATTTCTGATGACTCTGTGCTGTTCTCAATCTCTCTTGAATAACTTTCACTTTCTCCATAGCTTAATAAACTAAGTGTTGTCCTATCAACCCTACTTCACCAACTTCAAACCATCCAATAGGAGATCTGCATCTTCTCCCGTAAAGAGCCTCATATGGAGCCATTTGGATGCTAGCATGGTAACTATTGTTTTAAGCAAACTCAATGAGAGGTAGGTGATGATCCCAATTACCCTTGAAATCAATCACACAATCTACCTTGATACCTCAAACACTATCTCCCCCTTGTTCAAAAGCCATCACTTTTTGCTTATGAACACTTGCCTTTAATTCAAGTAATAAAGGATCTTGGTCTTGTTTATCTTTTACTTCTGACATGAATGATGATTCAGCCCCATTCATCACCACTACTCCTCCTTCTACGGAATCCATTAGTCGAACTCCTAGCCTTGCAAGTCTATGCACCTCTTTTGCTAACTCTTTCTTACCTTCCTCAAAATGGGCGGTACAACCCATAGATAATCTACTCAAGGCATCAGCAACAACATTAGCCTTACCTGGGTGATAAAGAATACTCGTGTCGTAATCTTTGAGTAACTCTAACCACTTTCTCTGTCTGAGATTAAGCTTTTTCTGATTAAACACTTACTGAAGACTCTTGGGATTGGTGAACACATCCACATGCACACCATAAAGATAATGGCGCCATATTTTCAAAGCAATAACTACAGCAGCCAACTCTAAGTCATGGATTGGGTAATTCTTCTCATGAACCTTCAACTGTCTGGAGGCATAAGCTATAACTTTGCCATTCTGCATTAATACACAACCCAAACCAACTCTAGACGCATCATAATATACAACAAAGCCTTGCATACCTTTTAGTAAGGTCAATACTGGGGCGGTAGTCAACCTCATTTTCAATTCCTGAAAGCTTTTCTCACAGGCTTCAGACGATTGAAACATCACTATTTTCTGAGTCAAATTGGTCAAAGGAGATGAAATAGATAAAAATCCCTCGACAAACCTTCTATAATATCTAGCCAACCCTAAGAAACTCCTAATATCAACTAGAGATATGGGTCTACGATAATTCTGCACTGCCTCTATCTTCTGGGTATCAACTCTAATTTCATCACCGGAAACTATGTGGCCCAGGAATGCCACAGACTCAAGCCAAAACTCAGACTTAGAGAACTTGGCATATCGCTCTTTATCTTTTAAAGTCTGGAGAACTATGCTGAGATGGCTGGCATGAACTTCTTCATTCCATTAATAGATTAGTATGTCATTAGTGAACATGATAACAAACATGTCTAAATAAGGCTTGAATACTCTATTCATAAGGTCCATAAATGTTGCAGGCGCATTGGTTAAACTAAAGGAAATAACTAAGAACTCATAATGACCATAACAGGTCTTGAATGCTATCTTTGGAATATCACATTCCCTTACTCTTAACTTATGGTAGTCTGATCTAAGGTCTATCTTAGAGAAACAAGTAGCAACCTAAAGTGATCGAAAAGATCATCAATTCTCGGAAGAGGATACTTATTCTTGTGGTAACCTTGTTCACCCGTCACAAATAAGACCGGAGCGCCCCAAGGTCAGACACTTGGTCGAATAAAACCTTTCTCTAAAAGATCTTTCAATGGATCTTTTAACTCTTTCAACTCTGCTGGTGCCATTCTATATGGAGGAATAGAGATGGGATGAGTATCTGGAAGAACATATATATACTAATGTTTATCTCTCTCTCAAGAGGGACTCCTGGTAGATCATCTGGAAAAACTTCTGGAAACTGTCTTACTACTGAAACTGACAGAATAAGAGGTATCTCAACACTAGATTCAATAACTCGGACTACGTGACAGACACACCCCTTGGAAACTAACTTTTTTGCCTTAAGGTACGAAATAAAACGACCCTTAGGCACTGCTAAAATGCTCTTCAACTCTATAACTAGTTCACTGGAAACTAGAACTTGACTACTCGAGTTCTACAATCTATTGATGCTTAACAGGAATGAAGCCAGTCCATACCTAGAATGACATCAAACTCTACCATGTCTAACTTAACTAAATCAACCATGGTACTTGATGTTTGCGTAATCAATGACACAACTTCCGATGCAAGTGTATACGATCGTGCAATAGTATAATAACCCAACCAAGGGTTGGGGTCGAGTCCCGCAGAAATGGGCGTGAAAATTAGTGGTTAAGTACATATGTGCTAAAGCTAATCGTAGCTAAAGATTTTTACAACTGAATACATGGCAAATTAAAAGGGGACACAAGAGTGTCATTTAACAATGGAGTTTTGTCATAGTTATAGCAAAAATAGCATAAATAACAAATAAATCTATAAATGAGAAGGGATTCTTGGGATATGACCACAATATATATTGATTTGAATCGTTGGGTACATGCTTTTGATCGGAAATTTGTGAGATAATAGTGACTAGGCTAAGCTTTAGATGGAAATAAGTTCCTTCTCGGGCAATTTACCTCGTTTCAAATGGGTTCCTCTCGGATACCCATTTGCCTCATGAAGACCAGCCTACGCCTTACCCCACTCACTCTCTCGAGCTGAGTGTTAGGATATGGGACTAGGGCTCACCCTCTTGGGCTGAACCTGATGTCGACCCACTCCTTAGGCCATCAGTCTAGAGATTTTGGTGTCGCGACCTCTCTCTCTCGCAAGCCAAAAACACATGGGTAGTTTTGTATTTGCAACTACAAACCCATTAAATTAAACCACAACCGCTAGGTGAAATCACCATTAAAATACATCTAACCTATCAGCAAGCAAAACCCAACAATAATCTCAACACATATTTGCCAAATCACACCCCATGAATGGGGTTTTTAGCCACCCATCAACATGTAGAAATTTATACCTAAATGAGTTTGCATTTAAATGGGTATGAAGATTTAAGTCTTGTTACAAGCCAAGAATGAAGAATCAAAGAGACCCAAGTCCAAATCCTTGGAGATGAAACCCTCTTCTTCTTCAAGTTTCAAAACCCTCTTAAATACAGAGCAAAAATAAAAGTACTAAAATTATATTAAAAAATCTGATACTGTCTCTTCTTCTTTTCAATTTAAAAACTAGGTAAAAATGATATAACAAATGCTTCTAAGAATAAAAACTGAACTAGTTTTTATGGTTTTCAGAAAATGTGCTCCGAGGGATCTTTCGGTGACGTTAGTGAGAATCGCTGATGCATTAAGTGATCTGCCCTTTGGTATACTTCGTCGCCTTTCGTCAGTTGCCTTCAGCATCTTTGTGTCCTGGGTAATTAGGCGATATAGCATTGCTTTGCGGAGTCATTCGATGATACGCCGACTACTCCTTTTTATCGTCGATTTTCTCCTTTTCTTTAGGGCTCAGTACACTAGAACAAAAGGTGAATATGCGATCTGTTGGCGATTCGCCGAATGTGTTCGGTGATTCGCATACCTTCGTTTCTTAATTCTTTCGGCTTCTTTTTGCTCCTTTTTGCCAAGTAGTGTCCATGCTTTGTCTCAAACCTCAAATACCTAAAACTTTAAGGTTTTCATCAGATATCGGGGTAAAACATGCATTGAGTTGTCAAAATATAGCCACAAATGAGTCCAAATTAGGGACTCATCAGTACTCTTGTGATTGACAGAAATGAAACAATCACGATAGACTCTTTCTACTAGAATATACTTACCATCAGGTGTACAAACACTAAAAGCTCAAGAAGTTGCTCAGGAAGAACATCAAAATTGAAGACTTGGACCATACCAGTGACAACATTTGGTGAATCCTCTTGCTCTCGGCGACGAGTGATAGAATAAAGACAGTTTCCTTCTCCACCTACCCTTGAAGTAGCTCATCTAGATGCAGCTCTATCTGGTAGAGCAACTGAAGAAGATTGAGCTCTATTGTACCAATTACCATTACTCTGTCTGCTCTTAGGACACTCTCTCATAACATTCCCATTCTGACCACAGTTGAAACAACTAGTGGAGCCATCACGACATATCCCTGAGTGGTTCCAACCACACTTAGCACATGCAGGAGTTTTAGTATCCCCTTGTGCCTTACTACCTTGCGAATGCGCAGGTCTAGCTCTGAAGTTCTGAGAATTCTGACTATGGTACTCACATTTGTTTCTTTATGCAAGTGCACTAGTAGATGATGGAGCAGGTCATTTCCGCTTATGTTGGAAAGAAGACCGGTTCGCATTACTCTTTAGCTATCAGGATTCATTCCCTTATGTGTTAGCCCTCTTATTCTCAAACTCTTCTCTATTCTTTAGCTCATCCTCTTTAACTTGTTGCACATGGATTATCAGCCATGCTATGTCCATGTCACCTATTAGCATGGCTGCCTTACTTTCCTTATTTGACAAACCAGTCAACCCAACTACGAATAAACTCACCCTGCTCCTCATGTCACCAACCATCTCTTTGTTTCTCTTAGCTCACGAGGAAAGAAATGCCTCATGAAGGCATTCTCAACCATAGACCAGCTAGAAATTGATTACGTGTTAGCACAAGTTAGCAAGAGACTTTTATCGAGATACAGTCTTTCACACGAAGTGAGTATGAAAGAAGTGAAGGAATTCCTAAATGTTTCAGCCTCCTAATTATAGATATGGCACACTTCACACCGATAACTAGGACTCTATAGAAACGGTATCAAAGACACCCTAGGACTCTTGAACTCCATCATCTGATACCAAGTTTGTCACACCTCGAGCCTACACCTCGGACGTGGCTGGCATTCGAGAATTATTGCTAGCCCCAAGAGAAACCCTAGCCTGGCTTACTTACTCACCGGAAGACTTTAAACATTAAGAAAAGAACTCAAATACAAGATAACTCAATTGTATCAAACTTAACTCATAATGTTTTAGAAATAAACATTTAACTTAGCCAAAGTGGCAACTCAAATCTGAACATAAGCCAATAACAAAGTAAAGACAAATGAACTAACTGACTGTCTATCTATGAAGCCTCTAATAACTGAGATGGATGTCGAGACAAGACCCACAACATCCTAATGAACTAAATACTGAAAGCAATAAAAGGAATCCTCTATAAAGCAATGAGGCTCACCACCAAACTCTAAGTGCTTAACCTGATCAACGAGGCGCTGGATGTTGATCCTGGTTACCTGCGTCTGCATCATAATAAGATGCCGGCCAAATGGCATCAATACATTGAATGTACGAATATGCGAGTTGGAATGCTAAACAAAACTTAAGCTTGAAAAGAATCTGAAAGAAACACTTACTTTGGCTTTACTCTACTCCTAAATAACTTAACTCAATATAAAGCAACAAAACACATGCAATATATAGAATGATTTTAAAACAGTGGAAAACAACTTTGTTTGTTAAAGAAAATGCAATAACAAACTCAACTTTACTCATATAATATAGTAATATAGTTTCTATGGGAGTTTCTCTAACCGACAACAACCACTATGAGCCTAAGTGGTGATACAGCTTCTTGCCCACGCTGCTAGAATTGTCATATACTTTGCTGTCATATAGAACGCTTAACTAAGTGGATCCACTAGTCTATGCTAAAAGCATCTTAAGGACTCATCTAAAAAGTATGATCCTTTACTGCCAATGATGGCTACATGCTTAAGGGACACGTGAGTTATCTGAACTCAAGCTCGTCCTCATATCGTTGCTCAATCTACTCCAAAAATATACTTAGCTCATATATTTGTAAAAACAAAACTCTTTCTTTTGTTTGAGATAATAACTCAAAAATATAGCTTAAAAGCTCTCTTGCAAATCTCAGTTTCCTTTCTTTCTCAAATGTGAAAACATTTCAACTCTTGGGAATACTTAGTTCCCGAATAATCTTTGAGAAAAAAGAACTTTACTCTTACTCTTTAATGAAAACTAGCTCAAAGGCTCTTTTGGAAATCTCAGTTTTCTTTCTTGTTTAAATGTGAAAACATTTATTCTTTGGGAATACATAGTCCCAATATACTCTTTTGAAGAAATGAACTTCAAAGTTTACTCTTTACTCAACTCAAAACTCAAGTTTTAAAACAAAGTTGAAACATTTGTAAAAGACTTTTTGAAAACTTTATGAACTTCTCTTAACTTTCCTTGAGTTGAATTATGGATTCAAGGATTGTGATTTGTGATAGGAAAGATCTCATGATGTTTAGGACTGATATTAGATAACTAAACATGAGAAAAGATAAAAAAAATCACTATCTGAGGATGGGTCCGTGACGCGGAGGTGTATTTAAATTTTGGTTGCAAAAATACTTTTTGAGGCAGACAAGTTCCTGTCATCGCCGCGACGTGAAGGGAAAAATTACACTTTTGAGGAATAGGTCCGCGACGCGGACCTGGTACCCAGTTTCTGCCCGACTTCTTCCTTCTTCGTTTTCTAACCCCAATTCGCCTAAACTTGGCTCTTTTTCTCAAATTACCTTTAGATTCAGATACCCAGTATGTATACACAAGAATCTATCTCAAACAACTCAAGGAAACAACATTTAACCTCAAGGAACTCCTCAACCTAACTGAAGAACGAAGGCCAATTTCAAGAACACCATTCAATATTCATCAACTTTCAACTTTCTAGAATAAACTTCGCTGAAATAAACATGCTTGGCGTGTGGGTGAACAAACCCAAAGCTATGAAAGACTAACATACCTCTTTAGGGATCGACCCTTGTCTAAATAAACAAGCTAAACCTTCACGAATGACGAAATTTGTTCTTTCTCCTCTCTTCTTCTCTTGAGTTCTTTCTCCAAAAACCCTAGCGTAGAATTCCAATTGTCTAAACTGAACCAATTCAGTTTAGACCCCAATTTAATTGCTAAAAACGAATTAACTTAATTGGGTGGTGAAAAGACCGTAATGCTCTTCTAAAATCAGGATTGGACTTTCCTTAGTTGAACAACCCAACTTCCAATGGGCATAACTCACTCATACGAACTCGGAATTGCACATACTAGGTAGCGTTGGAAAGATTATTCCAAGATCTTTCCTATGATATCTGGAAACACACCTAACTCATCTTGATCTTGGAGTTATGGCCGTTTGAAGTTGACCAAAAACTCAAACTTAACCAATTTTTCAAATTTTTATTATTTCCAAAAATCACTCTTTCTAGTTCTTTCATATTGTGAGATGTTACAGCTTCTATGCCTACTATTTTGATTTTCTCTATTTTGCATTACTCATTATTGATTCTATGATCAAAATCATAGTAATTTCAGGCGTGTCGCTCGAAGTTCAGGTATAGTTCATGGAGTACTTATGTGTTATCTCCAAAATATACTAGAAAGTGTATAAACCTGAAATTGTTCAATTGTGAATTTCTGATGAAAGATTAGAAAAGAGAAATGTAAACCCCATTAGATTTTAAATTTTAAGTGCATGTCAAATTGCTTCACTAACGAGTCATCAAGGAGGAATTAATGTCACATGATGTATGTTACTAAATGAAAATAGATGGTTAGTAATATTTAAAAGTGTACTAAAATAAGAAAATAGGAATACAACGTCAAGTGAAGGTTGAAAATTAAAAAGGATCTATCGAGATTTCTCATGATCATCCCATGTCTTCATAGTGAAAAGGTTTTAAAAGGCCTAGGCAAATTATAATATGCCTAAAAATTTTCAAGAATTGCATATAATTCAACATTGGAATCCAAAAAGGCTCATTAGTTGAGCCTATAGTAAGAAGATAAAAGTCTTGGCATGAGAGAACGACAAGAGCAATGTAAAACCTATTTAGATTTTACGTCACAACCCAAATTTATATGTCGCGATGGCACCTATGTTTCCAACCGATAGGTATGCCAACCGGCTAGGTTTACCAAATTAATTAAATAAATAAGGTGAAAAAACTAAATAAACGATAATTAGAATATCTTAGACACTAAGTCTTTCATAAGTATGAACTGCAGAAAACTAAAACACCACCCAAGCTTTTGGTGTCATAAGTGCAAGAGCTACTTAAAACGGTGCAAGTCTTAAACAAAATGACAAACCTAAATGTAAAAAACAATTTATTTGGATATGAAAGTAGCAACATAAATGATAAGATAGAGGGAGGTGTGGGCTTCAGAACAGCTAAGCAGCTCACCACAACTCCAAGATAATCCAAGCTCGAACTCACAAAGCTCCGTGAGATTCGCCGTATCTGGAATTAGATCTACACCCCAAAAAGGTGCAACAAGTGTAGTATGACCACAAAACCACATGTATCCAGTATGTCTCATAGACCGACAATGAAAAAGTAGTGATAGGATTATAGAAGAAAATCATCCTTTAATTTTACAAGTCTACATTATACTTATATGTTCAATTTCATCAACTAGGGATAATCAAATGCAAGAGATTGTCCAACCACCCAATAAGCACACAATCAAATATAAATAAAGGATGTAATGATATGAATTGCAATACAATACATGAAATTATATGCCTAAGATGCCACGGGTAAAGTCAAAACAATAGTAGTAGTAAATAAGGTCTTAAACTTTCAGAAGCTCACCATACACACATCAACCCACTTACTTCTAGATCAATCTAGTCAATGCGTATGCAATAAATAAGAGCATCATCAATAATAACCAACAAGGCCTAAGACCTCCGAATGTCATAATTGAAGTAGGTCGTACCCATTTCCAAACTACCTGAATCCTCCTGAGATCTATCATAAAACCTTTCTTGAACACTACATGTTCAAAATATGCCACCAAACTAAGCAAAACTCACACTTTATGATCTTGCATATAGTTTAATCTCCTACATATTTTAAAGAACAATTCTCAAATTATGTTCGTGATCCTCTTTAATATGAGAGCATATTAATATATCATCTATAAAGATAACAACAAAGGAATCCAAGTATGGCCGAAACACCCCATGCATCAAATCCATAAAAGTTGTTGGGGTATTAGTCAACCCAAAAGACATTATAAAAAACTCATAATGACCATAGCGTGTCCAGAAAGTTATCTTAGGGATATCATCTACCCTAACCTTCAACTGATGATAACCGGATCTCAAGTCAATTTGAAGTACCCTGAAGTTGATAAAATAAATCATCAATGCGAGGTATCTAGTACTTATTTCTGATGGTAACCTTTTTCAACTACCTATAGTCAATACATATACTCATAGATCCATCTTTATTCTTCACAAATAACATTCGAGCACCCAAAGGAGATTCAGTTGGTCTAATGAATCCCTTGTTTAACAAATCCTGCAACTGCTCTTTCAACTCTTTTAATTCGACGAAATCCATATGACATGGTGGAATAAATATGAGTTGAGAATCTAGCTCTAAACTTGTACAAAAATCATTATCACAATCAGGTTAAAGATGTAATCGGTCCGTCAACAAGACCTCTGAAAACTCACTCACCACCTGAATAAACTCAAGCATATAAGAGTCCATACTAATGTTTCGAAATGTTCCAAGTAAGCCAACAACCTCTATCTACCAACCAATGAGCCATAATAAATTATATGACCCTTTATGGATTTTGATTAAGAGAACCTCTTCCTCTACTATAAGAATTCGAGGCATAGATGATGTAAATATCTTGGTATGTCTGTTCAAAATTACATGATAAGAAGATAACCAATTCAACTCAAGAATAACAGAAAAAAATCTATCATATATAAGTCCTTCAAATCCACTTTATTATTATATACCAAAACGGTAACTACACATGACGGATATACTCGATCTACCACTATGAAATCTCCAACATAAGTAGAAATATGTACATAAATATTAAGTGACTCACGTACCCTATCCAACTTGAATGATGGACCCTCTTACCCTCACATTGCTAAAATCCCTTACATTGAATTATCTCTAAATCATTGGAAACATCTATCACTTTCTAATATTGATCACCAGAAGCAACAACTTGAGAAACTCTTAGGCGAATAAAAATAAGCAACCCTTTGAGAAACATTTTCACTATCACAGCCTTGGTAGAAAGTTACATTGATGCGTGTCTAATCAAGACATAGAATTTAACATCATACTTAGTGACTAACATACCCTCTTGTTGCAAACCCTCAAGTTCAACTCCTTTACACTCCCTCTCATTGTGTGGAACAAACCACTTGAGTAAACTGAGTCCATGAGAGTGGAGATGACTTAGTTGGTCTACTAGTAATGTAATATCTCCACCACTGCTTGATAGGGCTGATAATATGAAACGATGTGTAGTTAACTCCATGGGACTCCTCTAATCAAATATTGTGCAACCCCTTATAACAAGTAATATAAATTGATACGCATTCTCACAAAACATACTAATATAGGTCAGACGATTCATCATCATGACTCCTTCTAACACTTTCTGCACATTAATGGTCATAATAGGCCTATTATCCAAAAGTAGTGCAATACAACCTCTAATGTGACCTCATCCATGCAACAACCTCATTCAATAAACTTAGTAAAGGGTGCGGGTACAAGCTCTTGATCTTTTATCACGAATGCACGAGTCCTCATCATTTGTGAGAGAATAAGACACCAAGAATAGAATTTTAACAAAGTCAAGTATGCACAATAAGGAATGAAAGGATAGAAGTTTCCCAAATGTCTTATTGCCTCTCGAAGATAAGTATGGATGTCATCATACAGATCCACAAGACTCTACTAGACGTTACTCTTGCACTTATGAAACTAATTTACCTTGGGCACTGATACCATTTGTCACGATCAAAATTCATATGTCGTATGGCACCTAATTTTAAAACCAATATGTAAGCCAACATACTAGTTTTACCAAATTAATTAAATAAATAAGTTGACGAAACAAAAAATAAATAAAAAATAAGTAGAATATCTCAAATGCTAAGTCTTTAAAAAGTAAGAAGTGCGGAAAACTAAAATACCACCCCAAGATTTTGGTGTCTTAAATACAAAAGCTTCTAAAATATGGTGCAAGTCTGAAACTATATTACAAGACTAAATGTAAGAAATATCCTATCTCAATAAAAAAATAATAGCATAAATAACAAGATAGACGGAGGTGTGGGCTACGAAACAGCCAAGTAGTTCACCATAACTCCTAGATAATCCAAGCTCATACTCAAAAAGCTCCAGGAGATGTGGTCGTATCTAGAATTTGATTTGCACCACAAAAAGGTACAACAAGTGTAGTATCAGTATGAAAGCATGTGTACCCATTATGTCTAATAGATCGACAACGAGAAAGTAGTAGCAACAGTTTATAAGAAAATCATCCTTTAATTTTACAAGTCTACATTATACTTATCAGTCAAAATTCATTAATTAGGAATAATCAAATGTCACGTAATGTC
Organism: Solanum pinnatisectum; assembly: GCA_035578085.1. Lineage (NCBI taxonomy): Eukaryota > Viridiplantae > Streptophyta > Magnoliopsida > Solanales > Solanaceae > Solanum > Solanum pinnatisectum. The sequence goes on from CM069083.1 coordinate 39,331,697, forward strand.
CAACCACCTAATAAGCACACAATAAAATAAGAATAAATGATGTAATGATATTCAATACAATGCAACACCATTAAATGATATACCTCAGATACCAAGTAGTCTCTCAACCGTATGTACATGATACTTCTCATAAATACATCGAGAGTAGATGACCCATGATGGACTCGCGAGGTTCATATACCAACACAGAAGATCTTTACGTGTCTGTTTGGACAATCTAAACTCAGTATCATAAAATCAAATAATTCCCATCACAAATGATCCCGAGGTCCCCAACTTATAATCATAACATCTCACCATCTCCAACATGGATGATCGCCACACGTCCTACTTATAGTCAATCTCATGTCAATGCATATGCATGGTATAATATCAATAAAAGGGGATGATGATGAATCTCAACCAATCAAATATCGATATGATATATAATCACCTCAACTATTATAAATATATGGGTTCAATAAAGAATCACAATCACACAAAAGAAATCAAGTCAATAATACATCAGGTAATGCCCATATGCTTTGACATTCTTGGATTATAATCTGTCATTCTATAGTAATAAAATTTACCTTTATAACACCGGTACTCATACCAATGCCCATCAAACCACTGGTATGAGACCCCCCATCTCTCGCCCTTACCTATTGTCTATTTCATTTTTAATCTTTAATTAGAAAAAAGTTCCTTCAACAAAGTCTGAAAGTCTTAACATACCTTAAATGTCGAACACAGGTCGCGAACCTTCAAGATTTTGCCATTCCCTTTCGTAAAGGTTCTAAATATTCTTAATATATTAAATATGCAATATTCATACACAAGTGAGTCCACAAACACCCATATTACTAGAGGTCTATCCTAGGTCCAAAACTCCCCAATTTATAATTAAATTCATAAATATTGGTGCCAACTAAATATGTCAAGTCTCATATTACTAAATTATAAGCCTAGGACCAAGCCTCAATTCACCAAAATATCATTAATCTAATGATGTTCATATAATGCAATACACTTAATATTTAATTACCTAACTCAATATATCAAAAACTAAATTTATAATATGACAAATAATTAATGAAGCCACTGGTTTCGTAACCAGTGGTTGCCATGACCAACTACAAATCAAGCTTCCCTTTATCTCTAAACCCTAAATTATCACATCGCCTTGCAATGGTTGGCCCCTTTTTCTCATTGATTTCAACCTTCCATCAAACTTAAATTTTATCCACATCTAAAAAATTTACCAGCCGCCCTATCAAATTCTCTCTTTATCTTTCACCCAAAACCAAATACTCAGTATTCATATAAACAATCAATATAAGCATATAGAAGGAATATTGTATGATTGACATGAAGTCGTTCTCATCTTGCGGTGTCTCTTTCCCCTCTCTCTTTTCTTTTTCAAACTCAAATTATAATATAAAAAATGTAAATCCACTAACTTATTTCAATACATGCACCAAGTTATAAACAATATTAAATAAACTATGAACTTGTCCCATTAAATATCAACTATATTAATTATTTAATAAATATTCGTCAAGTAAATACTTGTAGTTACCGGATAGTTCAAAATTTATATTTAAAATTTTACAAAAATAGTCAAAATAGTACTAGTACACATTTTCAATTTTTATTACATGTCCAATTGTGTGACTAATGTTTAATCGATAAACAATTAATGTCACATGAGGTATGTTACTACATGATAATAGACTGTTCGTATTAGTAGAAATGTACTACAAAGAAAAAATAGGATTAAAGCGTCAAGTGAAGGTTAACAATTAAAAAGAATCTACCAAGATGGCTCATGATGATCTAGGAACAAATTAGAATATACTTTAAAAAATTATGCGAGAATCACATACGATCCGACGTAACCAATCAAGCTCGTGATTTGATCCTATTGTCAGATGACAAAAGTCTAGGCACGAGAGAAGGACTAGAGCAATGCAAAACTCAATAGATTTTGAAATAATTGTGTGATTAAAGTGTCATCAGTGAGGAATTAATGTCACATAATGTATGTTACGACATAATAATAGATGGTTAGCATTATTTAGATGTGTACTAAAATGACAAAATAAGAATAAAGCATCATGTGAAGATTAAATTGTTTTTTTAAAAAAAGATTTTACTGAGATTTCTCATGATGATCCAGTGTCTTCCTTGTAAGAAGGTATTAAAAGTCTTAGGCAAATTACAATACACCCAAAAAAATGTGTGAGAAACACATACAATCCCACATTACCAATTCGAAAAGGATCATGATTTGAGCCTATTGTGAGAAGACAATATTCTAGTCACGAGAGGGACATGGAAAAATATATTCTAACCAATCATGAAAATATTGTGAAAATGTTGCCCATGTAGGTCAATGGGCTTCACAATGGGAAGCCTATCAGAAGAAGACCTATTTGGTCAAGCACACATTTGGGCTTGTGTTGAGAGAGAATCACTAGGGTTTCCTAACTATTAATAAGAGAGCCTACTGAAATTGCTTACATCAGCCCGCAACAAAAAGTACCACATCTGACGTCCACGTCTATCATAAAAGACAAAGATAGACAATAACCCCCCCCCCCAATCACCAACAAAATGTCTTTTCTTCTATTGATGTAATAGGTGATGTTTATTCCGTCGTCGTCTAACAAATGATCATATTTATTTTTTCGTTAACAAATCTATATTTACCTAATTAAATATAAATCATAAGATAAATTTATAATTGAGAAAATAATCATGTTCTATAAAAAATCTAAGTCAACCATATTTAACTTAATAAAAATAAACAATGATATTAAAATAAATTAATGTCTTTTTAGCTACTTTGATTGTCTCTTTTATACAAAAAAATATATGCTCCCAAAAATTATTTGTTCTTTAAAAAATAAGGGCATATTGACTATTTTATTATGTTATTTATTAGAAAAACCTACAAAATGAAAGTAAATGGGGAAAGAACGCTATTTCTAAAAATGAAAGACAAAGGGAGAAAAACCCTATTCTAGATAGAAAAAATTGGTGTTACTCTAACACTGGTCAGTCTAGATCTATGGGTTGCCGTAGTTAATGTGTAGAACCAGAGCTTGTAGTTGAAGATCTGATCTTTCTTTTGCATATCCAAGCTTGTCTATGAATCAATTTGGTCATCAAGTAGTTATTTTTTCCATTTTAATGTCGATATAGTTCGAATCTGATTTCTTCTTTATCATACTATTATGTACCTTTTTGTTAATGTTTTGTTGTGCAATTACTTTCTTTCTGAGCTTTATTCTTACAAGTGTTATTTTATTTATCGTTGTAGCTTCAATAAGCCTTCTTCTGGTGGGTTTAATATGTAGCCCTCAATTTGGAAGTTTTATTAGTTTAATTTGGTTGCATCAAATGGTTTGCTTGAAACAATGGAATTTATTTAGAAGTGCGTTCTACTAGTACGTTGCATCATTTTATATTTCTACAAAAGAGAAATTAAATAACAATTAATTAAGTATGTTTTGATGAAAGAGGAACATCAATGAGCTCTATTGCAATTTCGAGTTAAAGTTAATTGTAAGAAAACATTTTTTTAGATTCTTAAAGATGTGGTCTTGTTGTACTTGGTTTCAAGTTTTAAACAATATAATATCGCATTACATAACATGTTAACTTACCTAAAGTTCTTCAGTTAACGTGAGGGTAGTTGTTTTCAGGGAGATTACTTCAAATTGTTCCATTTTTTGTAAGCACTTTAAATATGTACTTTAAAGGAAGATAATGCTATGTTTAGTTATGGATATGTCATCAGATAATAGAGCCATACAATCTCTATATTTATTTTGGTTACATTAGTTCTACATCTAACATTAGACATTAAACATATTTCACTCCAGAGTCGAAAATGATATCAAAAGATACTAATACCACACATTGAATCACTTTTATTAAGATAATCTATATATGAGCATTATCTTGTGCAACCTCAGCCTTGTTTGTTGTGTTTGGGTCAACATTCCTACCATTAGGTACAAATAGGTTATTTTCGATAGACGCTAGTTTACAAAAATAGAACTTAGTAGAAAACATAAAGGAAAACTTAGTTGTTCAATGTTTATAAACTGCTATATGCATGTGAATAACATTGTTAAAGAGATATATGTGACAAGCAACATGATAAAATTAATTGAAAATATACGTGGATATAGGTATATTGTGAGAACACAAAAGTCTAGCCACGAGAGAAGGACGTGTAAAAGTATATTCAAACCAATCATGAAAAAATTGTGAAAAAACATACCCAAGCAGGTCAATGGACCTTATAATGGGAAGCCCATCGCAAGAAAACCAACTTGGTCAGACACAGATTTGGGCTCGTGTTGAGAGAGAATCACTAGAGTTTCCTAATTATTATTAAGAGAGCCTACTCGAATTGCCTACATCTGCCGAAATGAAAACCACCACCTGTGAGGTCCTCCATTTAATCTACCTAGAGAACAATGATAGACAATAGTCCCCACCACCACCACCAGAATCCCTTTTCTTCTATTGATGTAATAGAGATAGGAAGATTTGGAATTCACGCATGAGATTTTCAACGTTAAAAGTGATTTAGATAAAGAAGGATATAATTATCTCTACCAATTGAGGTATTTTATTTATGATAATTGATTTATTTACAATTCATTCATGCTAGTCATATTTCAGAAGTTGCCATAAAGTTTGCTACTCCTAAAATGAATTGTAAATACTTTAGTTATCATAAATAACATACTTTAGCTAATTAATTCCTCTAGATCAAAATATCTCTTAACGTTGAAAATATAATGTGCCAAATCCATACCATCTTATCTCTGTTACATCAACAGAAGAAAATACATTCTGGTTGTGGGGATGGGTAGACGATTTATCGACTTTCATTGTCCTGTATAGTAGATTAGATGGGGGACTAGAGAGGTGGTAATTTTTCATCATTGCATTTGTAAGCCATTCGAGTAGGCTCTCTCTTATTTATAGTTAGGAAACCATTGTGATTTTCTCTCAACACGAGCCCAAATTTGGGTCTAACCAAGTTGGTCTTCATGTGATGATTTTACCATTGTGAGGCCTATTGATCTGACTGAGTAAGCTTTTCATGATATTGTCATGATTGGTCATAATATAATTTTCCATGTCCTTCTCTCGTCACTAGACTTTAGTCTTCTCACAACACGTTCAAATCATGATCTCTTTGGATACATAATGTTGGATTTTATGTGATTCTCACAAGATTTGTTTAGGTTTATTATACTTTGCCTAGGCCTTTTAATATATTTTCTCAAGGAAGACACATGATCATCATGAGCAATCCCGGCAGATACTTTTTCATTTTAAATATCCACATGATGCTTTATTCCTATTTTGTCATTTTAGCACATATCCAAACAATATTATTATCTATTATCATGTCGTAACATACATGAAGTGACATTAGTTCTTCCTTGATGATACTTTAGCTACGCAATTGTTCATGTAATTCAAATTTAATATGTGATGGGTTTTACGTTGCTCTTGTCCTTCTCTTGTGCCAAGACTTTTGTCTTCTCACAATAGGATCAAATCATGAGCTGGATTGGTAATGTTGGATTATATACGATTCTCAAATGATTTTTTAGGTGTATCATAATTTTCCTAGGCCTTTCATGGATCATAATGAGCTTTCCTAGTAGAATCTTTTTAATTTTTAACCTTTACTTCACACTTTATTCCTATTTGGTACTTTTAGTACACTTCTAAATAATTATAATCATCTATTATCATGTCGTAACATACATCATGTGACATTAATTCTCATTTATTAAATATTAGTCACGCAATTGGATAGGTAATTAAAAATTAAAATCTAAAGGGTTTTACATTGCTCATCTTCTTCTCTCGTGCCTAGAATTTTGTCTTCTTACAATAGGCTCAATGTAACACCCCTGATTCGAGAAAGAGCCAATAGCAAATTTTCTGAGTTTGCAAGTACCACCAACAGAGGCCAAACCACGGACCTTGGTTTGGACCACAGACCGTAGGTAGGGTCTGTGGGTTGGCCACCCAGAATTCCCTGAATATCACGACCCACGACAGGACCTACGGACCGTAGGTAGGACCATGGTCCGTGGTTCAGGGTCCGTGGATCGTGACCCCACAAATCTAGCCTCAAACACTAAATGACACCCTGCTAGGATGGAATGTTGGTCAGTCCACAGTTTGTCAGTCAAGGGTCCTGATGGCCTTGTCAGCTGTTAAATCACGGTCATTTTTGTCTTTCCCCTATGCTTCAGTTTAAAATACGTCGTTTAATGCCTAAAATATGTTGTTTTACTCAGTTTAAGCGTAGTTATTTAGTCAGAACCTACCTAAAACATTATAAACCAAAAATCATCAAAACATTAATGCAAAAACAAGAGAAAAGTTGATCAGCCTCTCAAGAACAAGAAGAAGGTTTTCTTCAAGTCCCAGCCCTAAAATCAAAGGATTTCTCCAAAGATTTTGTCACCAGGTATGTGGCATTTCACTAGTGGATTCCTTTCATCCACTAGGTCCCTAGAATTCAGTTAGATTCTTAATTTGCCATATCTTGTTTAGACCTAGGGCTTCTAAATCCTTAGATAATTGTTGTGATTTAGTTGTTGTAGTATTCTTCATCAAAATATCATGATTTCTTGGAAACATTGTTTAGTTTCTTGTATGAAATTCAGAACCCTAGTTGTGTAGATTCTCTTAGTTCATGAATTGCACTTACTTGGTCAGTTAAACAGATAATCATGCTCCAGATTTCAAATGTTGAATTATTAGTATTTAAATGTCGCATTCTCAAATTTGTATGTCAGTATTTTGAGCAATTCAGTATTTCAGTTACAATGTGTCATATACATATTCAGTTGGGAGTAGACTTAGCATCGAGTTGGATTAGGGTTCAGCGTACCCTCACAGTCCTAGAACTACGTGCCCCCATAGGAGTATAAGTCCCCTCTATGGGAATTAGATTTAGTGATTACGGCAGTCATGCCATTATATCTCTAGCAAGGTATATTGGGTTCTCTTGATGGGGCGTATACATTAGACTCCACGTTTAGCTCATGTGATTTTATGTCGGTTAATAGTAGCTCCCATAGTCAAACTCTTAGTGCATTTGACCAGGTTTTCAGTATTCAGTTGAGCATGTCATGTTCATGATTAGCACTTGGTCATTGCATTAAGTTTAGCTTTTCAGTATTTACTTCCTTACTCAGTTTTGTCATTTCTCAATTATGCTTTGTTTAGCTCTTACATATTTTTGTTCAGCTTACTATCTATATCCTGCATGCTCAGTACATTCCATGTACTAACACATACTCTACACTACATCATTTCATGATATAAGTTCAGGTACTTCTTATTCATACCGCGCTTAGATCGATTCTTAATTGCATTTAGCTGCTTCAGCGTTGAGTCCTCATACTTCTAGGACAGTAGCATGCTTTCATTTAGTCTTTACATTTCAGTTTCAGTTTTGTTAGAGTTAGTTAGGGGCATGTCCCAGCAACCCAACTCAGTTAGAGGCTTTTCAGACATAGTACTAGAATCATCTTAAATTGTTTAAATTCATCTTTCAGTTATCATTAAACCCTTATTATGTTTTATACATTCAGATTAGTGGGTTGTTCCCCATTTCAGATAGCCACTATTTTAGCTTCTGCATACTATCTATTTTATTTATTTATCTTGAAGTATGCTTATGGTATGTGTCATGCCCTAAAGCTACCCCCAAGATGCGGACACGGGACCTAGGATCACGAGTGTCCCCAAGCTAACCCTGCTGGCATATCATAAACATACTTAGATAAACTAAATCAATAAATATTATGCAGATGCTAAATCATATGAATAATCTGAAATGATGGGGAATACCCATATACTATATAAAAATATAAGAAACTAAGAGTTTGACTACAAATGAAAAGTCAAACTCTAAGACTAAAGCTGAAACTAACTATGTCAGAAAATAGCCTATAACTAACTAGAAGTAGTGGGACATGCCCCAGCTAAATCTAGCAAAAACAGAAAACTAAAGACTAAAATGGAAAGATAACATGTCAACTATAAAATGAGGACTCACCACTGATGCTACTGAACTGAAGATTAGGAACCGATCTATGCGTGATCTGACTACTGAGGACCTAAACCTACATCATGGGAAGATGTAGCGTAGAGTATGCGTCAGTACTTGAAAGGTAGTGTGCATGCAGTATAGAGTAAAGCTAAATAATAACATAACTGAATAAGCAATAAAGCAATGATATAATCTGAACATGATAAAGATAATGAAAATACTGAACATGAGCTAACTGAATGCAATGACCAAGTTTATAACATGCTGAGACTAAATATTGAACTGAACTGATAATGTGGTCAATGCAATAGAATCTGTCTGTCTGTGGAAGCTACTAATAACCATGGAGTCCGATGTATACACCCCATCGAAAGGACCCAATATACCCTGCTAGAGGTATAGAGGCATGACTGGTGTGATCACTAAAATGATGCCCACAGAGGGGACTTACAACCTACGGGGCACGTAGTTCTGGGACATGAGGTAATTGACCCTAGTCCACTCGGTATTAAGTTTATCCCAATTGATTATGTAATTTAGCAATTTATAACTAAAATGTTGTAATTCTGGATAGCTCAAAATACTGACATGCTAACTGAAAATGCAACATTAATATACTGATAATGAAACATTTATAATTGGAGCATGTATAACTGAATAAACTGACCTAGCATGTGCAATTCATGAACTAAAAGAACTAGGTAGCTAGGGTTCTAAAATCATGAAGGAAATCTACACAAAACGATAGTAAATTCATGATAATCTGATTTGGATTAGTCTAATAGCTGAATCACAACATAAATATGAAATTCTAAAAACCCTATGTCCAAACATGATGTTGATCAAGAATCTGATTGAATTATGTGGACCTAATGGGGTGAAAGGAACCCATTAGTGAAATCCCACATACCTGGTGACGAATTACATAGAGAAATCTTTCAATTTTAGTGTTGGAACTAACGTAACCTTGTTGCATTCTTGAACTAGGGTTCTTGACCTCTTTCTCCTCTTATGCTCTATTTTTCTATGTTTTGATGAAAGATCTAACTTAGGTAAGTTCTCGTTATATTTCTAGGCTATAACTGACCAAAAACTACGTAGTTTAGGGTTTAAACGACGTAGTTTAGGGGTCCAACACATAAGGAAAAGACCAAAATATCCCTAACTTAAAGGCAGTCGGGATCACCGACGGACGGGACCGATGGACCGTCAATTGGCTGATGCTCCAGAGTGGTCAACCATCGATCGTGAGTGGGTGCTGGAAGCTTAGGGTCTGACCTACAGTCTTAGACCACAAACCATTGTCTGACCTACAGTCCATAGGTCCTGGCGTAGGTTGACCCTTAGACGAATTTTTTGGGGGTATCTGGGAAGAGTTGCAGTCGCGAACCACGGACCACTAACACGGGCCTTTGGTCACCCTATGGTCTATGGGTGACAACCGTGGGTTGCACCTGAAACTTTTGGAAATCTGCATTGAGGTCAGTTTTCAGATACAGGGTGTTACAGTATGCCAGACACAGGGTTAACTTGGAGTCACTCGTGATCCTAAGTCCTGTGTTATGTGAATGTGGTGGCCTCGGGGCGTGACACTCAAATCACGAGCGTTTTTTGATTGGTAATTTTGATTATATGCCATTCTCGTATGATTTTATTTGGTATTTTCAAATTTTCCTAGATATTTTAATACCTTTTCACAATGAAGAAATGGGATTATCATGACCAATCTCGGTAGAATCTTTTTAATTTTTAACCTTCACTTAATGATTTATTCCTATTTTGTCATTTTAGTACACTTCTAAATAATACCAGCCTTCTATTATCATGCCATAACATAGATCATGTAAAATTAATTCCTTATTTTTGGCACTTTTGTCACAGAATAGGACATGTAATTCAAATTTAAATTCTAATAGGTTTTACATTGCTCTTGTCCTTCTCTCATGACTAGACTTTTCTATTCTCAAAATTTTTGCTCAAATCATGATCATTTTTGGTATTGTAAGGTTGGATTTTATGTGATTCTCACATGATTTTTTAAAGTGTTATTATGTACCTAGGACTTTTAATACCTTATCACGAGGAAGACACAAGATCATCATGAGCAATCCCGATAGATTCTTTTTTGTTTTTAATCTTCACATGATGCTTTATTCCTATTTTGTCATTTTAGTACACATCTAAATAGTACTAACCGTATATTATTATATCGTAACATATATCATGTGACACTAATTCATCATTGATGAAACTTTAGTCACGCAATTGGACAAGTATTTCAAATTTAAAATCTAATGGGTTTTACATTCCTCTTTTCCTTCTCTCATGCCTAGACTCTTCTCATAATATCCTCAAATCATGAAATGGATTGGCATTGTAGGTTTATTTGCGATTCTCAGGTGATTTTTTTGGGTGTACTATAATTTGCTTAGGGGTTTTAATACCCTGGCTTGATGAAGACATGTGATCATCTCAAGTAAGCTCAATAAGTTCTTTTTAATATTCAACCCTCACGTGACACTTATTCCTATTTTATAATGTTAGTACACATCTAAATAATATTGACGATCAATTATCATGTCGATACATACATCAATTCAAATTAAATTTTTGTTGATGAAACTTTATTCATGCAATTTGAAATGTAATTAAAATTAAAATTTCAATGGTTTTACATTTCTCTTGTCCATCTCTTATGCCTAGACATTTATCTTATCATAATAGGCTCAAATCATGTGTTGAGCTGGTAATGTTAGATTATATGCGATTCTCGCATAATTTTATTAGGTGTATTATGATTTTCCTAGACCTTTTAATACCTTCACACGATAAAGTTCTGGGTTTATTATGAACAAGCTCGATTATTTATTTTCAATTTTGAACCTTCAAGTGATGCTTTATTCATATTTTTTCTTTTTTGTATCGAAATAGTTATAATCGTCTATCATCATGTTGTAACATGCATTATCTGACATTAATTTTTCACACATGACATGTCGCAACAAGCATCATTTGGCATTAATTCATCATACATGACACTTTAGTTACACAATTGGACATGTAATTGAAACTTAAATCTAATGGATTTTACATTTCTCTTGTCCTCCTCTTGTGCTTAATATTGTCATTTGAAAATAGATTCAAATGATGAGTTGGACCTATAATGTTTGATTATATGTGATTGTCGCATGATTTCTTAGGTATATTTTTGTAAAGGCCCATCCCGCTAGTAATATTTTTTGTTCTGGGCAGTTACAAATGGGATAATAACCACTTTAGTGTCAGTGTTGTCGATGTGGGCCAGAGTTCAACTAAGTTTAGGTGAATTCCGATAAGGCAGGGAAAAATATGAGTTTTGAGTCTAGGCAAATCTCATGTGGTGTAGCAGACCTCAACGAGGAGGGTGAGTCCATAGAATGGGTGTATGTTATCTCAACTTTAGTTTAGAAGTCTCACATCAGTAAAATAAAGAAGTGGAGTTGGGTTTGTAAGTAACTAGGCCTTACAAACTAGTAACACAATTTAATGTCACATGGGCCTAGGCCTAGAGCAGAAATATCACTAGCGGTCTGGGCTGTTACAAATGGTATCAAAGTTTGATATGGGCCTACATATCAGGGACTAAGCTTTCCCTTTCAGCCAAACCTCATGACACCTTTCATAGGTGAAATATTCAAGTAAACTCAATCATCAGCATCAAACTCAAGCTCTCTTCTTCTAACATCAGCACAAGACTTTTGTGAATTTTGAGCCAGTTTCAACCTTTCTCGTATAAGCCAAACTTTTTCCATATTCTCATGAACAAAATCATGATCTATCAAAGCAACTTCACCAACTTCAAACCAACCCCTAGGATATCTACACCTCCTTCCGTAAAGATCTTCAAATGGAGCCATACCAATACTTGAATGATAGCAATTATTATATGCAAACTCAATTAAATGCAAGTGATCATCCAAATTACCCTTGAAATTGATGGCACTATCTCTCAACATATCTTCTAGAGTTTTGATAGTATGCTTTGCTTGAGCATCGGCTTGATGGTGGAAGGTCGTACTAAGCTTAACTCAGGTACCAAGACCTTTTTGGAAAGACTTCCAAAATTGAGAAGTAAATTAGGTATCACAGTTGGAGATAATGGATAGGGGCAGCCCATGCAACCGAACCATCTCCCGTAGATACAACTTAGCATAATATTCCGAATAAGAAACCTTGATAGGAATGAAATGAGCCGACCTCATCATACAATCTACTATAATCGAAATCAAGTCATGCTTACATCGGGTGTGGGTTAAGCCAATGATAAAGTACATATTCAAATCTTCCCACTTCTAAGTAGGAATGCTAATATTTTGGGACAATCCTCCTGGCTTTTGATGCTGAACTTCACTTGTTGAAAATTAGGACACTTAGCCACAAATTTTGCATATGCTTCTTCATCCCATTCCACCTATAGACCTCCCACAAGTCATGGTGCATCTTTGTGGCTCCCAGGTGAAAGGAATACCGAGAACTATAGGCTTCTGATAAAATTTAATCTCTCAAGTCATCAACATTGGGAACACACAAACAACATTGATATCGAAGTACATCATCTCCCTCTTAGGAGAACGCCTCAATAAAGTTTTTAAACACCGCTTCCTTCAACTAAACCAAGATCTGGTCAAAGACTTTTTTTAGATTTCATATCCAACATAAAAAATGATTCGGAACCAGTATGAATCAATACACCCACCTTCATTAGAATAAACAAACCTAACACCAAATCGGGCTAATCATCTATGAAGATTACCAACCAACTCCTTCTTATCCTTCTCAACATGATTAACACTACCCATGGATGGTCGACCAAGAGCATCCGCCACTACATTCACCTTTCTAGGGTGATATAGGACACTTGTGTTGTAATATTTTAGTAACTCAAGCCACCTCCCTTGGAAAAAATTTAAATCATTTTGCCTGAACACATATTGTAAACTTTTGTGGTTGGTGAAATAATCAACATGAACACTATACATATAATGCCTCCAAATCTTTAAGGCAGAAAAAACCTCCTCCAATTCCAAATCATGGCTAGGATAGTTCTTTTCTTCAATCTTAAGTTTCCTTAAATCATAGGCCATAACTTTCCCATTTTTCATAAGGACACACCATAATCCAATCCTTGAAGCATCACAATAAACAACTAACCCATCATAGCCTTCCAGTAAAGTCAACACTTGAGTGGAGGTAAGCCTATAGTTCTACTCTTGAAAACCCTTTTCACATGCTTCCAACCATAAGAGCTTCATCTACTTTTGAGTCAATATGGTCAATAGAGAAGCAATAGAAGAAAACCATTCCAGGGACTTCCTATACTATCTGGCCAAACCCAAAAAACTCTGTATATCCAAAGGGGATAGAGGTCTAGGTTAACTCTTAACCGCATTAGTCTTCTTAGGATCTACCTCAATACCGTTATTGGAAATAATGTGAAAAAGAAAATCCACAAATCTGAACAAAAAATAACATTTACTTAAATTTGAAAGTATGTTTCAAGGACACTTCATCCAATTTTAAGTGTCAATTATCGCTAGTCAGTATAAAACCTAAGTAATTGAGTTAGGGTCAAATCCCACAGGGAGCGGTACGTGTTTAAGATTCAATAGGGAAGTATGAACATTGTCAAATCAGTCATAGGAATAAAAATTATTGAATAAAAACATCATTCAAATCATGAGTGAGATGAATGTCAAATGGGGGGTTTTGGTTTTAGTTATCAACTACAAACAACAACAAACAATATGAAATAACAATAATGAGACGGGTTCTTCGGATGTGATCGATTATAGACTAATATAGACAAATAGGTAATTGCAACTATTAGAAAATGGCTATATATCAGTGTGTAAGCTAGGCTATAGAGGAGATAAATTTTCTCTCAAACAATTCACCCTGAATCAAGTTGATTTCTCTAGAACATCAGCAAGCATGCAAAATAAGAACAACCCACACCTTAGTCCATTCACTCTCTCGAGCTGAATGTGTGGAAAAGGGTTTAGGATTCTCTCTCTCGAGTTGAATCCAGGTCAACCCAATACCCACAGACCATCAATAAAACACCTTAGTTCTAAAACCTCTCTCTCTCGCAAGCCAAGAAAAGAAAGGTAGAACTGTATTTGCAGCTACAATTCTTAAATTAAACCACAATAAATGATTGAACTCAGTTTTAAATAGCAGTTAAACTAATAATTAGCAATACCCATAAGCTAAATCAGCCCATAATCATATAATCACACCCCAAGTATTCAGGTGTTAGCTAGACATTATAAAAATATAAAAAACAGTTACCAAATTGATTATCCATCAACTGGGTAAGTGTAAATTCATGTCCTTACAATGCTCAAATTCGAAGAATCTCAAAAACCCACTTCCAATTTCTCAAAAGTGAAAAACTTCAATTCTTCAAAGCTGGGTAAAAAACTAGAGAAAACTGTCTCCTCAGTTCAAAACTCAATAATAGACCAAAAAATATGAATTGGTACTAAACTAAATGTTCAAAAATGTATTTATAGTGGCCAAATTATGCTGTGAAGAGTCACTTGACGAAGTAAGTCAGTCTCACCAAACCACTAGGCGAGCTGCCCTTTGGTCACTTCGATCGCCCTTTTGCCTTGGCATTTAGCATCCTCAAGGTCTGTAACTTTTGGCGATCTAGCACTGCATCATGGAACCACTCGGCGATACGCCGATTGCTCCTTTCTCTCGCCAACTTGATTTATTCCTTCAGAGCTTGGCACACTAGAACTTTAGGAGGTCAAATAGCCATTCAACAACTCGCCAAGTGGATTTGGCAATCACCAGGCTTTCGTTTCTTCAATCTTTTATCTCACTTTTTTCCTTTTTGAAATTTAGTGTCCTTGCTTTATTCCTCAATTCATATACTGGGAAATCAAGGGTTTTATATACGTTATTGGCACAAAGTAAGCATTTGAGGACACTAAACCTAAATAAATAAAGCCCTAAATGAGTCCAAATCTCAGACTCATCAACACCCCCAACTTAAACTTTTGCTTGCCCTCAAGTAAAACTCAAGCTCAGCAGTTCAAATAGGATGTCCCAAACCGTGCTACAAAAGGCTCAACTTACTCATGCAATGATCAATTGTGCACTCAAATATTTAAGTTGTGACTCACCATTATCAAAGATTCTCAAGTTCACAATATTTGCTTGAAATGCAAGTTCAAGCTCAACAAAGGTACTCAAATGGCCTCAGACAAAGATGATTCCATATTAACACACAATTGTTCAACACTTTATAGCTCTGGAATCACAAACAACTCTGACACTTAAAAAGATGAACACATGCATGACTTCACCCATAGGCTTGCCCTTATTTTCCAGCCAACATTCGTTTTAGCTCACTCTAGATCAAAAAAGTCTTTTCAAGGCTTGTAACGGGGCTGAGTGTAAAGGTATGGTCATTTAGGCTCAGTGGCTGCTATCCTCATGAAATGTGGTATGAACATCAATTTCCTTCCTTTTCTTCAGCATTTTCACTCATGCTCAAAATTCACCACATTATTCAATTCTCATGGAATATAGGACACCACTTTTCTTTTGCGACTTTCACCACTTTATGTCACAAATTTTTCATTTTTTTTCTTTTTCTTTCTTCTTTTCTTCCTCTCTTTTTTGTATAGAGGGGTTCAATCTTTTTCAAGTCCATGGATCAAAGGAGACTTCTTCACACTTCTTGATTTTCCTTCTAATTTTAGCACACCCCCAACTTAGGCTTTTGGCCTAAGTTGGCTATTCAAACACACCATACTTCATTAGGATTATGGGTGATTGGATAAAGAGGGGTTACAATTGCATTAAGTTTCTTCCAAGAAAAGGACAAGGCTAAAAGGGGGTTCAAGCAAGGTTCACACATCTCACAAGGTTTGCCACAAAAGAGGTATATTGTCAAATTATTTCACTGTTCAAAATTGTTGCCTAAGATCATTTCAAGAGCTTGGTTCACTTTGTCAACTGGACTAACGGGGTAAATTCTAGGTGTCATCACACAAGGTTTACGGTAAGCTCGTCATACAAGGCATTAACACCATTATCAAACAAAACTCCACACTTTCGCTAGTGTGCAATGTTCATCATAAGAGACTCATTCGTTAATCAACTAGTCACAAGAAGATGCAAAAAGTTCACATATTTTCTATGCATCTTCATTTGGCCTCATCGTAGCTGCGCATTCATTATTGTTTGATTAACAACACTATTGAAGTCATCGATATTGTTCATGACCGATACTCAAATTTGCACAAGAACAGCCACAATCACACACAAGAGGTGGAAATTTTTTTCAGATGGGTCAAAAACCATTTGCATTCATAATGAGGAGTCATAAGCTCAAACATCCACAACACAATATCAAAACACAATTTAAGCACAAAAACCCAAAAACATATACACAGAATCATCACAAGATATAGGTATGGAAATACATCACCGCACCATAAATAAAAAGCAGTTGTCCTCAAATGAAACAAAATATCCAAAAGTTAATAAAAATGACAGAGAGGAAGGTAAAGAAATGTCTTGTCTACACAATCACTCCATCTTTCGAGGAATCAGTGCCCACGGTCACATTAGCAGTACTGGCTCCACTAGGGCCAGCCATGGTGGTGTCTCTCAAGGATGTTTGTACGGCTGACACCACCATGGCCTCCTCAACCGCTATAAGGACCTCATATGTAGCCTCCTTATCTACACCGAGTTGCGCCTCATCAGTCTTTGCCTTAGACTCAGCAACAGCCACTCCTTCAGCTCAAACCTTGTCTCCAGTGGTATCTGGAGGCACATCTGTATCAGCTGGCTTGTCGGGGATCTCCACAGTCCCGAAAATCATAGATATATCTGTGGACTTCAGCTGGTTCACATCCTTCCTCAGCTCAGCAATTATGGCCTTTAGAGTCGTCACCTCATCAATGGCCCCTTAGCCTCGTTCACACACCATTATCCTGGCCTCAAAGGCATCAATAGACACACTAAAAGGTATCACAGCAACAGTGAGGGTCCTTTCAATCATCTCGGTAATTGTGGCCTCAAGCGTGGAGGCACGCCCATCCGTAATATCACTGCTTGGGTGAGTGGAGGTCAGGAAGCAGTAACAGTAGCAGCAGACCTAGGAGGCAGGGGAGCTGTAGAGGAACTAGGAGTCACAGAAGGGACAACACTAGATATACCTGAAGTCCAAGGGGCCGGAGTAGGAAATACTACCTCTGCAGGTAGTTTATCACCATCAACAACCGAGGAGGAATCCACCTGTGCTACCTTCTTGTTCTCTGCCTCATCCTTCAAATATTTAGCCTCAATCCTCTGGATGTCGATATAATAGGTAGGAATCACTTCCACATCCTTGTTTTTATGCCGAGGCACCCGGGCTTGTATGCACAACTCGGTGATCAACACCGAGAATGGAAGCGAAATCTAACACTATCTAGCCCTCATGGCCATTTGTTGGCCAATGATCATACCCAAGTTGAGGGGCTTCTTAGAAATGATAGAACCCACGCAGGCGACCTTAGTGTGGCAGAGGATGGACTCATTTTGGGACAGCATGATCGTGCTGCTGATGAACCCAAACCAGTACCTTGCTGCCATATTGAGGTCCTTCCTTTCAATCTGTGCCCCAGCCTCAATCCACTCCAAAGTATCATCTGATAACAGAGGGGCTAGCCAGTGATGAGTCCACAAATTGGACTCATTTAGGGATATATTTTAATAGAAATTATGTCCTCAAATACATATTTTATCCCGATATCTAATGAAAACCTTTAAATTTTAGGTATTTGAAGTTTGAAGGAAAGCATCGACACTACGTCAGAAAAAGGAATGAAAAGGGCAAAAAAGAATAAAGTAATGAAGGCCTGAGGATCACCGAGTCCACTTGGCAAGTCATTGAAGGGTTTTACTTTACCTTTTGTTCCAGTGTGCTGAGCCATGAAGGAAAGGATCAAGTCAGTGGAAAAATAGAGCAGTCGGCGAATCACCGAGAAGTTCTGCAAAGTAGTACCATGTCGCCCAATGACCTAGAGCACGACAATACTGAAGGATGGTGCAAAATGGTGATGAACTACACAAAAGGGTGAATCTCTGAGTTTATCGATGATGCAGTTCCCTAGTGCCCAAAGCCCTAGAAATATAAAACACTGAGGATGAAGTACAAGGGTGGTAAACCAGACTAAAGGGCGGATCACAGA
The DNA here is from genome assembly GCA_035578085.1 of Solanum pinnatisectum. Taxonomy (NCBI): domain Eukaryota; kingdom Viridiplantae; phylum Streptophyta; class Magnoliopsida; order Solanales; family Solanaceae; genus Solanum; species Solanum pinnatisectum. The sequence goes on from CM069083.1 coordinate 39,350,033, forward strand.
CACACTCGGCGATCCCGACTAACCTCGCCAAATAACCTAACGCAACACAAATCTGTGACGACTATAAACACTAGTTAGAGTTGTAGTCTTACGGGTTGAACATTATTCTAATTTTCAGTCTAGAATACTAGTTTATCATATTTCACACTAACTTCGAAAAGGTTTTTAAAGACTTGAAGAAGAAGAGGGTTTCATCTCTTTCAATTTGGAAGTGGGTCTCTTGGATTGTTCACTCTTTGCCAAAGTTGAGACTCAAATCTTCATACACATTTGAATGTAAGCTCATATAGGCATAAATTTCTATCTCTTGATCTGCGGCTAAAAACCCCTATTCTTGGGGTGTGATTTAATAACTATGGGTTAAGATTTGTTGTTGGTTCTTGCTTATTGATTGTTTATTCGTAGTTTAAATGTGATTTTGTCTAGTTGCTGTGGATGAATCTAATGAGGTTGTAGTTGCAAATATAATCTCATATATGTGTTTTCGGCTTGGTCGAGAGAGAGGTCGTAAAACTAAGACCACTAGATTGATGTCCTAAGAAGTAGGTCGACATGAGGTTCAGCTCGAGAGAGTGAACCCTAGTCCCATATCCTAACACTCAGCTCGAGAGAGTGAGTGGGGTAAGGCGTAGGGTGGTCTTCATTCGGCAAGTGAGTGTCCAAGAGGAACCCATTTGGAATGGGGTAAGTTGCTTGAGAGAGAACTCATTTCCATTTAATGTTTAGCCTAGTCATAAGTACTCTATAAATTCCCTATCAAAAGCATGTACCCAATAATTTGATCTATCCCGTATTCCTAATCGCATCTCAACTACCTCTCTCTCATTGATTGCTATCTTTGCTTCTTTTGTTATTTTTGCTTACTTGACGATACCCCCATTTGATATTTTAAACTTTTGTTTCACCCGTTTTATATATCATGTTTTTAACTGTTAACTTCTTTAGCTATAACTAATTAGAATGAAATTCTAATTTTCTATTAATTTTCAAAACCGCTCCCTTGGGACAGGGCCCTAACCCTTGATTGGGTTACTATGCTATTGCACGATCGTAGACACTCATACTGGAAGTTGTGTTGTTGATCATGTAAAACATCAAAATGGCGCCGCTGTCGGGGAGTGGTGTTACTTGAAAATTATTACTTTAATAGAATTTTTTATTCTTCTTAGTTTTAGTTTTACTAATCTAAATTGTAATTTTGCTTTGCTTGTTTTAATATCAAAGCAGGGAACTAATAATGGATCATCATTATGGATATCACACAGATCATCCTCTTCTGAAACTATTGAACCTCAGGGACAACCTGATGACATATAAATAATTTAGGAAATGTGGCTGAAGTTTCAAGCGATGCTGCAACCATGCCCATCTCATGGGATGTCGAACAACGCGCTACTGGAGTGCTTCTATAGAGGTCTTGGACCCGAGAATAGAAGTATAGCAGATCAACTTTGCGAGGGCGGTATGCTACACAAGCCCTATGAAGTCGTAGCAAAAAGCAGCAGGAGTGGGACGCACCAGTCATCCAGTGGGATGCTCTGTCCAATCGAGTCACTGAATTGGAAGTACAAGCCAGGGGAAAAGAAAAGCATTTCTCCCTCTGAGAGTGTAAACATAGGAAGATGCAGGGAGGTGTGCAAGATGACGAAGCTCTTTCACTCATTCAGCAAAAAATAGAGGCATATGAAAAGATGTTGAATGAGATGAAGGAAAACATCGAAATGTTGAATGAATCATCAACCTCTCACTCTATGACTATTCAGCTACAGGATGCTCAAATCGGCCATTTGATATCAGGACATTATCCACCATTCACTGAGGACTCACCTAATTATGCCATGGGCGACTCTAAGAAGGAAGAATAGTTGCTGACTTTCGTCATGTCGCGACGTTAACTAAGGCGTTGTTTAGGAGGCAACCCATAACCCCTTAGTATTTTATATTAGCGTATTGGTTAAATAATAGTGTGTAGTTGATATAAGTTGAATTGTGAGAGGGTGTCAGAAGAAGTGTGTAGTGGAAAGCAAAAGGTCCAGTCAACAAATAGCTAACCATATCGGCGGCCTCGAAGGGTATCGCCGTTTGAACATCCAAATTTCTTCGAAAGTTCTGTAAAACTCGGCGAAGTAAATTACTGTTCGGCAAAACGCCGACTTACTCAGCAATCAAGTCTACTGTCGCTAAATGAGCATCAACTTGACTATTAGCAAGCAAAGGGTGTAAAATTCTACAACTTATTTCCTTTTACACGCTTTCATTGCTCCAACTGCATCTTTGCACACTAATTTATATATATTCCTACATTAGCTAAGTATTCTAGTTATCAATTTTTTCTCGGAACATGGGTTGCACTTTATATTGGTCAGCGCAAAAGGGTGGATGTGAAGCATTCGAGAACGTGTGTTGAAAATAGGTGCATTGGATTGTCTAGTGAAGATGTGTAGAGCTCACTGAACCACTCAGCGATCCGCTTAATGTCCCCACCTAGCCTTCTTTGTAAAGAAAATTTGTTGAAGGACTATAACTCAAAGCAGCAAATACAGCCAGACATAAAGTCACAGGAGGAAACGTGTCGCTCCAACACATGGAGAAGATGCTTAATCAGGATTATTCTCTAGCCCTCTCTCTGTCTTTCCCTAATTTGACCCCTCACTTATTAATTTATGCATTTGAGGAAAAGTAGTTTTTTTATTATGGTAGGGTGAAGCCTATCTTTTGTACGACTACTATTATTATTTGTGCTTTCTATTTATATTTGGGTTGTTCTAGCTAAAGTGTGTTTCATTTGTGTTATGGATGTTTGAGCTTATGGCTCCCTTTTTGGTTTAAATTGTGAAATAATCTTGACCCTTCCAAAAAATTTCAAAATTTTCACACATTTTCGCCACCCCTTGTATGAGTTCAAGTGTGGCTGATCATTAGCAAATTTGAGTCTCGATCTCGATCAATATCGATGACTTAAATAGTGCTTGCAATCGAACGAACATGAATGCGCAGCTACGATGAGGCCAAACGAAGTTGCTGGACAATATGTGAACTCTTTGCATCTCGTTGTGATTAACCATTTATCAAATTGAGTCTCTTGTGATGACCGTTGCACACTAGCAAAAGTGTGCAGTCTTGTTTGACTTTAGTGTCGATGTATTGTGCGATGAACTTACTTTGAACCATGCATGATAGATCCTAGAATTTTCCGGTTTGGTCCGATCAACTAAGTGATGCTATCTCTTGATATGATCTTAGGCAACTTCTGAGAATGTGAGCCAATTTGACATATACCTCTTTTGTGACCTACCTTGTGAGCGTGTGATTCTCTTTTGAACACCCCTTGAGCCTTACATTTCTTTGGAAGAAACTTGATGAAACCAGAACCTTTCTTTATCCACTACCTATAATCCTCTTGAATTGTGGTTAGTTGAATAGCCAACTTAGGCCAAAAGCCTAAGTTGGGGGTGTGGTGAAAGGAAAATGGGAAGTGAAGAAGTGCAAAAAGCCCCTCTTACACATGGTTGGAAGAAAAATGGAACCCCTCCATAAAATAAAATAAAAAAAGAGAAAAAGAATGGAAAAGAAAGTTGTGGAATAAAAATACAAAAGAAATGGGGTTCCCAAACAATCCATGGGAAGTGAATAATAGGATGACTTGTGAGCACTAAAGAAAAAGTTGAAAGAAGAAGAAAAAAAATGTTGTGAGCACCACATTTCGTGAGGATGAAAGTCACTGAGCCTAAATGACCATACCTTTGCACTCAGCCCCATTACAAGCCTTGTAAAGAACGAAGAAATAAAGGCTTGAGGATCACCGAGTTCACTTGGCGAGTTGTCGAAGGGTTTTACTTTGCCTTTTGTTCTAGTGTGCTAAGCCCTGAAGGAAAGGATCAAGTTGGCAGAAAAAGGGAATAGTTGGTGAATCACCGAGAAATTCCGTAAAGCAGTACCATGTCGCCCAATGACCCAGAGCACGACAATGCTTAAAGATGGTGTAAAACAGCGAAGAACTACTCCAAAGGGTGAATCGCCGAGTTTATCGGAGATGCAGTTCTCTAGCACCTAATACCTCGAACAATAAAATGGTGAGGACGAAGTAGAAGGGCGGTAAACCAGGCTAAAGGGTGGATCGTCGACACACTCGGTGATCCCGACTAACCTAGCCAAATAACCTGACGCATCACAAATCTGTGACGACTATAAATACTAGTTAGAGTTGTAGTCTTAAGGGTTGAACATTATTATAATATTCAGTCTAGAATACTAGTTTTTCATATTTTCACTCTAAGTTTGAAAGGGTGTTTAAACATTTGAAGAAGAAGAGGGTTTCATCTCTTTCAATTTGGAAGTGGGTCTCTTGGATTCTTCACTCTTTGCCTAAGTAGAGACTCAAATCTTCATACTCATTTGAATGCAAGCTCATTTAGGTATAAATTTCTATCTCTTGATATGCAGCTAAAAACCCCAATTCTTGGGGTGTGATTTAGCGACTATGGGTTAAGATTTGTTGTTAGTTCTTGCTTATTGATAGTTTATTCATAGTTTAAATGTGATTTCATCTAGTGGTTGTGGATGAATCTAATGAGGTTGTAGTTGCAAATACAATCTCACATGTGTTTACGGCTTGCTCAAGAGAGAGGTCGTAAAATTATGCCCACTAGATTGATTGCCTAAGGTGTGGGTCGACATGAGGTTTAGCTTGAGAGAGTGAACCCTAGTCCCATATCCTAACACTCAGCTCGAGAGAGTGAGTGGGGTAGCGCGTAGGTTGGTCTTCATGCGGCAAATGGGTATCCGAGAGGAACCCATTTGAAACGGGGTAAGTTGCTCGAGAGAGAACTCATTTCCATTTACAGCTTATCCTAGTCACAATTACTCTATCAATTCCCTATCAAAAGCCTGTACCTAGTAATTTGATCTATCTCGTATTCCTAATCGCATCCCAAGAACCTCTCTGTCATTGATTGTTATCTTAGCTTCTTTTGTTATTTTTTCTTACTTATGACATAACCCCCATTTGATATTTGACACTTTTGTTTCACCCTCTTTATTTACCATGTTTTTAACTGTTAACTTCTTTCGCTATAACTAATTATAATGAAATTCTAATTTTCTATTAATTTTCAAAATCGCTCCCTTGGGACACTACCCCAACCCTTTGTTGAGTTACTACACTATTGCACGATCGTAGACACTCGTATTGGAAGTTGTGTCGTTGATTACATATAACATCAAAATAGCGCTGCTGTCAGGGAGTGGTGTTACTTCAAAATTCTTAGTTTAATAGAATTTTTTATTCTTCTTAGTTTTAGTTTTACTAATCTAAATTGTAGTTTCTCTTTGCTTGTTTGAATATCAAAGTAGGGAACTAAGAATGGATAATCATTATGTATATCACATGGATCATCCTCTTCTGAAACTATTGAACCTCAGGGACAACCTCATGACATTTAAACAATTTGGGGATGAGACAATTCAGGAAATGTGGCTGAAGTTTCAAGCGGTTATGCAGCCATGCCATCTAATGGGATGACGGACAAGGAGCTACTGGAGTGCTTCTATAGGGGTCTTGGACTCGAAAATAGAAGTATAGCCGATCAACTTTGTGAGGGCGGTATGCAACACCAGCCCTATGAATTCGTGGCAAAGCTCCTGGATGGCATGGTAGAAGCCAACAAAGAAATCAAAAAGAAGTAGGAGTGGGACGCACCAGTCATCCTGTTGGATGTTCTGTCCAACGGAGTTACTGAATTGGGAGTACAAGCCAGGGGAAAAGAAAAGCATTTCTCCCTCTGAAAGTGTAAACATGGGAAGAAATAGGGAGGTGTGAAGGATGACGAAGCTTTTTCACTCATTCAGCAAAAAATTGAGGCACAGGAAAAGATGTTGAATGAGATGAGGAAAACATATAAATGTTGAATGAATCGTCAACCTCTCACTGTATGACTATTCAGCTGCAGGATGCTCAAATCGGCCAGTTGATATTAGGACATTATCCACCATTCACTGAGGACTCACCTAATTATGCCATGGGAGACTCCGAGGAGGAAGAATAGTTGCTGACTTGCATCATGCCGCGACGTTAACTAAGGCACTCTTTGAGAGGCAACCCAAAACCCCTTAGTATTTTATATTTGCGTATTAGTAAAATAATAGTGTGTTGTTGATACAAGTTGAAGTGTGAGAGGGTATCAAAAGAAGTGTGTAGTGGAAAGCAACAGGTCCAGTCGGCGAATCACCAACCCTATCGGAGGCCTCAAAGTGTACCGCCATTTGAACATCCAAATTTGCTAGGAAAGTTCTGTAAAAGTCAGTGAAGTAAAAGACTGTTTGGTGAAACGCCGACTGACTCAACAATCATGAGTACTGCCGCCGAATGAGCATGAACTAGATTGTTAGCAAGCAAAAGGTTTAAAATTCTACAACTTGTTCACTTTTACACACTTTCATTCCTCCAACTCCATCTTTGAACACTAATTTCATTATATTCCTGCATTACCTAAGTATTCTAGTTATCAATTTGTGCTCGGAACATAGGTTGCACTTTATATTGGTCGGCGCAAAAGGGTGGCTGTGAAGCATTCAAGAACGTGGGTTGAAAATAGGTGCATTGGATTGTCTAGTGAAGATGTGTAAAGCTCACTGAACAACTCAGTGATCCGCTTAATGTCCCTACCTTGCCTTCTTTGTAAAGCAAATTTGTTGAAGGACTATAACTCAAAGAAGCAAATACAGCCAGACATAAAGTCACAGGATGAAACGTGCCGCCCCAACACATGGAGAAGATGCTTAATCAGGATTATTCTCTAGCCCTGTCTCTGTCTTTCCCTAATTTGACCCCTGACTTATTGATTTATGCATTTGAGGACAAATAGTTTTTGTATTACAAAGGGTGGTGGGGTGAAGCCTATCTTTTGTGCGACTACTATTATTATTTGTGCTTTGTGTTTACATTTGGGTTGTTCTAGATAAAGTGTGTTTCTTTTGTGTTATGGATGTTTGAGCTTATGGCTCCCTTTTTGGTTTAAATTGTGAAATGATCTTGACCCTTCTGAAAAATCAAAATTTTCGCACATTTTTGCCACCCCTTGTATGCATTTAATTGTGGCTGTAAATTAGCAAATTTGAGTCTCGGTCTTGATCAATATCGATGACTTAAATAGTGCCTACAATCGAATAAACATAAATGTGCGGCTACGATGAGGCCAAATGAAGTTCTGTAGACAATATGTGAACTCTTTGCATCTCGTTGTGATTACCCATTTATCAAATTGAGTCTCTTGTGATGACCGTTGCACACTAGTGAAAGTGTGGAGTCTTGTTTGACTTTAGTGTCGATGCCTTGTGTGATGAACTTACTTTGACCCATACATGATAGATCCTATAATATGCCCCGTTGGTCCGATCAACTAAGTGATGCTATCTCTTGATATGATCTTAGGCAACTTCTAAGTGTGTGAGCCAATTTGACATATACCTCTTTTGTGACCTACCCTGTGAGCGTGTGATTCTCTTTTGAACACCCCTTAAGCCTTACATTTCTTAGGAAGAAACTTGATGAAACCAGAACCTTTCTTTATCCACTACCTATAATCCTCTTGAATTGTGGTTAGTTGAATAGCCAACTTAGGCCAAAAGCCTAAATTAGGGATGTGGTGAAAAGAAAAGGGGAAGTCAAGAATTGCAAAGAAAGTCTCTTCTTACCATTGGTTGTAAGAAAAATGGAACCCCTACATAATATTAAAAAAAAAATGAGAGAAAAAGAATGAAAAAGAAAGTTGCGGAATAAAACTACAAAGGATATGGGGTTCCCAAACAATCCACGGTAAGTGAATAATAGGATGACTTATGAGCACTAAAGAAAAAGATGAAAGAAGAAGAAAGGAAGTGTTGTGAGCACCACATTTCATGAGGATGAAAGTCACTAAGCCTAAATGAGCATACCTTTGCACTCAGCCCCATTACAAGCCTTGAAAAGACCTTTTTGATCTTGAATGAGCTAAAACAAATGTTGATTGGAAAATACGGGCAAACCTATCGATGAAAGCATGCATTGTGATTCTTCTTTGAGACAGTGAGCGTTGCATCTGATTCCGAAGCTTTAAACTGTGAACCATTGTGTGATTATGGATTCATTCTTTCTGTGAGGGCATTTGAACACTTTGGTTAAGCTTGAACTTGCATTTGAAGCAAGTATTGTGAGCATAAGGTTCATTGAGATTGGTGTGTCACAACTTGAATCTTTGGGTAATCATTTGATCTTTCCATAAGTAAATTTAGTCTTGTAGTGTGCATTCATGATTGAGTCTTGTTTAACACTGTTCAAGGCACCCTTTTTCAACGATTGAACTTGAGTTTACTTGAGGACAACAAAAAGTTTAAGTTGGGGGTATTGAGTTTACTTGAGAACAATAAAATGTTGAGGACAAAATAGAAGGGCTGTAAACCAGGCTAAAGGGCGGATCGTCGACACGCTTGGCGATCCCGACTAACCTCGTCAAATAATCTGATGCAGCACAAATCTGTGATGACTATAAATACTAGTAAGAGTTGTTGTCTTAAGGGTTGAACATTATTATAATTTTTACTCTAGAATACTAGTTTTTAATATTTTCACTCTAAGTTTGAAAAGGTTTTTAAAGACTTGAAGAAGAAGAGGGTTTCATCTATTTCAATTTGGAAGTGGGTCTCTTGGATTCTTCACTCTTTGCCTAAGTCGAGACTCAAATCTTCATACTCATTTGAATGCAAGCTTATTTAGGTATAAATTTCTATCTCTTGACGTGCAGCTAGAAACCCCTATTCTTGGGGTGTGATTTAGCAACAATGGGTTAAGATTTGTTGTTGGATCTTACTTATTGATAGTTTATTCGTAGTTTAAATATGATTTCCTCTAGAGGTTGTGGATGAATCTAATGTGGTTGTAGTTGCAAATACAATCTCATATATGTGTTTTCAACTTGCTCGAGAGAGAGGTTATAAAACTAAGACCACTAGATTGATGGTCTAAGGAGTGGGTCAACACAAGGTTCAGCTCAAGAGAGTGAACCCTAGTCCCATATCCTAAAACTCAGCTCGAAAGATTGAGTGGGGTAATGCGTAGGCTGGTCTTCATGCAGCAAGTGGGTGTCCGAGAGGAACCCATTTGTAACGAGGTAAGTTGCTCGAGAGAAAACTCATTTCCATTTAAAGCTTAGCCTAATCACAATTACTCTATAAATTCCCTGTCAAAAGCATGTATCCAATAATTTGATCTATCCCATATTCCTAATCGCATCCCAAGAACCTCTCTCTTATTGATTGCTATCTTAGCTTATTTTGTTTTTTTTTTCTTACTTATGACAAAACCCCCATTTGATATTTGACTTTTTTGTGTCACCCCCTTTATTTACCATGTTTTTAATTGTTAAGTTCTTTATCTATAACTAATTAGATTGATGTCATCGATGTCACACTTCAGTTTCTTCCCTCGACAACTACACATTCCACTGGCTTGAATGTTGCAGCCTTCTTTTTCCCTTGTGGCACTAGAGCTCCATAGGTAGCGTAAAACTGTATGACCCAATTAGGAATACAAGGGCCCTGGGGTTTAGTAATGATTTGGAACTTGAGCTTCACTAAGGTGCGCCAGACCTCTGGATATCTGTCTACCACTCCATCTGTAGACAACCTCTTGTCTTCAATGATGGTCCGTAATCCCTCAGCCTTTAGTCTATTCATTGACCAGGGAGGACCCTGTGCAGGTGGTGCTGGGACCACAGCCTGATCTGGAACAGAAGGAGGAGTAGTGGCCTAGGGAGTCTTGATCCTAGATGAATCATTCAACCTTTTGGAACGCAGCTCAGCTCGCTGGCCTGACAGTAGCTTATCATCCTCAGGCTTAGAAATGATTAGCCTAAGGGTCCTGGCGCTCACTCTCACTCTCAGAAGTGGTGAGATGAGTGATGTACATCCCCTCACTATTAGAGGTCACCTCCTGTGACGCAAGATCAGGTGCTTTGCCTTTACCTTTGCCTTTCCTACCAGTGGTAGGAAGCTTTGTTGCTTTTGCCTTGGATGCAGCTGTATCCTTATTTATGATAACTCCAATTGTCCTCTTGTGGGGCGGTATGTATCAGCTTGCTGCTTTTTGTCTAGTGATATTTGCAAAACACAACACAAGAGTTTGAATTAATCCTATAAAATTTACAGAAATCAAGTTGTAGACAGACTCGCCGAACCGATCACCGAGTCACCGAATCACTTAAGCGAGCTAGATCGGGCTAGCCGAAAGGATTGACTCAAAAATTCACTAGAAAATGGTAGGTCGGCAATAGGAAGGGCCTTTCGGCGAATCTCCGACCTTATTAGATGAGCACAGGCAAGCCCGCTGAAAGTTACACTGCATTTTAGGGGTTAGGGACGTAGAAAGGGCGATTAAGGAAGACTTTCGGTGAGTCGCCGTGCACTCAGTGAGCTCAAGCTTCTTGCCGAAAGTTACAGAACCAAACTCAGCAAAAATATGAAATTAAAGGTGAACTAGGAGGATTTTGGCGAACCACCAAGTGGTTCGGCGAGCTTGATCCAGCTCGCCAAACTACCCAACGTGCCTATTTTCAACCCCAACTTCCAAAATCAACCCCGCAGCCCACGAAAACAAAATCAAACCACATACACACTCAATTAGGCTCAGACCCATTAGACCCATGCCACCGGGGTACTCAGACTTCCCCCTGTTTGGCCAAAATAGGCTATTTGAGGACTTTAGCCCTTAAGAATGACGTCAAGCGCTCCATTATTGGGAAAAGCACGTCATTTAGCACACTTTGGGTTACTCAGACTTCACTCGACTAGACCCAACAACAATTAAGCACAACCCACAAGATTTTGATCAATTTTAAAGCATGAAATTTGGGAAATCAACAACTCATTCAATATAGGCACGATATCAAAACTAAAATAGGCACACAAGCACACATTTATGATTTCAGAGAGGCCCAACACACATCAACACAATTTATAACAATGCATTTGAGTTTAACCGCTAATTTAGAGTTTGGGGTTCGAAAAACTAACCTTTGATGCCGAATTACAATTTGAAATACTAGGGGGAAAAGATTTGCAACTCCAAACACAATATCAATGACCAAAAAGCAAGAAAATATGAAAATATAGGAAATATAGATTTTGGGTGTGATTGTATGAAGTTAAAAAGTGAGGGAATGTTAAAGAGTTTGAAAGTTTAAACCATTGGCCTTTTAAAACAGTTCAGTTCGCGTCGTTTTGGTGATATTAATCGTTTTTGCCGACCCACTCGACGACACGCTGAGTGGTCACTTATCTTGCCAAGTTTAAAGGGTCTTAAGTTAATGTGGGGGTCAAAATGGCGGACAAGGTCGGGCTCGCCGACCTGTTCGACAATTCACCAACTTGTCTATGTGCTTGCCGAGTTTTATAGACTGCATCTTCATAATTTCTTGAGCCTAGCAGTGGTCCAAGTTAGGCTCACCGACTGGAATTTTGGCTCACCAAATTACATATTTCAAACACATTCCACTTTTTCACATGCACAATCAACAGATGATTATTCCAAAAACAAAAAGAAAGAAAATAAAAAAAACTTGGGTTGCCTCCCAAGCAGCGCCTTCATTAACATCGTGGCACGATGCAAGTCCTTGCTCAAACTTCATTCTTGGGGATTGCCATAGTGTCACTAGGCAATCCCCTTTGTTGTCTCAGGTTTAAATGAGAAGAAATGTGACCCATTTGGGTCTCCAACTACTTGATAAAGATGGAATGAGAAGTCACAGTTTGGTTAACGGTCGATACAGCTTCCTTCATTTCCTTCAAATTTTATTGGAGCCTTCAACCTTGTTGAGAATATGAGAGAGCATATCCTCAAACCGGCCACCCTCAGAATATTTGGGCTTTTGGCGCTCATGGGGAGGAACATACATATCCTTCTCCGCATTCCTTTCCTTCCAAGTGGGGTTACGATCCCTCCACTCTCTATCACAATCTGTCTAGCCCTCGTCCTTATTCCAACCAAGGTTACCCCTATGCCTTGGGTAGTTAGCATAATAACCTCCTCCTTTGTTGGCTAGGAAGTTCACTTCCTTATTGTACAGTGCTTCGAACTTGGCCTCATCGGGGTTTACACAACCCACAACCACAACATTAACACTCCTAGCACCAACCCCCATGACATTCTTGGCTAAAATGTGAAGTTGTGTCATTATCTTTGCCATGTTCTGGTCTCTCTCTTAATCTTGTTCAAGCTTCTCCTTTGTCAATTTAAAAGTGAGAGGGGAGACCTGATCTTCACGGGTGTACCATGCCTGGTTAATTTTTGCCATACCATCCAAGAGCTAGGATGCCATAATGTACGGTTGTTGCATCAAACATCATGGAGAAAGTTCATCAGCTAACTCCTTGTTCACTGAATCAAGGCTTCGGTAAAAGTATTGCAACAAATTATTGTGGGGCAAACCATGAGTTGGGTATTGCAGCACCAACTTCTTAAACCTTAGTCAAGTCTCATGAATTGGCTCACCCTCCAAACGCTTGAATCTTTGGATGTTATCCCTAAGTGTCATCATCATTGAAGGAGGGGAAAATTGCACTTGGAATGTGGTGACAAGCTCTTCCCACGAAGTGATAAAATCTCTTGGAAACTCAGCCAACCATTTACATACTTCCCCAATTAGAGAAAATGGGAACAACGTCAATCGGACCGACTCTTGGGATATGTTCATGAAGGAGAATGGCCCGCAAACATCAACAAAGTTCCTTATATGAACATGGGGATCCTCATGAGCGAGCCCACAAAACAACCCTTTCAATTGCAAGAGCTAAAACATGGTGCTTGTAATATGGAACACAATGTTCCTTTCAGCCGGAGGGAAGCGAATGGCACCAACTCCACCCACAAGATTCGGGTCATTGACATCATTAAGATATCTAATGTCATCTTGGTGGCACATTTGCCTACCATTGCTTCTGTTGACACTCATTGCGTCTATTTTAAATAGCAACACACAAACCAAAACTGAAAGTAAGTAGATTCAACTATGACTAAAAAGAACAAATTTCAACTTCACCAAAAAAATATTAAACAACACCACTCCCCGGCAACGACACCATTTTGACTAATGTTTCAAGGAAACTTCAGCCAATTCTAAGTGTCAATGATCGCTAGTTAGTATAAAAACCAACTAATTGAGTTGGGGACGAAACCCACAGGAAGTGGTATGTGTTTAAGATTAAATAGGGAAGTATGAAAGTGGTCAAATCAGTCATAGGAATAAAAATTATCGAATAAAAGCATCGTTCAAATCAGGGGTGACACGAATGTCAAATGGGGTGTTTTGGTTTGAGTTATCAACAACAAACAATACAAAATAACAATAATGAGACGGTTTCTTGCGATGTGATCAATTATAAAATATCTCTCTCGCAAGTCAAGAACATAAAGGTAGAACTGTATTTGCAACTATAATTCTTACATTAAACCACAATAAATGATTGGACTCACTTTTAAATAGCAGTTAAACTAACAATTAACAATACCCATAAGCTAAATCTGCCCATAATCATATAATCATACCCCTAAGAATTGGGGTTTTAGTTCGATATTATTAAAATATAAAAACAGTTACCAAATTGAATATCCATCAACTGGGTAAGTGTAGATTCATCCTTACAATGCTCCAATTTGAAGAATATTAAAGACCCACTTTCAATTTCTCAAAAGTGAAAAACTTCAGTTCTTCAAAGCTTAGGAAAAACTAGAGAAAACTGTCTCCTTAGTTCAAAACTCAATAATAGACTAAAAAATATGAGCTAAGATACTAATTGGTACTAAACTAAATGTTCCAAAATGTATTTATAGTCGCCAAAAATGTGCTGCGAAAAATCACTCGGTGAAGTAAGTCGGGCTTGCCGAACCACTCGGTGAGCCGCCCTTTAGTCACTTCCATCACCCTTTTGCCTTGGCATTTATCATCCTTAAGGTTTGTAACTTTGGGCTATCTAGTACTACATCATGGAACCAGTGAGCGATCCGCCGACTACTCCTTTCCCTCGCCAACTTGATATCTTCCTTCAGAGCTTGGCACACTGGAAGTTTAGATAGTCAAATAGCCATTCGACGACTTTCCAAGTGGATTTGGCAATTACCAGGCTTTCTTTTCTTCATTCTTTTAGCTCGCTTTGTTCCTTTTTGCAACTTAGTGTCCTTCCATTGTTCCTTAATCCATATACCTGGAAATCAAGGGTTTTATATAAGTTATTGGCACAAAGTAAGCATTTGAGGAAACTAAACCTATATTAATACAGCCCTAAATGAGTCCAAATCTCGGACTCATCAGTCAACACTTGAGCGGAGGTAAGCCTATCTTTCTACTGTTGAAAACCCTTTTCACATGGTTCCAACCATAAGAACATCACCTTCTTTTGAGTCAATATGGTCAATAGAGAGGCAATAGAAAAAAACCATTCCACGAACCTCCTATAATATCTAGCCAAACCCAAAAAACTTTGTATATCCATAGGAGATAGAGGTCTAGGTCAAATCTTAACCACATCAGTCTTCTTAGGATATAACTCAATATCGTTATTGGAAATAATGTGACAAAGAAAAGCTACAAATCTCAACAAAAAATCACATTTACTAAACTTTGAAAATATTTGTCGGTCCTTGAAGACTTGTAACACAATTCTCAAATGATCGGTATGCTCATCCTCACTCCATGAGTAAATCAGGATGTCATCAAAAAGCATAATCACAAGCATATCAATTTATTGATAAAATACTCTATTCATCAAGTCCATAAATGCGGTCAGAGCATTAGTCAAACCAAAGGACATTATCAAAAATTCACAATGATCATACTGATTTCTAAAAGGTGTCTTCAGAATGTCACCTTCCGTGACCCTCAATTGCTGATAAACCGACCAGAGGTCGATCTTAAAGAAATAAATTGCTCCTTAGAGATAAGACAAATCACCAATGCGTGTAAGTAGATATCGATTCTTAATGGTAACTTTGTTCAATTACCGGTAATCAATACATATGTAAAGTGAACCATCCTTCTTACGAATAAAAAAACTAGAGTACCCTATGGAAAGATTCTCGGTCGGATGAAACCTTTATCCAAAAAATCTTTCAATTGCTCCTTCGATTCCTTAAGTTCTACTAGAGCCATATAGTAAGGAGAAATAGAGATAGGTTGCATATCTTGAAGAAGGTTCATACCGAAGTCTATTTTGCTTTCGAAAGGGACACCGGGAAACATTTCTGGAAAATCATTTACAATGAGGAACAACTAAAGAATAGGGTTTCAGAATCTGTATCCCTAACCCAAACACGATAATATATGCAACCCTTAGAAATCATTTTCCTAGCTTTAAGACAAGAAACAAATTGACCCATATGCATATAATTTCCCTCCTTCCATTACAAGACGAGCTCATTTTGAAACAGAAACTTAACGACTCGAGTTATACAATCAACAAAAGCATAACAAGAATGGAGCCAATCCTTAGAAAGAATGACATCAAAATCCAAAATATTAAGCTCTACAAGTTTGACATAAGTGACTCTATGGGATAATGAGACAGCACAATTCCTATAAACCTTTTTAGCCACAATAGATTCAACAAGAAGAGTAGAGAAAAAAATGGTCTAGCAATACATCCAGAGAAACATGAAACCTTATAACCACACATGGCGTCACAAAAGAAAAAGTAGGACTGAGATCAAGCAAAGCATAAACATAAAGATGGAAGAATTTCAAAATACAGGTAACTACATCGGAAGAATCTTCTTGCTCGTTTTGAATTTGGAGTACATAGGATCAGTTTTGCTTTGGAGCACTCGAACAACTACTAGACGGAGCTTGCCTGCTATATTTTACCTTTTTATTGTAGATGGATAATCTGTTAAGTGGTGACCACTCTTACCAAGACCAAAAAAATGATTCGTACCCGTCAAGGATATTCGCGAATGACTCTTGCAACAGTTTTAACATGCTACAATAGAAGATCCATTTCCACCACCATTTCCTTCTTGAGGCTTAGGGTTAGAAACCCTTTCTTTGTTTAAATTAGGAGCCAGATCATTATAGGAACATTCACTAGAAGACCTTTGTCGAAATTTAGTGTTGACCATGTATTTAAAAAGTCACTATCACCAATCTTTGCCCTCTTTGCCTCCCTAGACTTTTCCTTATGCTTCTCCTTTCCAATTTATTGAGCATGAATAATTAAACAAGAAATTTCCATTTCCATAATAAACATGGCGGTACAACATTCCATAACCACCATTTAGAACACACCCGAAACAACCTTACTTATCCTTACCCTAGAATCGACAACCATATTTGGAACATATCTAGCCATTTGAGTAAACGTAAATTCATACTCCTTCACACTAATATTTCCTTGACGTAGGTTAATAAAATCAAGTACCTTTTCCTCCATCATCTCAAGGGGAAAGAACCTATCAAGGAAAGCAACCTTAAGCTTTTCTAAATCAAGAGAACCCATATCAACCGCTCTATCTTCCTTCCATTGGTTGAACGAAACTTGATCAACACCCTTAAGTTGATAAGCGGCCAATTCTTCCTTTTCCATCGGTGTCATTCATATGATCACCAAAACCTTATACACCTCATCAATGAACTCTTGAGGATCTTTCTCAACCTTTGAACCATGAAACTCTAGGGGATTTATTCAAGTGAAGTCTCTCACTCTAGATGTCACCGTGCCTATATTAGGGCTCATAAAGACCACAACCTCCCTATTGAGTTGAGCTGTCATAGATTGGGCCAAAACCTGAAAAGCTACTTGGAACTCCGCATTGGTGACTTGCTCAGCCAAAGGGTCGGCCGAAACTTGAGGAGCTTCTTGTTTCTCATTCTCATACGCATTCCTTCTCACATATGCTCTTTCTAGGGAAATATCCTTAAAAGCATCGAATAAGGATTAAGAGAGACATGTAGAGTTAAACTCTATCACATGAATTTGGAGTGATGAAAGAAGTGGAATTTCCTAAACTTCTTACAACTTCCTATTCATAAATGAGGCACACTTCACAATCATGCAAAAAACTCTACTCGACGTGGCTTGTGAGATATCCTAGAACCTTTAAAAACTTTGTGGTTTAAATACCAAATTTGTCACAATCCAAAGTATACCCAAGGTGTAACATGGAATATAGAACCACAAAACTCCCTACACTAGCCACTTAGCAAACATCATTAAAGATAATAGAAGTAAAGATTTCAAAAATAGCAATCTTACATTATAAAAGAGTTTGACAAAGAGGAAGTCTAACATAGTCTGGAAAAGCCATCTAAATGTCAAAGGAGTGGTTTGGACGTAACTCATACACCACATACATCATCCAAAAGCAAAAAAATATAAAACAAATAAAAGTGTATCTGTCCTCGAAACATGAGGACTCATCCACTCTTCAATCGTGTAGAATGATCAACTAGCCATGAGTGTGGGAGGTAGGAGCGTCGACACCTCATTAATAAAACAATGTAGGCACAAGTATGCATTAGTTCATGGTATGTATTAAGCATTGTCCAATATGCATAAAATAGGCATGGTAGCATGAATAGCTTTAAACATGTAATGTATGAAAAACATTTGAAAGTTTAAAGAAGCATCTACGTTAAAATCATAAGACATGGTCAAGTCATTTAAAATAAGAGACCGAAGAAAGCTTTGAAGAAATATAATATATTGTTTTGTGGGTTATTAACTTTAACCAACAATAAGACCATGAGAGAAATATTTTGGATATTGGTATATCCCTCAAATTGAAAGAAGAGGACTCTACTTGCCAAGGTAGAGTCAGTACACATCAACTTTTGCTAAAGTGGATCCACTAGCTAGGTCATTTAAGATAATCCTACGGGGGCACGTAGTTTGGGGCTGGAGGTTGCTACTAGATACTACCCTATTTGATCCTCCACCTCAAATCCCTCTCGGTCGTAAGTCAGAATCCCAATGGAATACATAAAAAATCAAATATCATTATAACAAAGGAAAGGCAATTATCAATACCAATCCACATCTTAAAGTCAAAACACATAATAGCTCTACAAACATTATTTAACATATATGAGAAAATATTTCACTAATGTGAGAAATACAAGTCACAATTACCATCATAGTAGTATGTGAGAAAACATTTCACAATAGCATTGATACTTTCCTCTCAAAGCATCTCAAATCAATTACATCTATTTCATAAAAACATGCATATTTTTATAAATTCAGAATGCATAATTACTATGCTTGATCATGGTTTGAAGGGAACCCATAAAGATTAAATTGAAACCCTTACTTTATCAATTTAAAATTGAAATGAGAAATGGAAACTTTGGGGACCTCATGGAGGAATCAACCCCGTCAGTGAATACCCACATACTTTGCTACTCAAAGCCTAAGATGAATGGTGAATTGATGCCCTTGAATGAACCCTGACTTCGTATTGTTCTTCCTTAGGTATAGAGGGAATTGATGAGAATGAATTTTTTTGGATTCTAGGGAACTAGGAGAATGGGTTTAAAGTGATGCATTTTAGGACCTAAAATCTTTTTATAGGGCATAGGATAGAATAAAACATGACATAGTATAGGATTACAACAATTACAAAAACATCCAGCAATCCCTAAGAAATAAATGTCAGAACTCTCTACAGTTTGGACCTACGGTCCATAGGACTTTTGACGGAGTCCTGGTCAATCGTAGAAAAGTTCACAAGCCTAATATTTTGGCCAACCCTTGACGAAACATGTCTACGGCCGGTAGGACCTCCTACAGTCCGTAGAACCTAACTATAGAAAGAAACCTTGATCTCAAAATTTCACTATGTTTGGGACCTACCTAGGAGACTCATCTACAACTCGTAGATCATTTGACAAACCATCCTGGTGAGCTATAGAAAAGTTCAGAAACTTGATATTTCAAAACATTTGTTCCCCTTTCCACGAGATTGGTGTACGACCCATAGAAAGTTCCACGAACCGTATTTTGGTCTCGTAGACCTGAAAAATATTTAATATTCATGCAACCTTAGTATACAATTTTCAATCAGTAAGATTATTACTATGGTTTTGCTTCTATGCCTACTATTTTGATTTTCTCTATTTTGCATTGCTCATTATTGATACTACAATTGAAATCATAGTTATTTAAGGTGTGTCGCTATAAGTTCACGTATAGTTCATGGAGTACTTATGTGTTATCTCCAAAATATACTGAAAAAATCTATGAGCCTAAAATTGTTCAATTTTTAATTTATGGTGAAAGATAAGACAAAAGCAATGTAAAATCCATTAGATTTTAAATTTTAAGCGCATGTCAAATTGCGTCACTAAAGTGTCATCAATGTGGAATTAATGTCACATGATGTATGTTACTACATGATAATAGATGGTTAGTATTATTTAGAATTGTACAAAATTGACAAAATAGGAATATAACGTCAAGTGATGGGTGAACATTAAAAAAAATTTGTCAGGATTTCTCATGATCATCCCATGCCTTCTTCGTGAGAAGGTATTAAAAGGCCTATAATATGCCTAAAATTATATGCAATAACAGCATATAATTCAACATTGCAACCCAAAATGGGTCATGATTTGAGCCTATATTAAGAAGACAAAATCTAGGCATGAGAGTAGGACAAGAGCAATGTAAAACCCATTAGATTTTATTGAAGGACCCAAATTCATATGTCGTGATGGCACATAATTTTCAAACTGATAGGTAAGACAACACGCTAGTTTTACCAAATTATTAAAATAAATAAAGTGAAAAAATAAAAAATAAATAAACAACAAGTAGAATATCTCAAACACTAAGTTAATAAGTATGATCTGCAGAAAATTAATACACCACACAAGCTTTTGGTGTCATAAGTACAAGAGCTTCTAAAATATAGTGCAAGTTTGAATCTAAATGACAGTCCTAAATGTAATAAATATCTTGTCTAAATATGAAAACAAAATAATAAATGATAAGATAGAGGGAGGTGTGGGTTCCAGAACAGTCAAGAAGCTCACCACAACTCCAAGATAATCCAATCTTGAACTAAGAAAGCTCCATGAGATGCGCTTGTATCTGGAATTAGATCTGCAAAAAAAGATGCAAAAAGTATAGTATGATTAAGAAACCACGTGTACCCAGTATGTCTCATAGACCGACAATGAAAAAGTAGTGATAGGAGTATATAAGAAAATCATCCTTTAATTTTACAAGTCTACATTATACTTATCAGTTAGATTTCATCAATTAGGGATAATCAAATGTCACATAATGTCCAACCACCCAATAAGCACTGAATTAAATAAGAATAAATGATGTAATTAGATGCAATGTAATGAAAGACCATGAAATGACATGCCTCAAATTCCATGGGTAAATTCAAAATTGGAGTTGTAGTAAATAAGGACTTAAGCTTTAAGAAGCTCACCTCACACACATCAACCCACTATAGGCAGTTGAACAAGGTTACCATCATACTTATTTCTGATTGTAACCTTGTTCAACTGCCTATAGTCAATACATATACTCATAGATCCATCTTTATTCTTCACAAATAACATTGGAGAACCCAAAAGAGATACACTCGGTCTAATGAATCCCTTGTTTAACAAATCCTATAACTTCTCTTTCAAATCTTTCAATTTGAACAAATTCATACAACATGGTGGAATAACAATGAGTTGAGTGTCTGTGTAACACCTCAGAAATCAGACTTAGAAGTTGCAGCAGAAAAAAACCAAAAAATAGTGAACCACAACATAGTTCACGGACCGTGAACCTATCTGTGGTTCACACCCAACCCAAAAATGGTGGACCATGGGACCCTTCACGGGCCGTGGACCATCACACGGGTCGTACTCATGCTCGTGTGGGTGAGACAGAACCTCCCAGGTCCTGACATCAAACCATGGAGCCCTCCACGGGCTGTGGTCATGATGACGGGCCGTGGAAGGATCCATGGATAGGACCCCTCAGAACCAATAGCCACTAGACCAAGGACCATAACCAACTTGACGGTTTGTGGTCCCTTTGACGGTCCTTCATAGGGGCCGTGGTCGGCTGTGTTAGCTTTTAAGTCAGGGGTTGTTTGGTGTTTTCCCCTATATGTTAGACTCTTAAACTACATCGTTTAACCCCTAAATTACGTGGTTTTGGTCAGTTTAGGCCTAGATACTTGATCAGAACTTACCCTAATCAATCATTCACCAATAATTTGTCGATCTTAGAGCAAAAAAGAGATAAAAAGTTGAGCAATCCTTCAAGAACCTGCAACAAGGTTTCTCCAGTTCCTGCCCCAAAATTGAAAGATTTCTTCATGGAATTCGTCACAATGTATGTGGGATTTCACTAGTAGGTTCCTTTCACTCATTAGGTCTCTAGATTTCAGTCAGAATGTTGATTCCCTAAATATTGCTTAGACCTAGGGTTTCTAGAACATCAGATAATTGTTGTGATTTAGCTGTTAGAATACTCCAAATCAAATTATCATGCTTTTGTAACATTGTTGCTTGATTTCTTATATGAAATTCAGAAGCCTAGATGTGTTCATTCGTTTAGTTCATGAATTACACTTGCTAGGTGATTAATAAGGTTTCAAGGACACTTCATCCAGTTCTAAGTGTCAATGGTCCTTTATCAGTATAATAACCCAACAAAATAAGTTGGGATCAAATCCCACAAGGAGTGGTACGTGTTTAAGATTCAACAGTAAAGTACGAATATGTTCAAATCAGCCATAGGAATAGACATTATCGAATAAAACATAATTCAAGTTAGGGGTGACACGAATGTAAAATAAGGGGGTTTTGGCTTTAACTATCAGCTATATCAGTAGCAAATAACACAAAAATAACAATAATGAGACGGTTCTTGGGATGTTATTCGATTATAGGATAATGTAGACAAATGGGTAATTGCAACTGTTAGAAAATAGCTATAAATTAGTGAATAGGCTAGACTATAGAGGAGGTAAACTTTATCTCGAACAATTTACCCTGAATCAGGTCAATTTCTCTCGAACATTGACAAGCAAGAAAAATAAGAACAGCCTACGCCTTAGACCATTAACTCTCCCTAACTGAATGTGTGGAGAAGGGTTTAGGATTCACTCTCTCGAGTTGAACCCATTAAAACCCAATACCCACAGACCATCAATTCAGTTATCTTGGTTTTAAAACCTCTCTCTCGAGCAAGCCAAAAACACGAAGGTAGAATTGTATTTGCAACTACAATTCTTGAAATTGAACCATAATTACTGATTAAAATCACTTCTAAACAACATTTAGACTAACAATTAGCAATACCCACAAACTAAATCAGCCCATAATCCTATAATCACACCCCAAGAATTCCGGTTTTAGCTAGACATCATAAAAAGATAAAAATCATCACCAAATTGTGTTTCCATCAATTGGGTACTATTGATTTCGTCTTTACAAAGGTCCAAATTGAAGAATCTCAAAGACACACTTCTAATTTCTTAAAAATGGTAAACTTCAATTCTTCAAAGCTAAGGAAAACTTGTCTCCAAACTTAGAGTTCAAATTGAAAATTCTAATTATCAAAAATATAATCCAAAAGCTCTCAGATTAAAGTTTCAAAAATGTATTTATAGTCGCCAAAAATATATTTTGAAGGGCCATTTGGCGCAGTTATTTGGGCTCGCTGATCAACTCAGTGATCCGCCCTTTGGTCCATTCCATCGCCTTCTTGCATTGGCCTTTAGTATCCTCCAAGTCTGTAACTTTGGGTGATCTAACACTACATCGCGGAACCACTCATTGATCTGCCGACTGCTCCTTTCTCTTGCCAAGTTGACTTTCTCCTTTAGTCTTGGAACACTGGAACTTGAGGCGGTCAAATGGCCACTCGGAGACTCGCCAAATGGACTTGGCAATCACTAGGCTCTCTTTTCTTCCTTCTTTCAGCTCGCTTTGTTCCCTTTTGCAAATTAGTGTCCTTTCTTTGTTCCTCAATCCAAATACCTAAAAATCAAGGCTTTTACATCAGGTATTGGCATAAAATAAGCATTGGAGGACACTAAACCCATACAAATAAAGCCCGAAATGAGTCCAAATCTAGGACTCATCAACACCCCCAACTTAAACTTTTACTTAACCTCAAGTAAAACTCAAGTTCAGCAGTTTAAAAAGGATGTCTCAAATAGTGCTACACAAGACTCAATCATGAATGCTCACAACAAGACTTAATTTACTTATGCAAGGATCAATTTTGCACTCAAAGAGTCAAGTTGTGACTCACCATTATCAAAGAATCTCAAGTTCATAATACATGCTTCAAATGGAAGTTCAAGCTCAACAAAGGTACTCAAATGCCCTCACACAAAGATGATTTCATATTCACACACAATGGTTCGACAATTTATAGCTCCGAAATCACAAACAACTCTCACACTCAAAATAATGAACACATGCATGTCTCCACTCATAGGTTTGCCCTTATTTTCCGACCAACACTTGTTTTAGCTCACTCAAGATCAAAAAGGTCTTTTCAAGGCTTATAACGGGGCTGAGTGTAAAGGTCTGGTCATTTAGACTCAGTGGCTACTATCCTCATGAAATGTGGTATGAACAAAACTTTCTTTCCTTTTGTTCAAAATTTTCATTCATGCTCAAAAGTTATCCCATTATTCACTTTCCATGGCATATTGGACACCCCATTTCGTTTGCACTTTCGCAACTTTATTTCAAACTTTTTCATTCTTTTTATTTTTCATTTTTCTTTTATTTTTTTTTTGTACAGAGGGGCTCAATATTTTTCACCACCATGGATCAAGGGGGCTTCTTTGCACATCTTGACTTACCTTCTCCTTTCACCATACCCCCAACTTAGGCTTTTGGCCTAAGTTGGTTATTAAAACAAACCACACTTCATGAGGATTATGGGTGAAGGGATAAAGAAAGATTACAATTTCATCAAGTTTCTTCCAAGAAAAGGATAAGGCTCAAAGGGTGTTCAAGCAAAGATCACACACTCACAAGGTAGGCCATAAAAGAGGTATAATGTCAAATTGTTTCACTCTTTAAAATTGTCGCCTAAGATCATTTCAAGAGCTTGCATCACTTAGTGAACCAGACCAACGGGGTAAATTCTAGGTGTGATCAAACATGGTTCATGATATGTTGATGAGTCCACAACTTGGACACATTTAGGGCTTTGTTTTGATAAGTTTAGTGTCCTCAAATGTGTTGTTTTGTCTCAAAACTGATAAAATACCTTAAGTTTCAGGTATTTAGACTTGGAGACAAAGCCATGGACACAATTGAGTAAAAAGGAACAAAGGAGGCTGAATAAACAAAGAACTGAAGACCTACTGATCGCCGAACGCATTCAGCGTGTCATCAAATGGTCTGACCTCGTCGTTTGTTCCAGTGTGCTAAGCCCTGAAGAAAATGATCAAATCGATAGTGAAAAGGAGCAGTCGGCATGTCGCCAGAAGTCCGCAAAGCAGTACTATGTCGCCTAATTATCCAAAACATGACGATGTTGAAGGATAATGCAAGACGGTGA
The DNA here is from genome assembly GCA_035578085.1 of Solanum pinnatisectum. NCBI lineage: Eukaryota > Viridiplantae > Streptophyta > Magnoliopsida > Solanales > Solanaceae > Solanum > Solanum pinnatisectum. Next base: position 39,374,597 of record CM069083.1, read on the forward strand.
TGAACTACACCAAAGGGAAAATCGCTGAGTTGATCGGTTCAAAGGCTTTCTACTCCAAATTTTGGACTTGGATCTTGTGGATTCTTCAATCTTGACCTTTTTTGAGACTTAAATATTCATACCCATTTGATTGCAAACTTATATTGATATAAATTTTTATCTCTTATACATTTCTAGCTAAAACCCCAATTCTTAGGGTGTGATTTTATGAATATGGGTTAGATTATCTATTGGGTCTTGCTTGTTGATGATTTATCTATTGTTTAGATGTGATTTTGTTTAGAAGTTGTAGTGGAACTTAATGAAATTGTAGTTGAAAATACGATTTTACCTTTGTGTTTTCAACTTGCTCGAGAGAGAGGTCGTAAAACTAAGACTACTAAATTGATGGCCGATGAGATTGGGTCGACATGGAGTTCAGCTCGAGAGAGTGAACCCTAGTCCTTCTCCCACACACTCAGCTCAAGAGAGTGAATAGGCTAAGTTGGAGGCTGTTCTTCATGAGGCAAGTGGGTGTCGGGGAGGAACCCATTTGATTCAGGGTATGTTGCTCGAGAGAGAATTTACCCCCTCTATAGTCTAGCCTAGTCACAAATATTCAACAAATTTATTATCAAAAGCATGTACCCAATATTTTATTTTTTCCCATATTCCTGTCACATCCCAAGAACCCCATCGCCTTGATTAGTACTCTTTGCATTTTTGTTGTCTTTGTTTACTTGTGAAAAACTCCCATTGATAATTGACGCTTGCATCACCCCTTAGATTCAACATGTTTATATTCGAAAATATTTTTCGCTATGACTTATTAGAACTAAATTTTATTTTTCTATTAATTCTCAAGCCCACTCCCTTAGGACTCGACCCCAACCCTTTGTTGGGTTACTTTACTATTGTACAATCGTAGACACTTACATTGGAAGTTGTGTCTGGATTACACAAACATCAAAATGGCACTGCTGTCGAGGAGTGGTGTTACTTGAGAATTTTTAGTTAAGTTGAATTTTGTTCTTGTTAGCTATAGTGATACTTACATAATTTTTTGTTTTTGTTTTTTTTTGCTTATTTGTGTGTTGAAACAGGAAGAATTAATGTGAATGATGACAAAGGTCCCAAATGGACCAAGTACTATCTTCTCTCTACCCAAAGCCAAAAGAGGGGTGGCCTTATGAAAATGAGGCAAACCTCACTAATGGAACTTGAGTGAGGAGTTGCGCCGTGCCACGACTTTAAATACGGCGCTTCTTGGGAGGCAACCCAAGGTTTTATCGCTTTATGTTTTTTTTTGAAATAATGGTGTGTTGATCATACAGGTTAAAGTGTGGAAAGTTTTTGAAAAATGCAGATTGGCGAACTAGAGGTCCAGTTGGTGAATCGCCGAAAAGGTTAGTGACCCTGACCTAGACCGCCTTTGGACTAAAGACAATTTCAAATTGGAGTTTGTAAAACTCTGCGAGCCCAAGAAATTATTAGTGATTCAGTGACCTGGTCGGCGACCACAATCTAATCCGCTGTTCGGACCCCAGTTTAACTGGAGGTCCTATAAAACTCAGCGAGGTAGGTGATCATTCGGCGTGTCGCTGAGTGGTTCAGTGAGCATGACTAATGTCACCAAATGGGCGAGAACTGGATGGTTTTTAAAAGGCCAAAGGTGTAAACTTTCAAACTCTTCACTTTCCCTCACTTTTGAACTTCACAAGCTCACACTCGCACTTTAGTTTCTATATTTTTCCATTTCTAGTAGTATTTTAGGCGTTGATTTGCTCTTGGATTGGGATTACTTTGCTGCCTAGCATTTTAGTCTTTATTATTCGGCATCTTAGGTTGGTTTCCTGAACCCCGCATGTATTTTTGAGAATTTGAACTCTTATGCAAACGATTCTATCTTGTTGATGTGTGTTGGGCCTCTCTGATAGGATTAAGGTGCTTGAATGTCGATTTTAATTCAAAAATCTTGCCCTTAGTGTTTATATTGTTAAAATCCCGTATTTTTGTGCCTTAAAATTGGTTAAATTTTGTGGGGTTGTGCTTGCATGTTGTTGAGTCTAGTAGGGAGAAGTCTAAGTATCTTGAAGATATGGTAAAGACCAATATTGTCATGCCACCCCTGAAAAGAGTGCAGGGTATCACTATAAATGAAGGGGGATCAAATCCTCCAAAGAAGAGCAGCCAAGAACCTCCACCTGGAGATAAAGGCAAGGATATGAGGGCCTTACTAAGACAGAGAAGGCCATGGTAGATGTTGTTTGATCCTAGTGGATCTGGTACTAGGCCCTTCTGAGGTGAACCGGGTATAGAGGCCCGAGTCCAGACTTATGGTATGGGTGCTGATGCCTAGATAGATGGAGTGACTACGTAGACAGGATCCCCTTTGTACCTCCCTCTCTATCTTACTTTATTTTACTTTCAGATATTTTTGTCGCATTTGAGGACAAATGATTTTTGTTTGTGGTGGGGTGAGGCCCACCTTTGTGCATATTAGTTTTGTTTATATATTGGGCTTTGAGCTAAATTCATGTTATACACTGTTTTTGTGGAAAGCTTGAGCTTGTTCCTCCTTGCTTTTGATTGTAAATGATTTTTGACCCTTCCGAATAAAGTTTTGCCACCTCTTGTATGTGTAGAATGTGGTTGTTCTCTTGCAAAATTTGAGTCTCAATTTCGATCCATACCGATGACTCGAATAGTGCTCTTAATTGAATGACCATGAATGTACAGCTACAACGAGGCTAAATGAAGTTGCATAGACAATATGTGAACTCTTTGCATCTCTTTGTGTCTAGCCTATTGTCAAATCGAGTGTCTTCTGATGACCATTGCACACTAGAGAAAATGTGGAGTCTTGTTTGACTATAGTGTCAATGCCTAGTGTGATGAGCTTACTTTGAACCATGCATGATAGATCCTAGAATTTGCCCCGTTGGTCCGGTCAATTAAGTGATGCTATCTCTTGATATGATCTTATTCAACTTCTAAGAGTATGAGCCAATTTGACATATACCTCTTTTGTGACCTACCTTGTGAGGGTGTGAACTGCTTTTGAACACCCATTGAGCCTTACCTTTCTTTGGAAGAAACTTAATGAAATCATAACCTTTCTTTATCTATTACCCATAATCCTCATGAAGTTGTGGTTAGTTGAATAGCCAACTTAGGCCAAAAGCCTAAGTTGGGGGTGTGGTGAATAAAAAAGGAAAATCAAGAAGTGCAAGAAAGTCCCTCTTACCTATGGTTTTGAGAAAAAATGGAACCCCTCCATATATATATAAAAAAAAAAAGAGAAAGAAAAAGAAAAAGAATGAAAAAGAATGTTGTGGAATAAAGTACAAAAAGAAATGGGGTTCCCAAATAATTCATGGAAAGGGAATAATAGTATGACTTATGAGCGGTAAAGAGAATGATGAAGGAAAAGGAAAGGAAGTGTTGTGAGCACCACATTTCATGAGGATGAAAGTCACTAAGCCTAAATGACCATACCTTTGCACTCAGCCCCATTATAAGCCTTATAAAGACCTTTGTGATCTTGAGTAAGCTTAAACAAATGTTGATTGGAAACTACGGGCAAACCTATGGGTGAAAGCATGCATTGTGTTCATCTTTGTTAGTGTGAGCGTTGCATCTGATTTCAGAACTTTTAAATCATTCACTCATTGTGTGTGAAAATGGAAGCATTCTTTCTGTGAGGTCATTTGAACACAATAAATGAGCTTCAACTTGCATTTGAAACAAGTATTGCGAGCGAGAGAATCTTCGGTAATGGTGTGTCACAACTTGAATCATTGAGTACACAATTGATCCTTGGATGAGTAATTTGAGTCTTGTTATGTACATTCATGATTGAGTCTTGTATAGCACTGTTTGAGACATCCCTTTTGAACTGCTGAACTTGAGTTTTACTTGAGGACAAGCAAAAGTTTAAGTTGGGGGTGTTGATGAGTCCACAAATTGGACACATTTAGGGCTTTGTTTTGATAAGTTTAGTGTCCTCAAATGCGTTGTTTTGTCTCAAAACTGATAAAATACCTTAAGTTTCAGGTATTCAGTCTTGGAGACAAAGGCATGGATACAATTGAGCAAAAATGGAAAAAGGAGGTTGAATGAACGAAGAAATGAAGATCTGCGGATCAACAAACCTATTCATTGTGTCGCCAAATGGTTTGACCTTGCCGTTTATTCCAATGTGCTGAGCCCTGAAGAAAAGGATCAAATCGGTGGTGAAAAGGAGTAGTTAGCATGTCGCCGAGATGTTCCGTGAAGCAGTACTACATCGCCTAATGATCCAAAACACGACGATGCTGAAGGATAATGCAAGACGGCGATGAACTACACCAAAGGGCTAATCGCCGAGTTGATCGGCGATTCCAACTTATGTCGCCAAGTAATCCTCCGCAGCACACTTTATGAAAACTATAAATACTCTTTTAGTATCAAGACATTAGATATCGAATTTTTAGCTTTAAACAGTAATTTTTCAGACTTTTCTTCTATTTTTTGAGTTCTAAGTTTGGAGAGGGTTTTGAAGAACTTGAAGGTTCAAAGGGTTTCAACTTCAAGATTTTGGACTTGGGTCTTGTGGATTCTTCAATCTTGACCTATTTTGAGACTTAAATCTTCATACCCATTTTAATGCAAACTCATATTGGTATAAATTTCTATCTATTATACATGTCTAGCTAAAACCCCAATTATTAGGGTGTGATTTTGTGAATATGGGTTAGATTATCTGTTGGGTCTTGCTTGTTGATGATTTATTTTTTGTCTAGATGTGATTTCGTTCTGTAGTTGTGGTGCAACTTAATGAAATTGTAGTTGCAAATACAATTTCACCTTTGTGTTTTCAGCTTGCTCGAGAGAGAGTTCGTAAAACTAAGACTACTAAATTAATGACCGGTGGGATTGGGTCGACATGAGGTTCAGCTCGAGAGAGTGAACCATAGTCCTTCTCCTACACACTCAGCTGAAGAAAGTGAGTGGGCTAAGGTGGAGGCTATTCTTCATGCGGCAAGTGGGTGTCCGAGAGGAACCCATTTGATTTGGGGTACGTTGCTCAAGAGATAATTTACCCCCTTTATAGTCTAGCCTAGTCACAAATATTCAACAGATTTATTTTCAAAAGCATGTACCCAATAGTTTAGTTTTCCCCATATTCCTATAACATCCCAAGAACCCCATATCCTTGATTAGTACTCTTTGCATTTTTGTTATTTTTGTTTACTTATGAAAAACCCATATTGATAATTGACGCTTGCGTTACCCCTTAGATTTAACATGTTTATATTCGAAAATTCTTTTAGCAATGACTAACTAGAACTAAATTTTATTTTTTTCTTAATTCTCAAGCCCACTCCCTTGGGACTCGACCCCAACCCTTGGCTGGGTTACATTATTATTGTACGATCGTAGACACTTGCATTGGAAGTTGTGTCTTGATTACGTAAACATCAAAATGCTCATCACAAAAGGTATTGACACCAATGTCAAACAAGACTCCGCACTTTCGCTAGTGTGCAATGTTCATCACAAGAGACTCAATTTGATAATTGGCTAGTCACAATGAGATGCAAAGAGTTCACATTTGCCTATGCAACTTTATTTGGCCTCATCGTAGTTGCACATTCATGTTTGTTCGATTGAGAGCACTATTCAAGTCATCGGTATTGATTACAACCGACACTCAAATTTGCACAAGAACAGCCACAATTAAATACACAAGAGGTGGCAAAATTTTTCAGAAGGGTCTAAAAATATTCACAATCAAAATAAGGAGTCACAAGCTCAAAAAACCACCAAAATAGTGTCAAAACAAAATATATGCAGAAAAGTCGTAATCACAAGAGGTATGTATGGAAATACCTCACCCCACCACAAACAAAAAGTAATTTGTCCTCAAATGCGTTAGAAACATCCAAAAATCAATAAAAATGATAAAGATGGAGGTAAAGAGGGATCTTGTCTACACAATCGCTCCATCTTTCGAGGCATCAGTGCCCGGTGAAACACTTTGATCTTGAGCATCAATGCACGTAGTCACATCAGCAGTACCAGATCTACTAGGGGCTACCTTGGACGTCTCTGTTAGCTATGTCTGGATCACCGACTGTACGACCGTATCCTCCAGGTCCAGCAAGTCTCCATATATGCTCTCATCCCTCACCTCTATCTACTCCTTGTCAGTCTCTGCCTCTGACTCATCAGCTGCTTTGTCATCCTGATGTACGTCTCCGGTGGTGGCTGGAGGAATCTCAAAAGTTGCTAGGGCATCCAAATCATCTGATGCCTCCAACAGTGAAGTGACATCTATGGACTTCAAGTAGTCCACATCCTTCCTCAAATTTGCAACCTCGGCATTCAAAGCCATCACCTTAGAAGACTCCCCCTGTCGACAATCACAACTCATGACTCTCGCAGTCAAATAATCAATAAAAGTCTTGAGGGGGGTCAGGGCAGCAAGAATGACACTCTCAATCATCCATGGAACTGAAGCCTCTAGTCGGGTATCCCTCACATCAACTGAATAGGCCAAGTACCCTATCTTTGGGATCATAGCCTAAGTAATCCTGGTGGACCAGGTAGAGGTAGAAGTGCCAGGAGCCTGGGAGAAAGAAGTGGGAGCAGATGTACCTGAAGTCCCAAAGGCCGGAGTAGGCAAAGATGCCTCTGCAAGTATAGAATCAGTGTCCACCTCTGGAGATGTATCCACCGGAGTTGCTCTCCTCATGTTGGCCTTCTCTCGAGTGTACTCGGCCTCTATACGCTTGATATTAGTGGAGGATGTAGGGTGACCTCAAAATCTCTTGTCGTATCACGAGAAACTCCAGCACACCGACACAACTTTGTTATCAGTACCCAAAATGGTAGAGAGGTATGCCTTTTCTTGGCCCTCGTGGCCATCTCCTACTCTATTAGGAGTCCCAGCTAAATGCTCTTCCTGGATATGATCGACCCAAGGCAAGCCGCCTTAGGGTGGCGGAGGATAGACTCTTTTTGGGATGGCATGATGGTGTTGCTGATAAAGCCAAACCAGAACCGAGCGGCAATATTCAGGTCCTTCTTCTCAATAGGGACCCCTACCTCAATCAACCTCGGGGTGGTATCGAAAATCAACGGTGCAAGCCAGCCCTTTAAGTTATCTAGGGACTAAGTAGTAGGCAAGCCCTCATATAACAGTGTAACACATAGAGCCTTGTCAAGTACAGTGTTAATGTAATCACTACTGCAGCAGACTTCCTTCCCCTGGACCATGACCGACTTCACCGGTCTGAAGGCACTGGACTTCTTCTTCCCCTTGGGCACCATCTCTCCATATGTTGTATAAAACTCTCGAACCCATGTAGGAATGTAGGGACCTCGAGGCTTGGGGAACTTCTCAAACTGGTGGAAATAGATGGTGTCCATCACTGTAGAGTATCTTCTCTCAAGGCTCTCTGTGGAGAGCAGCTTCTACTCTAAAATTGTTCGCAACCCATCGGCTTTCAATCTATTAAGTAGCCTAGGAGGAGGAACCTGGCGGTGCCGAAGCTGGTACTGTATATTGCTGGAGAGGAGGCTGATGGGGCTCTAGCTGAGTCAGGATGAGATCAAGCATGGATCTCTGCTCTCCGGGACTGTAATGGGTTGTCATCCTCCGGCTCAGATGATATAGCTTGGGAGTTAAAAGCCTCTCCCTCCCCGTCGGAGTTTTGCTCCGGAACCTCAGATGCTGGCCTTTTGCCTTTTCCCTTGCCTCCCTTAGGAGGTTCTGTTATTCCCTTCTTAGGAGGATTGGCTCCCCCTTCATTTAGCACGATGCCCCATGCTCTCTTACGGGGTGGCATGTCAAGATTTGTTCTAGCCATATCTTCAAAAACATCAAATAGAGTTAGAAACAGTTCAAGAAAAGTTGCAGAAAATAGTTGCAGACATACTCACCGAACGGTCGACGAGTCGCCGAATCACTTTGGAGAGCCAGATCGGGCACGCCAAAAGAATTAGCTCAAAATTTCCCAGAAAATTTAGCATGTCGGCAATGATAAGGGCCTTTCGGCAAATTGCCGATAACATTTGGCAAGCAAGGTCTAGCCCGCCGAAAGTTACATTGCATTTGAGGGGTTAGAGGTGCAGAAAGGGTGATCAAGAAGGACTTTCAATGAGTCGCCGAATGCACTCGGCGAACTTAGGCTTCTCGCCGAAAGATACAGAACTCAAACTCAAGAATTGCAAGAAATTAAAGGTGATCTAGGGGGATTTGGCGAACTGTCGAGTGGTCCGGCAAGCTCGACCTAGCTCGTCAAACGGCCCAATGTGCCTACTTTCAACCCCGTAGCACTTGAAAACAAAATCAAACTATGCACTCATTCAATTAAACTAAGACCCATTACACCCATGTCTCCAGGATACTTAAACTTCTCCCGGTTTGGCCAAATTTGGCAATTTGACGACTTTTGCCCTTAAAAATGACGTCAACCGCTCCATCATTGGGCAACACACGTCATTTGGAACAAAAGTAGGTTACTTAGACTTTATCCGACTAGACCCAACAACAAATAAACAAACCCAACAATTTCTATCAATTTTAAGCACAAAAAATTTGGGAAATCAATGGTATAGACAATATAGATAAGATATTCAAATTAAAACAGGCATTCAAGCATACAATTATGATCAGAGAGGCCCACCACACATCACTAACATAAGAAGAATTGCAAATGAGTAAAAATCGCTAAATATAAGTTCGGGGTTTCGAAAACCAACCTTTTAAGCCGAATATATACGTTGTAAAGCTAGGCGGCAAAGAATCCAACTCCGAACACACAATCAACTACTAATAAATTTAAATAATGCAAAAATATGGGAAAAATATAGTGCGGGTATGAGTTTGAAAAGTTGAAAAGTGACGAAATATGAAAGATTTTAAACTTTTGAACTTTTGGCCTTTAAAACCGTCCAGTTCTCGCCCATTCAGCGACATAAGTTTTGCTCGCCGACCCATTCGGAGACACGCCGAGTGGGCACTTAACCTGCCGTGTTTTATAGGACCTCCAATTAACGTGGGGGTCCAAACGGCAAACAAAATCGTGATCGCCAATGTGGTCAACGATTCGCCAAGTAGTCCATGGGTTCGCCGAGTTTTACAGACTCTAATTTCAAAATTTCTTGAGTCCAATGACAGTCTAACTCAGGCTCGCCGACCTCTTTGGTGAGTCGCCGATTGGACATTTTGCTCGCCAATCTGCACTTTTGAAACACATTCCACACTTTAACCTAAAAAATCAACACACGATTATTTCCCAAGCAAAAAGAAGGAAAATAAAACTTGGGTTGCTTCTCAAGCAGTGCCTTAGTTAACGTCGTGGCACGATGCAAGTCCTCAGTCAAACTTTATTCTTGGGGTTGACCATAGTGTCACTAGGAACCCCCCCCCCCCTTGTTGTCATGGGTTTAAATGAGATGAAATATGATCTATCTGGGTTTCCAACTATTTGATAGAGATGGAATGGGAGGTAACCATCTGGCTAAGGGTCGACACATCTTCCTTCATTTCTTTCAAAATCTTGTCCGACGCCTCAACCCTGTTGAGAATATGACACAACATTTCCTCAGACCAACCGCCCTCGAAATCCTTTGGCTTTTGGTGCTCGTAGGGAGGAACATATCTATCCTTCTCCCCGTCTCTCTCTTTCCAAGTGGGGTTACGATCCCTCCACTCTCTATCACGATCCTTCCAACCTTCATCCTTGTTCCAACCTTGGTTACCACCCTTCCTCGGGTAGTTTGAATGATAACCACCTCCTTGGTTGGCTAGGAAGTTCATCTGTTCGTTGCACAACGCCTCAAACTTGGCCTCATCATGGTTGGCACACCCGACACCACAACATTGACACTCCGAGAACCAGCTCCCATGACATTTTTGGACAAAATGTCAAGTTGTCTCATGATCTTGCCATGTTTTGGTCCCTCTCTTGGTCTTTCTCAAGCTACTCCTTGGTCAATTTAAACGTGAGAGGGGAGACCTGATCTTCGCGCGTGTACCAAACCCGATTAATTATTGTCATACCATCCAAAACCTGGGCTGCTATAACGTAATGTTGTTGTATCAAACCTCCCGAAGAAAGTTGGTTAGCTACACCCTTGTTCAGTAAATCAAGGCTTCGGTAAAAATATTGTAGCAAAACGTTATCGAGCAAATAATGAGTTGGGTATTGTAGCACCAACTTCTTGAATCACCACCAAGTCTCATGAATTGGCTCACCTTCCAAACTCTCGAAGCTTTGGATGTTTTCTCGAAGAGTCATCATATTTTAAGGAGGGAAAAATCCCACTTGAAATGCGGTGACAAGCTCTTCCCATGAAGTGATTTATTCCCGTGGCAATTCAGCCAGCCACTTACATGTTTCTCCCATTAAAGAAAATGGGAACAACCTCAACTAGACTGACTCTTAGGATATATTCTTGAAGGAAAACGGGCCGCAAACATCAACAAAGTTTCTAATATGCTCATAGGGATCCTTATGAGCCAGCCCACCAAACATCCCCTTCAATTGCAAGAGCTACAACATAGTACTTGTAATATAGAACACAATGTTCCCTTCATCAAAAGGCAAGTAAATGGCACCAATACCACCCATTAGATGAGGGTCATTAACATTAGGCTCATTGACATCGTTGAGGTTACTGCTGTCATCTTAGTGGCCCACTTGGCTACCATTGCTTCCGTTCACAAGTATACTCTCCGTTTCAAAACACAAACAAGCAAACCAAAACTAAAAGTAAGTAGATTCAACTATAACTAATAAGAACAAAATTCAACTTAACTAAAAAATGTTAACCAACGCCACTTCCCAACAGCGGTGCCATTTTGATTAATAACATTTCAAAGACACTTCATCCATTTCTAAGCATCAATGGTCGTTAATCAGTATAATAACCCGACTAAATTAGTTGGGGTTGAATCCCACAGGGAGTCGTACATGTTTAAGATTCAAGATTAAAGTACAAATATGTTAAAATCAACCATAGGAATAGACATTTACGAATAAAAACATAATGTAAATCAGGGCGTGACACGAATGTCAAATAAGGGGGTTTCGGTTTGAACTATCAGCTACAACAGTAGCAAATAACACAAAAATAATAATAATGAGACGGGTTCTTGGTATGTGATTCGATTATACACTAATGTAGACAAATGGGCAATTGCAACTGTTAGAAAATAGTTGTAAATTAGTGAATAGGCCAGACTATAGAGGAGGTAAACTTTCTCTTGAACAATTTTCCCCGAATCAAGTCAGTTTCTCTCGAACATCGACAAGCATGCAAAATAAGAATAGTCTACGCCTTAGTCCATTCACTCTCTTAAGCTGAATGTGTGGAAAGGATTTAGGATTCACTCACACGAGCTGAACCCATGACAACCCAATAACCACAGACCATCAATTCAGTAATCTTGGTTTTAAAATCTCTCTCTCGAGCAAGCCAAAAACACAAAAGTAGAACTACATTTGCAACTACAATTCTTTAAATTGAACCACAATTACTGATTGAAATCTCTTCTAAATATCATTTAGAGTAACAATTAGCAATACCCACAAGCTAAAGAAGCCCATAATCACATAATAACACCCCCAACAATTGGGGTTTTAGCTAGACACCATAAAAAGATAAAAAATCGTTACCAAATTATGTTTCAATCAACTGGGTATGATTGATTTTGTCTTTACAAAGGTCCAAATTGGAGAATCTCAAAGACCCACTTCCAATTTCTAAAAAATGGAAAACACGAATTAGTTAAAGCTAAGGAAAACCTGTCTCCAAACTCAGAGTTCAAACTGAAAATTCTAATTCTCAAAAACATGATCCAAAAGCTCTCAGATTAAATGTTCAAAAATGTATTTATAGTCGCCAAAAATATGTTGTGAAGGGCCATTCTTCGCACTAAGTCAGGCTCGCCGATCAACTCAACGATCCGCCCTTTGGTCCATTCCATCTTGCATTAGCCTTCAACATCCTCTAGGTGTGCAACTTTGGGCGATCTAACACTGCATCGCAGAACCACTCGGCGATCCGCCGACTACTCCTTTCTCTTACCAACTTGACTCTCCTTCAGGCTTGACACAGTGACACTTTAGGCGGTCAAATGGCCACTTGATGACTCGCCAAATGGACTTGGCAATCACCAGGCACTATTTTTTTCCTTCTTTCAGCTCGCTACATTCTTTTTTGCAAATTAGTGACCTTGCTTTGTTCCACAATCCAAATACCAGAAAATCAAGGATTTTACATCAGTTATTGGCACAAAATAAACATTTGAGGACACTAAACCTATAAAAATAAAACCCTAAATGAGTCCAAATCTAGGACTCTTCACTAGGCCAGTTTATATAGATATACATGCATTAATTTCGAATGTCACATTATCAATTTATAAATGCTGCATTCTTAGTTAGCATGTCAAAACAGTGAGCTATCCATTATAGTTAAGTTATGTTGTAATGTACATATATTCAGTTCGGAGAAGTCTTAACACCATTTTGGACTAGGGTCAGTCACCCTCATAGTCCCAGAACTACGTGCCCCCATAGGTTAGTAAGTCCCCTATGTGGGAATCAAATTTAATAATCACGCCAGTCATGCCTCTATACCATTGGCAAGGTATATTGGGTCCTCTCGATGGGGCGTATACATTGGACTACACATTTAGCTCATGTGATTTTATGTATGTTATTAGTAGCTCCGACAGTCAGATTCTATAGCACTTGACTAAGTTCCCAGTTACATTTTAGTATTCAGTTTCAACAAGTTATGTACTTGGTCATTGTATTTAGTTTGGTTCATTTCAGTATATATCAGTAATTCCATAATGTTCAGATTATATCATTTATAAGTATGCTTTATTCAGTTTTGTATATAGAGTTCAGCTTTATCTTATCTTGCATGCTCAGTACCTTTCAAAGTGCTGACGCATATTCTGCGCTACGTCTTCTCGTGATGTAGGTTTAGGTCCTTAGCGTTTAGATCACACATAGATCGGTTCCCAATCTCTAGTTCAGCATTACCCGTGGTGAGTCCTCATTCTCCGAGGACGACATACATGTTTTATTTTATCTTCAGTCTTTTAGTTTCAGTTTTACTAGAGTTAGATGGGGCATGTCCCAGTATCTCTAGTCAGATAGAGGCTTATTTCAGACATAGTACTAGAATCAGCTTTAGTTTGAGTTTGATCTTTTAGTTGTTATTAAACTCAAAGTTTCTTTATATTCAGACAGGGTTGGGTATTCCCTATCATTTAAGAGTTTATCATTTTCATAGATTTGTTCAGTTTGCTTATGATATGCCAGCTTAAGGTTAGTTTGGGTTCATTCGTGATCCTAGGTCCTGTTTTTACGTCAAGGGAGTAGCCTCAGGGAGTGAAAAACTTGGTATCAAAGCATTAGGTTTAAGTATTCTAGGATGTCTAAAAAGCTGCACTAAGTAGAGTCCTTTTCATGGGTGTGAAGTGAACCATATCTAATGAGAGGGAGGCTACGAAGTGTTTAAGGAAGAAATTTGACTTTCTTTCTATTCTTATCGTGTGTGGGTATGATCTACCTTCTAACCCATCATTATGAATTTTAGATCATGCCTCCTTGTAGAGCTTACCAAAGGAATGTTAATGCATGCAATGCTAACGCAATTCCTCCTGTCCCAGATCAGGAAGTTTCAAATGTAGAGTTTCAAACTACAATTCAACTTGTGGCTCAGAATGTGACTAACCAGAACAATCAACAGGCCCCAGTTCCTACTAATACTAATAATTGGCCAGCAACAGCCAGGGTTTGAGATTTCATTCGGATCAATCCACCAGAGTTTCTAGGGTCGCAGGTTGGTAAGGACCCACAAAGTTTCATAGATGAAATCAAAAAGATCTTTGGAGTGATACAGGTAACTGGGAATGATAGGGTAGAGTTGGTGTCCTAGTAGCTTAAGGATGTAGCTCACATATGGTTTACTCAATGGAAGGAAAATAGGGGTATGGATGCAGTTCCTATCACTTGGGAGTGTTTTATCAGAGCTTTTCTGGACAGGTTCTTCCCAAGAGAGTTGAGGGAGGCCAAGGCTCAGGAATTTATGAATTTGAGACAAGGTTCTATGTCAGTCCAAGAGTATGAACTCAAGTTCACCCAACTCTCTAGGTATGATCCCCATATGGTTGTTGATTCGACGGCGCAAATGTCTAAGTTTTTGTATGAAGTGTCCGATTTAGTAAAGACAGAGTGCAAAATTCTATGTTGTTAGAGGATATGAGTATCTCTAGGTTTATGACTCATGCTCAGCATGTTGAAGGGGATAAGCTTACAGAACTAGCTAAGGACAACAAAAAGGCTAGAACAGGAAAATATGAGTACATTCAGTAGAAATCTAGTAATGGAAATTGCTCACAGTTTCAGTAGAAATCTTCAGCTCCAATACCTCTATCAGCTAGTGCTCTATCCTCAAAGTTTTGAAAAGATCAAAAAGGTAGGGCATTAGGCTCTAAGTCTCAGGAGACTGTTTTAGGTACCAGAACCTACCTAACTTGTCCAAAGTGTGGTAAGAACCATCAAGGGGAGTGTCTTGCAGGAAAGGAAGAATGTTTTAGGAGTTGTCAGACAGGTCACAGGTTGAGGGATTGTTCTTCTTCTAAATAGGGTCAGGGAGGCAACAATAGTAGGACTCAGTCTACAGCTCCAGCAACACCAGCATGTCACCCAACTCAGCAGGGTGCTTTATCTTGTATAGGTGACGGTCAGCACCAGAACAAGTTGTATGCTCTTCAGGCTTGCCAGGACCAGAAAGATTCTCCTGATGTGGTCACTGGTACATTGCGAGTCTTTCATTTAGATGTTTATGCTCTGTTAGATCCAGGGGCTACTCTTTCCTTTGTAACTCCCTATATAGCAATGATATTTGGTGTTAGTCCAGAAACTAGTTCAGAATCCTTCTCAGTCTCTACTCCAGTTGGTGACCTAGTTATAGCTAGACGGGTATACATAAATTGCCCTGTTAGTCTCTCAGAAAGTCACTTCAGCAGATCTTGTAGAGTTAGAAATGGTAGACTTTGATATCATTCTAGACATGGATCGGTTACATTCCATTTATGCCTCAATTGATTTTAGAACTAGGTTCATTCATTTCCAGTTTCCAAGCAAGCCAGTCTTAGAGTGGAAGGGTAGTAGCTCAGTGCCTATGGGTCGATTCATTTCTTACCTTAAGGATAGAAAGATGATTTTCAAGGGATATATCTATAATCTAGTTCGGGTTAAGGATTCCAACTACGAAACCCCAACTCCTTTTTTGACTCTAGAAGAGGGTTTAGACGGTTATGTGATCTATTGTGATGCATCCAGAGTCGGCCTAGGTTGTGTGTTGATGCAACAAGGTAAGGTTATAGCTTATGCTTCTAGACAGCTTAAGCTGCATGAGAAGAACTATCAAATTCATGACCTTGATCTTGAAGCCATAGTATTTGCCCTAAAGATTTAGAGACATTACTTGTATGGTGTTCACGTAGATGTGTTCACAGACCATAAAAGCCTTGAGTATATTTTCACCCAGAAAGAGTTGAATCTTCGCTAGAGGAGATGTCTTGAATTTCTCAAGGACTATGACATGAATGTGCTTAACCATCCTGGTAAAGCCAATGTAGTATTTGATACTCTTAGCAGACTGTCTATGGGTAGTGTAGCACATGTTGAGGAAGAAAAGAAGGAATTGCCAAAAGATGTCCACAGGCTTGCTCGCTTAGGAGTTTGCCTTATGATCATGCAGATAATGGTGTAACAGTTTAGAATGGGTCAAAATGTTCATTGGTAGCAGAGGTTGAGGAAAAACAAGACAGTGATCCTATATTACTTCAATTGAAGGGTGCAGTTCATCAGTAGAAAGTTGAGGTTTTCTCCCAAGGGGGAGATGGTGTGCTTCGTTATCAAGGTCGTTTATGTGTTCTTAAGGTTGGTGAGTTGAGATAGCAGATCCTTATAGAAGCCCATAACTCTAGGTTTTCCATTCATCCAGGTGCCACTAAGATGTACCATGATCTGCGGGAAGTCTTTTGGTGGATTGACATGAAGAGGGATATAGCAGATTTTGTGGCTAAGTGCCCCAATTGTCTACACATGAATGTAGAACATTAGAAATCGAGAGGTACGACTCAAGATATTAACATTCTTACATGGAAGTTGGAAGTGATCAACATGGACTTCATTACATGTTTACCTCGTAGTCGCATGCAACATGAGTCCATTTGGGTAATAGTAGACAAAGTTACTTAGTACGCTCACTTTTTGGCTGTTAAGACTACAAATTCGGTGGAAGACTACGCCAAGCTTTACATTAATGAAATCGTCAGGTTGTAATGGGGTCCCTATGTCCATTATTTCAGATAGAGGTCCTCAGTTTACCTCTCATTTCTAGAACTTTTTTCAAAATGTCTTGGTACCCAGGTAAATCTCAGCAAAACATTTCATCCACATACAGATGGTCAGGCAGAGCGTACCATTCCAACTTTAGAGGACATGTTGAGAGTGTGCTAATTGACTTCAAGGGTAGTTGGGATGATTACCTTCCTCTTATAGAGTTCGCCTACAATAATAGTTAACCAAATCCAGTATTCAAATGGCCCTTTACGAGGCATTGTGTGGGCGTAGATGTAGATCTCCAGTTGGTTGGTTTGAAGTAGGTGAAGCAGCATTGATAGGGCCAGATTTGGTTCATGATGTGATGGAAAAAGTTCACTCATCAGAGATAGATTTAAAACAGCTCAGAGTCGTCAGAAGTCTTATGTAGATGTGAGGATGAGGGACTTAGAGTTTGAGATTGATGATTGGGTTTTCCTGAAAGTGTAACCTATGAAAGGGGTGATGATATTTTGCAAGAAAGGTATGTAGGTCCTTACAGGATCTTGAAAAGGATCGGTAAAGTGGCTTATGAATTAGAGTTTCCAGCAAAACTAGTAGCAGTCCATCCGATCTTTCACATTTCCTTGTTGAAGAAATGTGTGGGTAATCCAACATTTATAGTTCCATTAGAAAGTGTGGCGGTGAAGGATAGTCTCACTAATGAAGAGGTGCCAGTTGAAATTCTTGATCGTCAGGTTCGAAGGTTGAGAAACAACGAAGTCGCTTCAGTGAAAGTTTTGTGGAGGAGTCAGTTCGTAGAGGGAGCGACTTGGGAAGCAGAAGCACCCACCTTAGGAAATCATAATTGACCCTGATACCGAAGCACACCATCTCCCTCTTTCAAATGAAGATCCTGACCCATTCTGAACTGTTACACCACCATCTGATATGGTCATAAGGCAAACTCCCAAGCGAGCAAGCCTGTGAACGTCCTTTGCTAGTTTTTTTCTTTCTTCCTCAAAATGTGCTACAGTACTCATATATGGCCTACTAAGAGCATCTGCTACTACATAGGCCTTACCAGGATGGTAATGCACACTCATATCGTAATCCTTGAGGAACTCGAGCCATCTCCTCTAGTGATGATTCAAATCTTTCTAGGTGAACACATACTGAAGGCTCTTATGGTCTGTGAATACATCTATGTGAACACTATACAAGTTGCTTCTCCAAATCTTAAGTTCAAACACCACTACTGAAAGCTCGAGGTCTTGAGTTGGATAGTTCTTCTCATGCACCTTAAGTTGTCTGAAAGCATAAGTTATAACCTTTCATTGCTGCATCAACACACAACCTAGGCCGACTCTGGATGCATCACAATAGATAACATAACCATCTGAACACTCTGGTAGAGTCAAAACAGGAGCAATAATCAGCTTAGTTTCAATTATGCGAAGCTTTTCTCACAATAATTTGACCACTGAAACTTAACCTTTTTTTTTTTGGTTAACTTAGTGGAGAGGCTATGGATGAAAATCCATCCTCAAACCTTCTATAATAACAAGTCAAACCCAAGAAACTTTTGATATTTGTAGGAAAGGTAAGTCCGGGCCATTGTTTCAGCACTTCTATTTTCTGAGAATGCACTTGGATCCCTTCACTAGACACCATATGCCCAAGAAAAGTGACAGATTGCAACCAAAACTCATATTTTCTAAACTGATAGAATAATTAGCGATCTTTGAGAGTTTGTAGGACAACCCTCAAATGACTCATACGTTCTTCCTCATTCCTAGAGTAAATGAGGATGTCATCAATAAAGGTGATAACGAACAAGTCCAAGTACTGTTTGAACACCATGTTCATGAAATCCATGAAAGCTGCAGGAGCATTGGTTAGTCCAAATGACATAACTACAAATTCATAATGACCATAGCGAGTTCTGAAGGTTGTCTTCGGAATGTCACTATCTCTAACTCTGAGCTGATGATAGTTGGATCTGAGGTCTATCTTTAAGAAATGACTAGCACCCTAAAGTTGGTCAAACAAGTCATCAATCCTGGGGATGGGATACTTATTCTTGATTGTGACTTTGTTCAACTGCTGATATTCAATGCACATTCTAAGGGAACCATCTTTTCTTTTCACATACAACACTGCAGCACCCCAAAGGGAAATACTGGGTTTGATGAAGCCGTTATCTATATTGTCTTTCAACTGCTCTTTCAATTCCTTAAGCTCAGCTGGGGCCATTCTATAAGGAGGGACAGAATTAGGCAGGGTATCTGGAAGGAGATCAATTCCCAAGTCGATTTCACTTTCAGGAGGAACTCCGAGAAGATCTTTTGGAAAGACTTCTCAGAACTCATTAACTACTGGAACTGACTCAAGAGTTGGGGTTTCGGAGTTGGAATCCTTAACCTGAACTAGATGATAGAGATACCCCTTAGAGATCATTTTTCTGGCCTTAAGGTAAGAAATGAGTCGACCCATAGGCGCTAGGCTATTACCCTTTCATTCTAAGATTGGTTCGTATGGAAACTGAAAATGAACAATCCTAGTTCTACAATCGACTAAGGCATAACATGAATGTAACAAATCCATGCCTAGAATGACATCGAAGTCTACCATTTCTAACTCTACAAGATTTTCTGAGGTGACATTCTGGGAGACTGTGATAGGGCAATTTCTGTATACCCGTCTAGCTATAATTTGGTCACCGACTAGAGTAGAGACTGAGAAGGGTTCTGAGAGAGTTTTTGGACTAACATTAAACTTGACTGCTATATAAAGAGTCACAAAGTAAAAAGTAGCCCCTAGATCTAAAAAAGCATAAACATCGAGATTAAAGACTCGTAACGTACCAATGACTACATCAGGAGAATCTTTCTAATCCTAGCGAGCCTGAAGAGCATAGAGCCTGTTTTTGCATTGTTCGTCACCTGTACCCGATGAGTTACCCTACTGAATAGGGCGACCTGCTCGTGCTGTTGAAGTTGTAGACTGAGCTTTACTATTATGACCTTCTTGACCCTGTTTAGAAGTACAATCTCGCAACATGTGACCAGTCTGACCACACCCAAAACTTTCTTCCTTTCCTGCAAGATACTGGCCCGAATGGTTCTTACAACACTTAGGACAAGTTGGGTAGGTTCTGGATCCTGAAACACTCCCCTAGGACTTAGAGCCTAATGCCCTACTTTTCTGATCATGTCAGAACTTATAGGATGGAACACTAGCTGATGAAGGTGCTGGAGCTGAAGATTTTTGCAGAAACTACGAGCAATTTCCACCACTCGATTTCGGTTGAGAATACTCATAGTTACCTATTCTAGCCTTCTTATTCTCCTTAGCTTGTTCCCTAAGCTTTTCTCCCTCAGCCTGCTGAGCATGAGTCATGAGCCTAGATATTTCCATATTTTCCATTAACATAGCATTTTTGCACTCTATTTCACTAAGTCTAACACTCCATACAGGAACTTGTTCATTTGAGCCCTGGAATCGGCAACCATGTGAGGAGCATACCTGGAGAGTTGGGTGAACTTGAGTCCATACTCTTGGACTGTCAAGTTACCTTTCCTCAAGTTCATGAACTCCTGAGCTTTTTCTTCTCGTAATTCTCTTGGGAAGAACTTGTCCAGAAAGGTCTCACTAAAGCATTCCCAAGTGATAGGATCTGCATGTGTACCCCTATTCTCTTTCCACTAAGTATACAGGTATGAGCCACATCCTTAAGATGGTAAGATGCCAACTCAACCCGATCATTCCCAGGTATGAGCCACATTATTTCAAATACCTTCTTGACCTCATCTACGAAGTTTTGGGGATTCTCACCAATCTGTGAACCTAAGAACTCAGGCGGATTCATCCTAACAAACTCTCGCACTATAGATGCAGCTGACCCAATATTAGTATTTTTTTCCAGAACTAGAACCTGATAATTGTTCGGGTTGGTCACACTCTGACCTAATAACTGGGTAGTATTCCAAAATTAGGCATTCGAAACTTCCTGCTCTAGAACTAGAGGAATTACTTTTGCATTCCTGGCATTAGCTCTATGAGGAGGCATGATCTTAAATGAAAAAATGACAAGTCAGAACGAGGAATTAGATCATACCTTACGCACAAAAAGAGTAATAAGAAAAATGAAGTTTTCCTAAAACACTTTGTAGCCTCTTTCTCATTAGATGTGGTGCACTTAACACCCATGAAAAGGACTCTACTTAGTGCGGCTTTTAAGACATCCTAGGACACTTAAACCTAGTGCACTGATACCAAGTTTATCACGCCCCGAGGCTACCCTCAAGATGCAGACACGGGATCTTGGATCACGAGTGACCCCAATACTGAAATAATCTAAAATGATGGGGAATAACCATATACTAAATTTGAATATATGAAAACTGAGAATTTAAAAACAACTGAAAATTCAAACTTAAATACTAAAGTTGAATCTAACTATGTTTGAAAATAGCCCCTAACTAACTAAAAGTACTGGGACATGCCCCAGCTCAATCTAGCAAAAACTGAAAACTAAAGACTAAAATGGAAGTATAACCTGTCAATTGTCCTCAAAGAATGAGGACTCACCACTGATACTGCTGAACTGAAGATCGGGAACAGATCTATGCGTGATCTAACTGCTAAGGACCTGAACCTACATCACAAGAAGATGTAGCGCAGAGTATGCGTCAGTACGTGAAAGGTACAGAGCATACATGATAGAATAAAGTTGAACAATAACCTAACTAAACCAAGGTATATATCTGAGCAATGATAAAAGATTCATTGAAATGTAAGTATGCTTAGAATACTGAACATGAAGTAACTGAATGCAATGACAAAGTTCATAACATGTTGAGACTGAATACTGAACTGATAACATGGTCAACGCAATAGAATCTAACTGAACCGTGACATAAAACCACATGATCTAAATATTGAGTTCGATGTATATGCCCCATCGAGAGGACCTAATATACCCTACCAGAGGTATAGAGGCATGACTGGCGTGATCACAAAGATGATGCCCACAGAGGTGACTAACCCTAGTCCACTCGGTCCGACGGACCGTGACTGGACAAATGGTCCATGTTGGTTAACAATCATTTAGCGACTGGGATCTAAACTGAGAGGGTTCTGAGGTCTTGATCCACGGTCTATAGGTCCGGCCGTGGGTCGACCTTAGAGGAATTTTTTGGACTATTTCTGGGGAACGCTACAGGTGACCATCCACAGACCACCAGACCGTGGGTCACCCTATTGTCCATAGACGGAGCCCATGGGTGGCAACCGTAGCTTCGGAAATCTAAAATTTGGTCTTTCTAGGATACGGGGTGTTACAGCCACCATCCTCTCTCTACCAACCGATGTGCCCTAATAAATGATATGACCCTTTTTTGGATTGTAATTAAGAGAAACTCTTCACTCTATTATAAGAATTTCAGGCATAGGTGATGTAAATATCTTGGTATGGCAGATCAAAATTACGTGATAAGAAGATAAACAATTCATCTCAAGAATAGCATAAAAGTATCTATCATATATAAGTCTTCAAATCGACTTGAGTATTATATCCCAATAACGTAACTAAACATGATCGATATACACGATCTACCACTATGAATCTCAAACATAAGTAGAAATATGTACATGAATATTAAGTGACTTACGTACCCTATCCAACTTGAATGATGAACCCTCTTACCCTCACACTGCTCAAATCCATCACATTGAATCATCTTTAAATCCTTGGAAACATCTATCACTTTCTAATATTGAACACCAGAAGCAACAACTTGAGAAACTCTCATGCGAATAGAAATAATCAACCCTTTCAGAAGCATTTTCATTGTCTTAGCCTCGGTAGAAAGTTACACTGTAGCGTGTCTAACCAAGACATAAAATTTAACATCATACTCAGTGAGTGCCATATCCTCTTGTTGCAAACCTTCAAGTTCAGCCCTCTTGCACTCCCTTTCATTGTCTGGAATAAAACACTTGAGTAATCTGAGTCCATAAGAGTGGAGATGGCTTAGTTGGCCTACTAGTAATGTAATATCTCCAGTATTGCTTGATAAGGCTAATATTATGAAACTATGTGTAGTTTAACGCCATGGGACTCCACTAATCCAAGATTGTGCAACCCCTCATAAAAAGTGATATATATTCATACGCATTCACACAAAAGATACTAATATAAGTCAAACTTTATCATCATGACCCCTTCTAACACTTTTTGCAGATCAATGGTCATTAATTATAGGCCTATTATCCATAAGTAGTGCAACACATCCTCTAAGATAAGTATGGACGTCATCATACCGATCTGTAAGACTCTACTAGATATTACTCGTGTACTTGTGAGAACAATTTACCTAGGGCTCAAATGCCAAATTGTCACGACCCAAATTCACATGTCGTAATGGCACCTATGTTTCAAACAGATGGGTAAGCCAACCCACAAGTTTTATCATATTAATTATACAAATAATGTGAAAAGATAAAAATAAATAAACAACAAGTAGAATATCTCAAATGCTAAGTCTTAAAAAAATGAAATGTTAATTCTTTAATAAGTATGAAGTACAGAATTGTCACGACCCAAATTCACATGCCGTGATGGTACCTATGTTTCAAACAGATAGGTAAGCCAACGCACTAGTTTTACCAAATTAATTAAACAAATAAGGTGAAAAATATAAAAATAAATAAACAACAATTAGAATATCTCAAAAGCTAATTCTTTAATAAGTATGAAGTGTGGAAAACAAAAATACCACCAAAGATTTTGGTGTCATAAGTACAAGAGCTTCTAAAAAGAGGTGCAAGTCTGAAACTATATGACAAGCCTAAATGTAAGTAATATTCTGTCTGAATATGAAAATAAAAGAATAAATAACAAGATATAGGGAGAAGTGGGTTGCGGAACAACCAAGCAGTTCGCCATAACTCTAAAATAATCCAACCTTAAACTCAAAAACCTCCACGAGATGAGCTCATATTTGAAATTAGATCTACACCACAAAAAGGTGCAACAAGTGTAGTATGAGTATGAAACCACTTGTACCAAGTATGCCTCATAGACCGACAACGAGAAAGAACTGACAAGAGTATATAAGAAAATCATCCTTTGAATTTACAAGTCAAAATTATACTTATCAGTCAAATTTCCTCAATTAGGGATAATCAAATGTCATGTAATGTCCAACCACCCAACAAGCACATAATCAAATAAGAATTTACGATGTAACGATATATAATACAATGCAACACCATGCAATGATATTCCTTAGATGCCAAGTAGTCTCTCAACCGTGTATACATGATACTTTTCAAAAATACATCGAGATTACATGACCTATGGGTAATCGCGAGGTTCATCTACCAACACAGATGATATTTATTTGTTTGTGTGTACGATCTCAACTAACTATCATAATGTCCAATAATCACCATTATAGATGATCTCCACGTGCCCAACTTATAATCGTAACATCTCACAATCTCCAGCACGAACGATCGCAATGTATCCAACTTATACTCAATCTCATGTCAATGCATATGCACACAGTATCACATAAATAAAAGGGGATGATGATGAATCTCAATCAATCAAATATCAATATGATATATAATCACCTCAACTATCACAAATATATTGATTCAAATAAAGAATCAAAATCACAAAAATAGAAATAGAGTAGAAAATAAATCAGCTAATACCCATATGCTTTGGCATTCTCGAATTACAATCTGACATTCTATTGTAATAAACTTTCTCTTTATAACACTGGTACTCGTACCAATGCCCGTCATACCACTAGTACGAGACCCCCCATCTTTTACTCTTACATGTTGTCTATTTCATTTTAAATCTTTAGTTAGAAAAACTTTCTTCAACAAAGTCTAAAAGTCTTAACATACCTTAAATGCCGAATACATGTCATGAATCTTCAAGATTTCTCCATTCCCTTTTGTAAAACTTCTGAATTCTCAATCTATCAATTATGCAATATTCATAAGAAAGTGAGTCTGTAGACATCCATATTACTATAGGTCTAGCCTAGATCCAGTATATCAAAAACTAATTTTATAATACGATAAACAATTAATATTAATTGAAATTGAAGCCACTGGTTTCGTAACTAGTGTTGGCCATGACCAACTGTATGTCAAGCTCCCTTTTTTCTCTAAACCCCAAAATTATCACATTTCCTTGCGATGGTTGGCCCCTATATTAATTACTCCCCTATTGAAATCAACCTTCCATCAAACATAAATTTTATCCACATCTAAATTATTTACCAGCCACCCTATCAAACTCTCTCTTTATCTTTCACCCAATACCAAATACTCACTATTCATATAAACAGTCAACATAAGCATATAGAAGGATTAAAGTATGATTGAAATCTGTGTTACCTGAAGTTGTTCTCGTCTTGCGGTGTCCCATTCCCCTCTCTCTTTTCTTTTTCTTACTAAAATTATCATATAAAAAATATTAAATCCCACTAACTTATTTCAATACATGCGCCAAGTTGTAAAGAGTATTAAATAAACTATGAACTTGGCCCATTAACTATTTAACTATATTAATTATTTAACAAATATTCGTAAAGTAAATATTTGTAGTTACCAAACAGTTCAAAATTTATTTTGAAAACTTTATGAAAAGAGTCAAAATTGTACTAGTACACATTTTAAATTTTAATTACATGTCCAATTGTGTGACTAAAGTGTAATCGATGAGGATTTAGTGTCACATGATGTATGTTGCTACATGATAATAGACAGTTCGTATTAGTAGAAATGTACTATGATGAAAAATAAGGATTAGAGTGTATAGTGAAGGTTAAAAATTAAAAAGAATCTATGAGGATTGCTCATGATGATTCCATGAACAAATTATAATATACTTAAAAAAATCGTGCGAGAATCACATATGATCTAACAGTACCAGCTCATGATTTGATCCTACTATGAGAAGACAAAAGTGTAGGCATGAGAGAAGGACAAGAGCAATGTAAAACTCATTAGATTTTTAATTTGAATTACAGGTACAATTGTATGAGTAAAGTTTGATCAATGAGGAATTAATGTCATATGATGTATCTTACGACATGATAATAGACTGTTAACATTATTTAGATGTGTACTAAAATAACAAAATAGGAATAAGACATCATGTCAAGATAAAATATTAAAAAGAATCTATTGAGATTTCTCATGATGATCCAATGTCTTCCTTGTCAGGAGGTATTAAAAGGCTTAGGCAAATTATAATAAACCTAAAAAAATTGTGTGAGAAACACATAAAATCCAATATTACCAATCCAAAAAGGATCATGATTTGAGCCCATTGTGAGGTGACAAAAGCCTAGTCATGAGAGTGGGACATGAAAAAATATATTCTAACCAATCATGAAAATATTGAGAAAAAGTTACCCATTTAGGTCAATGGGCTTCACAATGGGAATCCCATAACAAGAAGGCCAACTTGGTCAAGCACAAATTTGGGCTCGTGGTGAGAGAGAATCACAAGGGTTTCCTAATTATTAATAAGAGAGCCTACTAAAATTGCTTACATCTGCCGCAAAAAAATACGACATCTGAGGTGCCCCGTCTAATCCATCATAGAGGACAATGATAGACGATAAATCTCCCCCCCCCCCCCCCATAATCACCACGTAAATGTATTTTCTTCTGTTGTCATAATAGGTGATTCATATGCCTTCTCGTCTAACAAATTATTATATTTCTCTTTTTCGTTAACAGATCTATATTTACCTAATACAAAATAAATCATAAGATAAATTTTATAATTGAGAAAAAATAACTTGCCTATAAAAACACTAAGTCATCCTTCTTTTACTTAATAAAAATAAACAATGATATTCAAAAATTAATCTCTTTTTAGATCCTTTGATTGTCTCTTTTTTCCAAAAAAAAAAATTCCGCTCCAACAAATTATTTGTTCTTTAAAAAATAAGGGCATATAGACTATTTTATTATTTAGAAAAATCTAAAAAATGAAAGTAAAAGGGAAATGAACCCTATTTCTAAAAATGAATAACGAAGGGAGAAAAACCCTATTCTAGATAGAAAATATTGGTGCTATTATAACACTGGAGCAGTCTGGATCTTTGGGTTGCTAGAGTTAAAGTGTATAACCAAAGATTGTAGTTGAAGATCTAATCTTTCTTTTGCATATCCAAGCTTGTCTATGAATCAATTTGGTCATCAGGTAGTATTTCTTTTCCATTTTGATGTTCATACAGTTTGAATATGATTTCTTGTTTATCCTACCATTATGTTCCTTTTTGTCAATATTTTGTTGTGCGATTACTTTCTAGTTGAGCCTTATTCTGACAAGTGTTTTCTTTATTTCTCGTTGTAGCTTTAATGAGCCTTCTTCTGGGGGGCTTAATATGTAGCCTTCAATTTGGTAGTTTTATTAGTTTAATTTGGTTGCATCAAATGGTTTGCTTGAAACAATGGAATTTATAAAGAAGTGTATTCTACTCGTAAGTTGCATCGCGTTGTATTTATTAAATAAAAATTAATTAAGTTTGTTTTGATTAAAGAGGAACATCAATAAGCTCTATTGCAATTTGGAGTTAAAGTTAATTGTAAACACCTTTTTTTTTAGATTCATAAAGATGTGGTCTTGCTATACTTGGTTCAAGTTTTTAACGTTATAATTTCTCTTTACATAACTGGTTAACTTACCTAAAGTTCTTCTGCTGACGTGAGGGTAGTTTCGTTTGGGCATATTACTTCAAACTGGTCCATTTTTTGTAGGCACATTAAAGGAAGATAATCATATGTTTAGTTATGGATATGTCATCTAATAGTAGAGCTATACAATCTCTATATTGATTTGGTTACATCAATTGTACATCAAACATTAGACATTACCATCTTTCCCTCTAGAGTCGAATTCGATATAAAAAGATACTAATACCACATATTGAATCACTTTTATTAAGCTAATTTGTATATGAGCATTACCTTGTGCAACCTCAGCCTCGTATTTTGTGTTGGGGTCAACATTCCTACCATTAGGTACAAAGAGGTTATTTTTTATAGACGCTAGTTAAAAAGCAGAACTTAGTAGAAAGCATAAAGGAAAACTTAACTGTTTATTGTTTATAAACTACTATATGTATGTGGATAACATTGTTAAAGAGATATAATTCACTAGCACCATGATAAAATTAATTGAAAATACACGTGCATATACATATTTTGTGAGAAGACAAAAGTCTAGCCACGAGAGAAGGACATGTAAAAGTATATTCAAACTAATCATGAAAATAGTGTGAAAAATTTACCCAAGTAGGTCAAAGGACCTCAAAATGGGTAGCCCATCACAAGAAGACCATCTTGGTCAGACACAAATTTGGGCTCGTGTTGTGAGAGAATCACTAGAGTTTCCTAACTATTAATAAGAGAGAGTCTACTCAAATTGCCTACTTCAGCCAAAATGAAAACCACCACCTTTGAGGTTCCCCGTCTAATCTACGATAGTGGATAATGATAGAAAATAAATCCCCACCACCACTAGAATTCCTTTTCTTTTGTTGATGTAATAGAGATAGGAGGATTTGGGATTGGTGGATTAGATTTTCTACGTTAAAATAGATTATGATCAACAAGGATATAATTAGTTCTACTAATTGAGGTATGTTATTTACTATAACTGAAATACTTACAATTCATTGGTGGTAGCCAAAAGTCAAAAGTTGCCATAAAGTTTTCTAGTACCAAAATGAATTGTAAAAACTTTACTTAACATAAATAACATACCTCAATTAGTATAGCTAATTATTTTCTCTTGATCCAAATATCATTAATGTTGAAAATCTAATACGTCAAATCCAAATCTTCCTATCTCCATTAATTACATCCACAAAAGAAAAAGTGTTTTGGTGGTGGTGGTGGGGGTGGATGATTTATCGTCTATCATTGTCCTATATGGTAGATTAGATGGGGGACCAGAGAGGTGGTGATTTTCGTTGTTTCATCTATAAACCATTTGAGTATGCTTTCTCTTATTTACAGTTAGGAAACCATTGTGACTCTCTCACGACACGAACCCAAATTTGGGCCTGACCAAGTTAGTCTTCTAGTGATGGTTTTACCATTGTGAGGCCTATTGACCTGGCTGGGTGAGTTTTTCACGATATTTTCATGATTGGTCATAATATAATTTTCCATGTCCTTCTGTCATGACTAGACTTTAGTCTTCTCAAATCATGATTTCTTTGGCTAGGTAATGTTGGATTTTACGTGATTCTCACAGGATTTGTTTAGGTTTATTATACTTTTCCTGGGTCTTTTAATATATTTTCATAAGAAATAGACATGATCATCATAAGCAATCCCGGTAGATAATTTTTCATTTTTAATCTCCACATGATGATTTATTCCTATTTTGTCATTTTAGCACATATTTAAATAATGCTTATTATCTATTATCATGGCTTAACATACATGAAGTGAAATTAATTCCTCATTGATGACACTTCATTTATATAATTGTTCACATAATTAAAATTTAAAATATGATGGGTTTTAAATTGCTCCTGTTCTTCTTTCGTGCCAAGACTTTTGTCTTCTCACAATAGGATCAAATCATGAGCTGGATTGGTAATGTTGGATTATATGCAATTCTCACATAATTTTTTAGGTGTGTCATAATTTTCCTAGGTCTTTCATGGGATCATCATGAGCTATCCCAGTAGAACCTTTTTAATTATAAACATTTACTTGACACTTTATTCCTATTTGGTACTTTTAGTACACTTCTAAATAATTCTAATCATGTATTATCATGTTGTAACTTCGAATAGGTAATTAAAATTTAAATTCTAATGGGCTTTACATTGCTCTTGTCGTTCTCTCGTATCTAGAGTTTTGTCTCCTTAAAATAGGCTCAAATCACGAGCCTTTTTGGATAGACAATTTTGGTTATATGCCATTCTCGTATGATTAAATTTGGCATTTTATAATGTTCCTAGGTATTTTAATACTTCTTCACGATGAAGAAATGGGAATATCATGACCAATCCCAGTAGAATATTATTAATTTTCAACCTTCACTTAATGATTTATTCTTTTTTTTTGTCATTTTAGTACACTTCTAAATAAAACCAACCTTCTTTTATCATGCGATAACATAGATCATGTGACATTAATTCCTCATTCATGGCACTTTAGTCACACAATTGGACAACATAGATCATGTGACATTAATTCCTCATTCATGACACTTTAGTCACACAATTGGACATGTAATTCAAATTTAAATTCTAATCGATTTTACATTGCCCTTGTCCTTCGCTCATGACTAGACTATTCTCTTCTCAAAATAGGCTCAAATCATGATCCTTTTTGGATTGGTATTTTTGGATTTTATGTGATCCTCACACGATTTTTTTAAGTGTGTTATTATGTACCTATGCCTTTTAATACCTTCTCACGAGGAAGACACAGGATGATCATGAACAATTTCGATAGATTCTTTTTAATTTTAAATCTTCACATGATGCTTTATTCCTATTTTATTTCATTTTAGTACACATCTAAATAATATTAACTATATATTATTAGGTAGTGACATACATCCTGTGAAAATAATTCATCATTGATGAAACTTTAGTCACGCAACTGGACATGTAAATAAAATTTAAAATACAATGGGTTTTACATTTCTCCCTTCTCTCATGCCTAGACTCTTCTCACAATATTTTCATATCATGATATGGATTGGCATTGTAGGTTTATTTGTGATTCTCACATGATTTTTTGGGTGTACTAGAATTTGCTTATAGGTTTTAATACCCTGGCTTGATGAAGACACATGATCATCTTGAGGAAGCTCGATAGGTTCTTTTTAATTTTCAACCCTCATGTGATGCTTATTCCTATTTTAGAGTTTAAGTGTACATCTAAATCATATTGACTGTCAATTATCAAGTCGTTACATACATCATTTCACACTAAATTTTCATTGATGACACTTTAGTCATGCAATTTAAAATGTAATTAAAATTAAAAATCTAATGATTTTAAATTTCTCGTGTCCATCTCTCATGCCTAGACTTTTATCTATCATAATAGGCTCCAATCATGAGTTGAGTTGGTAATGTTAGATTATATGCAATTCTCGCACAATTCTATTAGGTGTATTATAATTTTCCTATACCTTTCAATACCTTTGCATGATAAATACATGGGTTTATTATGAGCAAGGTCAATAATTTCTTTTAAATTTTAAACCTTCAAGTGATGCTTTATTCCTATGTTTTCTTTTTCGTACGCATCAAACTAATTATGACAGTCTATTATCATGTAGTAACATGCATCATCTCACATTAATTCATCATAGATGACACTTTAGTTACGCAATTGGACATGTAATTGGAACTTAAATCTAATGGATTTTATATAGCTCTTGTCCTCCTTTTGTGCCTAAGCTTTTGTCTTCTAACATTAGAGTCAAATGATGAGTTGGATTGATAATTTTTTATTATATGTGATTGTCGCATGATTTTTGAGGTGTATTATTGTAACGACCCAGCCTGCTAGTGATATTGTTTGTTCTGGGCTATTACAAATGGTATTATAGCAACTTTAGCGTCAGTATTATTGATGTGGGCTAGAGTTCAACTAAGTATAGGGAAATTCCAATAAGGCAGGGAAAATATGAGTTTTGAGTCTAGGCAAATCTCATGTGGTGTGGCAAACCTTAGCAATGACGTTAAGTCCATAGAATTGGTGTATGTACACCTCAACTTTAGATTAGAAGTCTCATATCAGTAAAACAAAGAAGTGATATTGGGTATGTAAGTAACTAGGCCTTACAAACTGGTAACACATTTTAATGCCGCATGGGCCTAGGCCTAGAGCAGAAAATATCACTAGCAGTCTGGGCTATTACAAATGGTATCAAAATTTGATATTGGCCAACATATCGGGGACTAAGCTTTCTCTTTTACCCAAACCTCATGACACCCTTCATAGGTGAAATATTCAAGTAAACACAATCATTAACATCAAACTTAAGCTCACTTCTTCTAACATCGGCATAGGACATTTGTGGACTTTGAGCCATTTTCTGTCTTTCTCATATAAGCAAAAGTTTTTCCATAGCCTCATGAACTAACTCATGACCTATTAAAGTAACTTCACCAACTTCAAACCAACCTTTAGGAGATCTAAACCTCCTTCCGTAAAGATCTTCACATAGAGTCATACCAATACTTGAATGATAGCATTTATTATATGAACACTCAATTAAAGGCAAGTGATAATCAAAATTACCCTTCAAATCAATGACGCAAGCTCTCAACATATCTTCTAAATTTTTGATAGTACACTCTGCTTGCGCATCAGTTTGAGGCGGGAAGGCCGTATGAAGCTTAACTCAGGTACCAAGACCTTTTTGGAAAGACTTCCAAAATTGAAAAGTGAATTAGGTATTACAGTTTGAGATAATGGATAGGGGCACCCCATGCAACCTAATCACCTACTTAGATACAATTTAGCATAATCTTATGCCGAATAAGGAACCTTGACAGGAATGAAATGAGCCAACTTCGTTATACAATCTACTATAACCCAAATCGAGTCATTATGTCGCTAAGTGCAGGGTAAGCCAACGATGAAGTCCATATTCAAAGCTTCCCACTTTGAAGTTGGAATGCTAATATCATGAGACAAAGCTCTCGGATTTTTATGCTAAAATTAACTTGTTGAAAATTAGGACACATAGCCATAAATTCCGCAATATCCTTCTTCATCTCATTCAATCGATAGACCCCCCCCCCTCCCGCAAGTCTTGGTACATCTTGGGAACACAAAAACAACCTTAATATCGAAGCACACTATGTCCCCCTAGGAAGAAAGCTTCAACAAACTTTTTAAGCAATGTTTCCTTCAACTAAACCAAGATCGGGTAAAGACTTATTTTGGATTTCATATCCGACACAAAAACAAAATCGAAACCATTATGAATAACAACACCCTTCTTCATTAGAATTAACAAACCTAACACTCAATCAGGCCAATCTATGATGATCGTGAAAGAACTCCTTCTTATCCTCCTCAACATGAGTAACACTACCAATTGATAGTCGACTAAGAGCATCTACCACTACATTCACCTTACTAGGGTGATAGAGGAAACTCATGTTGTAATCTTTTAGTAACTCATGCCACCTTTTCTTTCTTAAACACATATTGCATACTTTTGTGGTCGGTAAAAACATCAACATGACAACCATACATATAATGCCTCTAAATCTTGTAGGCAAAAACAACGGCCGCCTATTCCATATCATGGGTAGGATAGTTCTTTTCTTGAATCTTAAGTTGCCTTGATGCATAAGCCATAACTTTCCCATTTTCATAAGGACACACCATAATCTGATCCTTGAAGCATCACAATAAACAACAACCCCATCAGAGTCTGTCGGTAAAGTCAACACTTGAGCGGTGGTAAGCCTATGTTTCAACTCTTGAAAACCCTTTTCACATGCTTCTGACCATAAAAACTTCACCTTCTTTTGATTCAATACATTCAATAGAGAGTCAATAGAAGAAAACCCTTCCATATACCTCCTATAATATCTGGCCAAAGGGGATAGAGGTCTTGGTCAACTCTTAATAGCATCTGTCTTCTTAGGATCCACCTCAATACCCTTATCGGAAACAATTTGACCAAGAAAAGCCATAGATCTCAACCAAAACTCGCATTTACTAAACTTTGCAAATAATTATTGGTCGTTGAGGACTTGTAACACAATTCTCAAATGGTCGATATGCTCATCCTCACTCAGAAGGTAAATCAGGATGTCATCAAAAAGCAAAATCACAAACCTATCAACATATTGTCTAAATACTCTATTCATCGAGTCCATTAATATGGCTAGAGTATTAGTCAAACCTAACGACATTACCAAAAATTCATAATAACCATAGTGAGTTCGAAAAGTCATCTTTGGAATGTCATATTTCTTCACCCTCAATTGGTGATAACCTGACCAGAGGTCAATCTTAGAGAAATAACTCCCTCATTGGAGTTGATCAAATAAATCATCAATCCGTGGAAGAGGAAACATATTCTTAATGGTAACCTTGTTCAATTGTCGATAATAATTACATATATGAAGTGAACTATCCTTTTTACAAACAAAAAAAACTAGAGTACCCCATGGAGAGATACTCGGTCGGATGAAACCTTTATCCAACTTATCTTTCAATTGCTCCTTCAATTCCTTAAGTTCTACTGGAGCCATACGGTAAGGAGGAATATAGATAGGCTGAGTATTTGGGAAAAGGTTGATACTGAAGTCTATTTCCCTTTCGGAAGGAACATTGGGTAAATCATCAGGAAACATTTCCAGAAACTCATTTAAAACGGGGGCTGACTCAAAAATAGGGGTTTCAAAATCTGTATCCCTAATCTAAACAAGATAATATATGCCACCCTTAGAAACCATTTTCCTAGCTTTAAGACAAGAAACAAACTGACCCATAGGCATAGAATTTCCCTCTTTCCACTCTAGGACAGGCTTATTTTGCAACTGAAGTGTAACCACTCGAGTTCTACAATCAACATAAGTATAACAAGAATGGAGCCAATTTATACCAAGAATAACATCAAAATTCAACATATCAAGCTCTACAAGGTTGACATAAGTGACAGTATGGGATAAGGAGGTGAGACAACTTCTGTAGACTTTCTTAGCCACAATAGATTCACCAATAGTAGTAAAGATAGAGAAAAGGTCTAACAATACATCCAGAGAAACATGAAACCTCTTAGCCACATATGGCGTCACAAAAGACATAGTAGCACCGAGATCAAGCAAAGCATAATCATCAAGATGGAAGACTTTCTATATATCGGTAAACACATCGGGAGAATCCTCTTACTCATGTTGAGTTTGGAGTGCATAGAATTGGTTTTACATTGGAGAAATCAAACCTGAACCACTAGATGTAGCTTTCCTACCATATTTTATCTTGTTGATTCTAGATGGAAAATTCTCTCAAGCCGTGACCACTCTTACCACAACAAAAAAATGATCCGTACCCATCAAGCATTTTCCCAAATGAATCTTGCCACAATTTTAGCATGCAAGAACCGAAGATCCATTTCCACCACCATTTCCTTCTCAATGCTTGTGGTTAGAAACCCTTAATTTGTTGAACTTAGGAGCCACATCATTAGAGGAACCTGAATCGGAAAACCTTTGTCAAAATTTAGAGTGACTATGTCCATTATAGCTTGAATGTAAAAAGTCACCATCGTTGGTCTTTGCCCTCTTTGCTTCCCATGACTTTTCCTTAAGCTTCTCCTCTTCAATTTGTTGAGCATGAATAATTAAAAGAGAAATTTTAATTTCCATAATAAGCATGGTGGTACGACATTCCATAACAACCATGGAAATTGAGTAAACTTCAACGCATACTCTTCACAGTAAAACTTCATTGAAGTATGTTGATGAATTCAAGTACCTTTTCCTCCCTCATCTCAAGGGGAAAGAACCTATCAAGGAAAGCAACCTTAAGCTTTTCCCAATCAATAGAATCCGCATTAACCGTTGTCTTCCTTCCATTGGTTGAACCAAACTTGATCAACACCCTAAAGTTGATAAGAGGCCAATTCTGCCTTTTCCATTGGTGTCACTCTCACGAACATCAAAACCTTATACACCTCATGAATGAACTCTTGAGGATATTTCTCAATCTTGGAACAATGAAACTCTGGGGGATTCATTCTAGTGAAGTCTTTCACTCTAGATGCCACCGTATCCATATTTGGGTTCACGGAGACCAAAACCTCTCGATTAGCTTGAGCCATCATAGTATTGGCCAAAACTTGAAAAGTTGTTCGTAACTCCATATTGGTCACTTGCTCAACCAAACGGTCGGTCGGAACTGGAGGAGCTTGAGGATCTTCTTATTCCGCATTCTCATTTGTATTCCTTCTCATGTACGCTCTTTCAGGGGCAATATCCTGAAAAGCATTAAGGATTAAGAGAGACGTGTAGAGTTAAACTATATCGCATGAATTTAGAGTGATGAAAGAATAGGAATTTGCTAAACATCATATAGTGTAACACCTCGGATGTCAAAATGAAGAAAATCCTAATTTTCAGAAAAATGAGTGCCTAGACCAACTGAACCACCCACGGACCATAGGTCGAACCATGGACCGTAGGTGGGGTTCCATTGTTAAGGTCAAAATTTATATGGTCTTTGATCCCACCCACGGTCGACCAGTACGATCCGTGGTTGGACCTATGGACCGTAGGTCTAACCATAGGTGAGAGTCAATAGCCAATTGGAGGAAAATGGTTATTGGGTCAACTTCAAATAGTCATATCTTTTTGCACAAAATGAATTAGGTGGTCCATAACCTATCAAATTAAAGATAATTAAATCATGTTTCTAACTCAACAAAGTTTGCTAAAATCAAAGTTTGGAGTAAAAAGTTATGCTCATTTTAGTGAAGCCCTATCAGGCAGAGCATGATCGATGACCCCAAACGACAGTTGGTAGTTCAAACGATGGCTCGTTAGTCCTATAGTAGATGACACTCGTTAGTTTTAAGTTAGGGTCGTTTTGGTCCTTTTCCCTATGCATTAGGCATATAAACTACATCATTTCAAGCTAAACTACTTCGTTTTACTCAGTCTAAGCCTAATAATCTATTCAGACATACCAGGACCATCATTCTCCAAAAATCATCTAAATTAGAACGAAAAGAATAGCAAGAGGCGTTAGTTTATTTCAATAACAAGCAGCAGTGTTCTTCAAGTTTCAGCCCCAAAATCCAAAGAATTTCTGCGTAGATTTCATCACCAGGTATGTGGGATTTCACTAGTGAGTTCCTTTCATCCAGTAGGTCCCTAGAATTTAGTTAGTTCATTGATTCTCTATATGTAGTTTAGACCTAGGGTTTCTAAAACCTTGGAGACTTGTTGTGATTTGGCTGTTTTAGTATCCCTAAATAGATATAGCATGTTTCTTGGAAAGTTTGCTTAATTCCTTATAAAAAACTGAGAACCCTAGTTTGTGTAAATACTCTTAGTTCATAAACTATACTTTCTAGGTCAGTTAAACATAATATCATGCTCTAGATTTCGAATGTCACATTCTTAGTATATAAATGTTACCTTCTTCGTAGCATGTCAGTATTTTGAGTTTTTCAGTATTTAGTTCATTTTAGCTTCATATGTATTTAGTTGGGAGTAGACTTAGCACCGAGTTGGACTAGGGTTCAGCGTACCCTCGTAGTCCCAAAACTACGTGCCCCCATAGGATTATAGGTCCCCTCTGTTGGGCATCAAATTTAGTGATCATGCCAGTCATGCCTTTATATCCATGGCAAGGTCTATTGGGTCCTCTTGATACATCGAACTCCACGTTTAGATCACATAGTTTATGTCGGTTAATAGTAACTTCCACAGTCAGACTCTTAGTGCATTTGACCAGGCTTTCACAATATACTTCAGCATTTAGTTCAACATGTTATTTTTATGATTTGTACATGATCATTGCATTCAGCTTAGCTTTTCAGTTGCTCAATTATGCTTTGTTCAGCTTATATATACTTATTTAGCTTAGTATATATATCATGCATGCTTAGTACATTCCAAGTACTAACGCATACTCTGTGCTACATCATTTAATGATGTAGGTTTAGGGACTCAACATCTAGATCAGGCAAAGATCGAGTCTCGGTCTGCATTAAGCAGCTTAAGTGGTGAGTCCTCATATTCTGAGGATAGTAGACATGCTCTCATTTAAATCATTATTTTTAGTTTCAATTTTTTTAGAGTTAGCTAGGGCATGTCCCAGCAACTCAACTCAGTTAGAGGTTTTTTTACACATAGTAGTAGATGCAGCTTAAGTTGTTAAGTGGTGCTTCAGTCATCACTAGACTTTCATTATATTTTATATATTTAGACTAGTTAGGTTTTTCCCCACTTTAAGTTATTCATTGTTTTAGCTTCCGCATTGTACATGTCTTATTCAGTTATTCTAAGTACGATTGAAATATGCAAGACACAGGGTTAGCTTGGGTCACTCGTGATCCTAGGGTTTTGTGTTACGTCAAGTGGGTAGCTTCGAGGCGTGGAGAACTTCGTATTAGAGCATTAGGTTCAAGAGTTCTAGGATGTCTGAAAGCCGCACTAAGTAGAGTCTCTTTCAAGGTAAAGCACGCCACATATATGAGAGGGAGTCTACGAAGAGTTTTAAGAAAAAATTTACTTTACTTGCTATTCTTATCGTGCGTGGGTAGGATCAAACTTCTCCTTTCCAATCCATCGGCATTTCAGATCATGCATCCCCGTAGAGCTAACACACGGCATGCTAACGCATGCAATGCTAATGCAGTTCCTCCAGACCTGAACTATGAGGTTACGAATGTAGAATTTTGGAATCTGATCCAACTCTGGGCTCAGAGTGTGGCCAATCAGAACAATCAGCATGCCCAATTCCTGTAAACACGAATGGTGGATTAGCTACAACTAGGGTTCGAGACTTTGTTCGAATGAATCCTATTTGAGTTTCTAGGGTCAAAGGTTGGTGAGGACCCACATAACTTCATTGATAAGGTGAAGAAGATTCTTGGAGTAATGCAAGTGAGTGGAATTGAGAGTGTTGAGTTAGCATCCTACCAACTCAAGGATGTAAGCTCATGTTTGGTTTAGGTAGTGGAAGGATAACAGGGGTGAGAATGTAGATAATGTGACATGGGATTGTTTTACTAGAGCTTTTCTGGACATGTTCTTCCCAAGGGAGTTGAGAGATGCTAAGGCACAAGAGTTTTTGAACTTTGAGCAGGGCTCAATGTCAGTCCAAGAATACGGACTGAACTTCACTTAGCTCTCAAGTTGTACTCCACATATGGTTGCTGATTCGAGGGCACAAATGATCCCCCAGGTTTTGACAGGATCAGAAAGGTAGGGCATCAGGCTCTAAGTCTCTGGGGATTACTTCAGGTAACAGAACTTTCCCAACTTGTCCAAAGTGTGGTAAGAACCATCGGTTGAGTGTCTTGAAAGCAGGGAAGGGTGCTTTGGGTGTGGTAATTCTGGCCATAGGTTGAAGGATTTCCCTTATGCCAGGTAGGGGTAAGAAGGTAACAACAATAGGGCTCAGTCTACAGCTCCAGCAACACCAGTAGGTAGCCCAACTCAATAGGGTGCTTTATTGGGTACAGGTGGTGGTCAACGCTAGAACAAGTTGTATGCTTTCTAGGATCAGGAAGATTCTCCTAATGTGGCCACTGGTACATTACGATTCTTTTATTTAGATGTTTATAGTTAGATCCAGGGGCTAACTTGTCGTTTATAACTCCCTATATAGCAGTAAACTTCGGTGTCAGTCTTGAAACTCTCTCAAAACCGTTCTCAGTATCGACTATAGTTAGTGACCCAGTTATAGCTAAATGGGTATAGAGAAACTGCCCTGTCACTGTTTCTCAGAAATTCACCTCAACAGACCTTATAGAGCTAGAAATGATAGATTTTGATATCATTCTAGCCATGGTTTGGTTACATTCCTGTTATGCCTCAGTCTATTGTAGAACTAGAATCGTTCGGTTTTAGCTTCCAAGTGAGTTAGTCTTAGAGTGAAAGGGTAGTAGCTCAGTTCCTATAGGTCGATTTATCTCTTACCTTAAGACTAGGAAGATGATCTCCAAAGGGTATATATATCATCTCATTTAGGTTTAGGATTCAAACTCTGAAACCCCAACTCTTGAGTCAGTCCCAGCGGTAAATAAGTTTTCCAAAGTGTTCCTAGAAGATCTTCCTGGAGTTTCTCTCGAAAGGGAAATCGACTTTGGAATAGATCTCTTTCAAGATACCCAACCTATTTTGGTTCCTCCTTATAGAATGACTCCAGCTGAGCTAAAGGAATTAAAAGAACAGTTGAAAGACCTTCTAGATAAAGGCTTTGTCAGACCCAACATCTCTCCATGGGGTGCTCCAGTGTTGTTCGTAAAGAAGAAAGACGGTTCTCTCAGAATGTGCATTGATTATCATCAATTGAACAAAGTCACAATCAAGAATAAGTATCCCATCCCTAAGATTGATACTTGTTTGATCAACTCCATGGTGCTAGTTGCTTTTCTATGATATACCTCAGATCCGACTATCATCAACTCAGAGTCAGAGATAGTGACATCCTGAAGATAGCCTTCAGGACTCGGTATGGTCACTATGAATTTGTATTTATGTCTTTTAGACTAACAAATACTTCTGCAACTTTCACGGACTTAATTAATAGGGTGTTCGAACAATATTTGAACTTGTTCATCATCGTCTTTATTGATGATATCCTCATTTATTCTTGAAGTGATAAAGATCATTAGACTCATCTAAGACTTGTTTTTCAAACCCTCAAAGGTCACCAACTATTCGTTAAGTTCAGCAAAGGTGAATTTTGATTACAATAAGTCACTTTCATTGGTCATGTGGTATCCAATGAAAGGATCTGAGTGGATTCACAGAAAATTGAGGTAGTAAAAGACTGGCCCGGACCTACCTCTCCAACAAATATTAGAAGTTTCTTGGGTTTGACTTATTAGTGGAGATTTGTTGAAGGATTTTCATCCATAACTTCCCCCATTAACCAAGTTGACTCAGAAGAAGGTCAAATTTTAGTGGTCAGAAAAGCTTCTCAGAACTGAAAACTAGGTTGTCTTTAACTCCTGTCTTGACTCTACCAAATGGTTCAGACGGTTATGTGATTTACTGTGATGCATCAAGTGTTGGCCTAGGTTGTGTGTTGATGCATCAATGTAAGGTTATAGCTTACACTTCTAGACATCTCAAGGTCCATAATAAGAACTATCTGACTCATGAACTCGAACTTACACCCATAGGATTTACTCTAAAGATTTGGAGACACTACATGTATGGTGTCCATGTTGATGTGTTCACAGATCATAAGAGCTTCCAGTATGTGTTCAACTAGAAAGATTTGAATCTTCCCTAGAGGAGATGACTTGAAATACTCAAAGAATATGACATGAATGTGCTTTACCTTCTGGTAAGGACAATGTAGTGACTGATGCTCTTAGTAGCCTGTCTATGGGTAGTGTAGCACATGTTGAGGAAGAAAAGAAAAAGTTAGCAAAAGATGTTCACTGGCTTGCTCGCTTAAGAATTTTCCTTATAGACACATTAGATGGTGGTGTGATAGTTACGAATGGATCGAAATCTTCATTGGTAGAGGAGGTTAAGGAAAAATAGGATAGTGATCCTAGATCCTATATTACTTCAGTTGAAAGGTGCAGTTCATCAGTAGAAAGTTGTGGATTCTTCCTAGGGGGAGATGGTGTGCTTCGTTACCAGGGTCGCTTATGTGTTCCTAATGTGGGTTAGTTGAGGCCACAGATCCTTACAGAAGCCCATAATTACAGATATTCTATTCATCCAGGTGCCACTAAGATGTACCATTATCTATGAGAAGTATATTTGTGGAACGACATAAAGAGGGACATAGCAAACTTCCTGGCAAAGTGTCCTAAATTCAACAGGTAAAGGTAGAACATCAGAAACCAGGAGGTATGACTCAAGAGATTAACATCATGTATTATTATAAGTTGGAGGCACTTAACCTCAAAGTTGGATTACCATTTTTTCCTTATCTCATTCCTAAAATAACTTAAATATTAATATTTATTTAATTAATTAAATATTATGTAATAGTTATAATTAAACTCATGCATCAAACAAGATATAATGCAATCATATATTCATGTACTAATTAAATGTGGGTAATGAAGAGTCTAATAACCTTCAATTTTAATCTATAAGATAAGTGGGGTAATGAATAGTCTATCAGAGACACTCACACAACATTATATATATTCCCTTCTTTCATTCAGTTTGTGATCATCTTGCATTCTACATTAGGTTTGTTTACATCAGTTGTAAGATTTTCATTACCAATTTGTAATTATAAGAGTTCTTACTGATTTATTTATTAGATTTATTTAAAATTTCATGCATCTTCATCTTCTATTTTGTTGAGAAATATGTAAATTGTCATAGTTACAAGATGAATATTCTTCAATATGAAGTTGTAAGTGAATTTTTATTTTTCATATCTCCATCTTTTTGAGTTTTTAAATATAACTTCATAATTGATTACTATAGTTTTGTATTATTCCTTTCTTCTATCTTTAGGATATATATGTAATAAAGTTAATCCCAATTTATATTTAAAATTAATTGTTTTTACAGTAAGCATGTTAAATCCCACAGAATATTTTCAAAACTAGACCCATAGAAGAGCAACTCTTTGATAAACATTAATAATTATGTCTTCT
Organism: Solanum pinnatisectum; assembly: GCA_035578085.1. Lineage (NCBI taxonomy): Eukaryota > Viridiplantae > Streptophyta > Magnoliopsida > Solanales > Solanaceae > Solanum > Solanum pinnatisectum. The sequence continues at coordinate 39,416,297 of CM069083.1, forward strand.
TTGTTGTTTGATAATCATTTATCTTTTTAAAACAACAGGTTTATACTATTTCCTTTTTATATGTAATCTCAAATGTGTAAAAAATTCATGTACTTAACTAATACAGAGAGGTACAAAAATTAGTGCAAAAATAAAAATAAAATAAAAAATAATATAAAGTAAAAATATGACTAAATGTTACATTGAATTTTATTGTATTATAATTCATATTTATTTTTTATATGCAGATCCTTTCATATATAGTTCAAGAAATACAGTGTATCTGTATTTTTAACATATTATCTTTTCTATAGCCAATTTTTTATTATTATTAAAACTTATGTTTAGTAATTAAAATATATTAATTCTTTTGATATAATAAAAGGTTTATTTTTCATGAAGTATTGAAAATATCAAACCTCCAACATCTAACACAAGATTTTCATGCTATATTTTGTAAAGAGTTAAATTCTTATGTCAAACTTACATACAAAAGGACATAGCTTTGAACTTATCGATGAATTTATGTATGCTCCATTATGGTTATATAAATTAACTTTTCTAATGTCAATTAGGGGAAAGACGTGAAACACACGTTCCTAGGACTAGTTCCTACATGGAAGTGAGAAGTGATAAACATGGACTTCATTATGGGCTTACCTTGCACTCGCAGACAGCATGACTCCATTTGGGTGATAGTGGACAGAGTTACTAAGTCCACTTACTTCTTGGCTATCAAGACTACAGATTCAGCGGAGAACTACATCAAACTCAACATCAATGAGATAGTCAGGTTGCATGGGGTTCCCTTGTCTATTATCTTAGATAGAGGTCCTCAGTTTACCTCTCATTTCTTAAAATTGTTTCAGAAAGGTCCTCACCTACCTCTCATAGAGTTCACCTATAATAACAGCTACCATTCCAATATTCAGATGGCCCCGTATGAGGCATTATGTGGGCATAGATGTAGGTCCCCAATTGGTTGGTTTGAAGTAGGTGAAGTAGCCTTTATTGGGCAAGATTCGGTTCATGAGGCTATGGAAAAGGTTCAGCTCATCAGAGATAGACTAAAGATAGATTAGAGTCATCAGAAGTCCTATATAGATATGAGGGGAAGGGACTTAGAGTTTGAAATCCATGATTGAGTTTTCCTGATGGTGTTACCTATGAAAGGGATGATGATATTTGGGAGGAAAGGGAAGCTCAGTCCCAGATATGTAGGTCCTTACAGAATCCTGAAAAGGGTTGGTAATATGGCTTTTGAGTTAGAGTTGGTAGTAGAACTTGCAGTGGGTCATCCCGTCTTTCACATTTCCTTGTTGAAGAAGTGTGTGGGTGATCCGGCATCAATAGTAAGATTAGAGTGTGCGGTTGTGAAGGATAGTCTCACTTATAAAGAGGTTCCAGTTAAAATTCTTGACTGTCAAGTTCGTAGGTTGAGAAATAAGGAAGACACTTCAATGAAGGTTTTGAGGAGGAGTTAGTCTGTATAGGGAGCTACTTAAGAAACAGAAGCAGCCATGATGGCCAAGTATCCTCGCCTCTTTCCTTCCGATTCTATTTTAGCTTGAGGTAACAGTTCATCTCCAGTGTCTCCATTTACTCTTGTGTAATTCAGTCTCAATATCTTGTTCCCTCAGTTATCATTGCATTTCAGTATATTTGCATCTTCTTGAAACTCACTTCAGTAAGATATCAGTTTCTAGTACTTAGTGGTAAGGATTATAGCTCCTTCCCTCCATACTCAATTTTTTTAGATATCATTCAAGGATGAATGCCCCCAAGGGGGAGATGATATAAAACCTCAAATCTCAAAATGGAAAAAATTTTAGTTTTCAGAAAAACTGGAGCCAATACCAACAAAACCACCCACGGACCATATGTAGGGCTCCGTCATTAAGGTCCAAATTTTGATGGTCTCTAATCCCACCCACGGTCGACTAGTATGGTACATGGTTGGACCTACGGACTATATGTAGGTGAGGGTTAACAGCCAATTGGAGGAAAATGGTTGTTGGGTCAACTTCAAACGGTCATATCTTTTAGCACAAAATGAATTAGGTGGCTCATGACCTATCAAATTAAAGATAATTTAATATTCTTTCCAAAGCCACCCAGTTTGACTAGGCTTAATCGTACCCTCATAGTCCCAGAACTACGTGCCCACATAGGATTATAAGTCCCCTCTGTTAGGCATCAGATTTAGTGATCTCGCCAGTCAAGCCTTTATACCCCTTGCAAGGTATATTGGGTCCTCTCAATAAGCATATACGTTGGACTCTACATTTAACTCACGTGGTTTATGGAGGTTAGTAGTAGCTCCCAGATTTAGACTACTAGGTCATTTGACCAGGCTTTTGCAGTATGTTCTTCAGTATTCACTTCAGCATGTTATTTTCATGATTTGTACTTGGTCATTGCATTCAGCTTAGCTTTTCAGTTGTGTTTCAGTATTTATATTTTTGACCAATTTATGTCATTGCTCAATTATACTTTGTTCAGCTTATATATACTTGTTCAGCTTAGTATCTATATCTTGCATGGTCAATACATTCCAAGTACCTACGCATACTCTGCGCTACTTCATTTCATGATATAGATTCAGGTACTCATCATCCAAATCACGCTTAGATCGATTCTCGGTCCGTATTCAGTAGCTTCAGTGGTGAGTCCTCTTATTTCGAGGACAATAGACATGCTTTCATTTTAGTCATTATTTTTAGTTTCAGTTTTTCTTAGAGTTTGCTAGGGGCATGTCCCAGCAACTCAACTCGGTTAGAGGCTTTTTAAGACATAGTAGTACATGTATCTTGAGTTGTTAAGTAGTGTTTCAATTATCTGTAGACTTTCATTATATTTTATATATTCAGACTAGTTGGGTTTTTCCCCACTTTCAGCTATCCATTGTTTTAGCTTTTGCATAGTACATGTCTTATTCAATTATTCTCAGTATGCTTGATATATACCAAACACATAGTTAGCTTAGGGTCACTCGTGTAGGTCTCATGTTACGTCAAGGAGGTAGCCTCGGGCGTGACATATAGCTTCTTATTCATAAATGTGGCATGCTTCACAATCATGAACAAAACTCTACTCGATGTGACTCACGAGACATCCTAAGACATTTAAAAACCTTGTGCTTTGAATACCAAATTTGTTATTATCCAAAGTATACCCAAGGTGTAACATGGCATATAGAACCCTCAAGAGGTCCTACACAAGCCACTTAGAATACATCATTCAATATAATAGAAGTAAACATTTCAAAAATAGAAATCTCATATTATAAGAGAGTTCGAGGAAGTCTAACATAGTCTGAAAAATCCATCTAAATGTCAAAGAGTGATTGGGACGTAACTCATACACCAAATACGTCATCCAAAATAATAAATATAAAACAAATAAAAGTGCCACGGTCCTTGAAACATGAGAACTCATCAACTCTTCAATCGAGTAGAATGATCAACTAGTCATGAGTGCGGGAGCTAGGAGCGTCGAACACTTCATTAATGAAACAATTTAAGTCACAGGAATGCATTAGTACATGTATGTACTAAGTATGGGGCAATATGCATAAACTAAGCATGGTAGCATGAATAGCTTAAATCATGTAATGCATGACCACCATTTGAACATTTGGTAGTTTAAAGAAGAAACTAAGTGAAAATCATAAAGCATGGTCAAGGCATTTAAATTAAGAGACCTAAGAAAGCTTTGAAGAAATATAGTATATAATTTTATGGGATATTAGTACTAACCGACAATAAGACCATGAGAGCAATATCTTGGCTATCGGTGTATCCCTCATACTTAAAGAAGGGGATTCTTCTTGCCAAGGTAGACTTAGTACACATCATCTTTTGCTAAAGTGGATCCACTAGCTAGGTCATTTAAGACATTCCTACGGGAACACATAGTTTGGGGCTAGAGGTTGCTACTAGAGACTACCCTATTTGAGTTATGCTTTGTTCAGCTTATATATACTTGTTCAGCTTAGTATCTATATCTTGCATGGTCAATACATTCCAAGTACCGACACATACTCTGCACTACTTCTTTTCATGATATAGGTTTAGGTACTCATCATCCAAATCACGCTTAGATCGATTCTCGGTCCGTATTCAGTAGATTCAGTCAATGGCCTCTCAGTGCTAAGTCAAAATCCCAATGGAATATATAAGACATCAAATATCATTATAAAAAGGGAAAGGAAATGACCAATACCAATCCGTATATTAAAGTCAAAACATAGAATAGCTTTTTAAACATAATTCAACGTAGATGAGAAAATCTTTCACCAATGTGAATCCATATGTGATTATGATCATAGTAGTATCTGCGAAAACCTTTCACAATAACATTGCTACTTTCCTCTCAAAACATCCTCAAATCATTTACATTAATTTCATAAAAGAATGCATATTTTCATAAATTCAGAATTCATAGTTCATATGCTTATTTATGGTTTCATAATCAAAATTATGGATCATTCATGGGTTAATGTAAATTAAACTCAAAATATTGCATTTGAAGATATGGATTAATACATATAATCATACTTTGAAGGGAGCCGTAGAAAACTTCAGAAAATTGATTATTCAAAAATTAATTCCCCCCTTTCTACGAGATTGTTGTACGACCCATTAAAAGTTCCACAAACCGTAGACTGGTCTCGTAGACCTGAACATTAGTTACAATTCATGAAACCTTTTTCCCTTTTTAATCTAAGGTTTTACAAAGTCTAATTGTGTTGTGTTAACATCTAATAGGGGAAGATATTATGGGAGTTCTCTGAGTTTCTCTCTTAATCTACTCCTAAACATAGAGCAAACCTCAAGTAGAGCAAACTCTAAGGTTTCAACGTCCTCTCCCAAAATTCTTGTTCTTCAAAAAATGTAAGGTTATAATAGTGAGGAACTCATTTCCTCTTCACGCCATATATATATATATATATATATATATATATATATATACAATTTTCAGTCAGTAAGATCATTACTATGATTTTTCTTCTATGCCTACTATTTTGATTTTCTCTATTTTGCATTGCTCATTATTGATTCTACGATTGAAATCATAGTAATTTCAGGTGTTTCACCAGAAGTTCAGGTATAGTTCATGGAGTACTTATGTGTTATCTCCGAAATATGCTAAAAGATCTATGAACCTGAAAGTCTTCAATTTTGAATTTATGATGAAAGATAAAACAAGAGCAATGTAAAACCCATCAGATTTTAAATATTAAGAACATGTCAAATTGCGTAACTAAAGTGTCATCAATGAGGAATTAATGTCACATGATGTATGTTACTACATGATAATAGGTGGTTAGTATTATTTAGAATTGTACTAAAATGACATAATAGGAATACAACATCAAGTGAAGGTTGAAAAATAAAAAGAATTTATCGGGATTTCTCATGATCATCCCATGTCTTCATCGTGAGAAGGTATTAAATGGCCTAGGAAAATTAGAATATGCGTACAAAAATATGCAAGAATTGGATATAATTCAACATTTCAATCCAAGAAGGATCATGATTTCACCTATAGTAAGAGAAGACAACTGTCTAGGCAAGAGAGAATGACAAGAGCAATGTATAACCCATTAGATTTTATGTAACGACCCAAATTCATATGTCGTGATGACACCTATGTTTCCAACCGATAGGTAAGCCAACCTGCTAGTTTTACCAAATTAATTAAATAATAATGTGAAAAAATAAAAACAAATAAACCACAAGTAGAATATCTCAAACGCTAAGTCTTTCATAAGTATAAAATGCAGAAAACTAAAACACCACCGAAGCTTTTGGTGTCATAAGTATGAGGGCTTCTAAAATATGGTGCAAGTCTGAAACTAAATGACAAGCCTAAATGTAAGTAATATATTTTCTGAATATGAAAACAACATAGTAAATTATAAGATATAGGGAAGTGTGGGCTGTAAAACAGCCAAGCATCTCCCCACAACTCAAAGATAATCCAAGCTCGAACAAAGAAAGTTCCATGAGATATGCTCGTATCTGGAATTAGATCTACACTAGAAAAAGGTGCAACAAGTGTAGTATGACCATGAAACCACGTGTACCCAGTATGTCTCATAGACCGACAAAGAAAAAGTAGTGATAGGAGTATATAAGAAAATCATCCTTTAATTTTACAAGTCTATATTATAATTATCAGTCCAATTTCATCAATTAGGGATAATCAAATATCACATAATGTCCAACCACCCAATAAGCACAAAATCAAATAAGGATAAAGGATGTAATGAGATGCAATGCAATGCAACATGATCAAATGATACGCCTCAGATTCCACGAGTAAATTTAAATATGAGTAGTAGTAAACAAGGTCTTCATCTTTAAGAAGCACACCTCACATACATCAACCCACTAAAAAGCCACTTACTTCCAGATCAATCTAGTCAATGTGGATGCAATAAATAAGAACCTCATTGATAATAACCAACAAGGCCTAAGAAATCCAAATTGATGTAGGCCTTACACATTTCCAATATGTGTCAGTCCTCTTGGGAGCTATCATAAAACTTTCTTGAACACTACATGTTCAAAATATGCCACCGAACTAACCAAAACTCATACTTTAAGATCTTGCATATATACGGTTTAATCTTCTTCAGGTTTTAAAGAAAAACCCTTAAATGATGTTCGTGATCCTCCTTAATAGGAGAGTATATCATTATATCATCTATAAAGATAATAACAAAGGAATCCAAGTACGGCCAGAACACCCTATGTATGAAATCCATAAAAAGATTTTGGGATCTTAGTCAACCGAAAAAGACATGATGTGAAACTCATAACGGTCATAACGTGTCTCGAAAGTTGTCTTAGGGTAATCATCTCTCCTAACCTTCAACTGATAATAGCCGGATCTCAAGTCAATCTTGGAGAAAACTAAAGCATCGTGAAGTTGATAAAATAAACCATCAATATGAGGTATCTCGTATGATCCTGATGGTAAAGTTGTTCAACTGCCTATAGTCAATATAGATGCTCATAGATCCATCTTTATGCTTCACAAATAACATTGGAGCACCCAAAGGAGATACACTCAGTCTAATGAATCCCTTGTTTAACAAATCCTGCAACTGCTCTTTCAACTTTTTTAATCTGACCAAATCCATACGACATGGCAGAATAAAAAAGAGTTGAAGACGTGATCGGTCCAAAGACCTCAAAAAACTCACTCACCAACAAAATAAACTCAAGCATATAAGTGTCCATACTACTGTTTCGAACATGCTCCAAGTAGGCCAACATCCTCTCTCGACCAACCGATGACCCCTAATAAATGATATGAACCATTTTGGATTCTGATTAAGAGACCCTCTTCACTATAATATAAGAATTCCAGGTATAGCTGATGTAAATATATTCGTATGGCAGTTCAAAATTACGTGATAAAAAGATAACCAATTCATCACAGGAATAACATAGAAAAGTATATCATATAAGTCTTCAAATCCACTTTAGTATTATATCCCAGCAAGGTAACTACACACGATCCATATACTCGATCTACCACTATGATATCTCCAACATAAGTAGAAATATGTACATGAATATTAAGTGACTCACGTACCCTATCCAACTTGAATGACAGCCCCTCTTACCCTCACACTGCTCAAATCCCTGACGTTGATTCATTTCTAAATCCTTGGAAACATCTATCACTTTCCAATATTGAACACTAGAAGCATCAACATGAGAAGCTCTCATGTGAATAAAATAATCAACCCTTTGACAATTATTTTCATTGTCTCGGCGTTGATATAAAGTTACATTGAAGCTTCTCTAACTAAGACATATAATTTAACATCATACTTAGTGACTGACATATCCTCTTGTTGCAAACCCTCAAGTTCATCCCTCTTACACTCCATCTTATTGTGTGGAAAAAAACAACTTGAGTAAATTGAGTCCATGAGAGTGGAGATGGCTTTATTGGTCTACTAGTAATGTAATATCTCCACCATTTCTTGATAGGGATAATATTATAAAACGATGTGTTGTTAACTCCACGGGACTCCACTAATCAAAGATCGTGCAATCCCTCATAGAAAGTGATATAAATTCATACGCATTCTCACAAAAGATAATCATATAGGTCAGACGATTCTTGTTCATGACCCCATCTATCACTTTCTTCACATCAATGGTCATTATAGGCCTATTATCCAAAAGTAGTGCAATACAGTCTCTAACGTGAGCTCACTCGTGCATCTACCTCATTCAATAAACCTAGTAATGGGTACGGTACACGCTCTTGATCTTTGATCACCAATGCACGAGTCCTTATCATTTGTGAGAGAATAAGACAACAAGAATAGATTTTAACAATGTCAAGTACGCACAATAAGGAATGAATGGATAGAAGTTTCCTAAATGTTTTATAGCCTCTCGAAGATAAGTATGGACATCATCGTACCGATCCTCAAGACTCTTCTAGACATTACTCTTTTACTTGTGAGACCAATTTATCTAGATCTCGAATACCAAATCGTCACGACCCAAATTCACATGTGTTAATGGAACCTATGTTTCAAACTGATAGGTAAGCCAGCCCACTAGTTTTACCAAATTAATTAAATAAATGAGGTGAAAATACAAAAATAAATAAAGAACAAGTAGAATATCTCAAACGCTAAGTCCTTAAAAAGTATGAAGTGCAGAAAACTAAAATACCACTCAAGATTTTAGTGTAATAAGTACAAGAGCTTCTAAAATAAGTGCAACTCTGAAACTATATGACAAGCGTATATGTAAGAAATATCTTGTCTGAATACGAAAATAACAAAAGAAATAACCAGATAGAGGGAGGAGTGGGCTGCAGAACAATCAAGAAGCTCACCATAACATCCAATCTCAAACTAAAAAATCTCCACGTGATGCGCTCGTATCCGAAATTAAATATGCACACCAAAAGATGCAACAAGTGTAATATGAGTACGAAACCACGTGTATTCAGTATGTCTCATAGATCAACAACGAGAAAGTAGTGAAACAAGTATATAAGAAAATCAACCTTTAATTTTACAAGTCTACATTATACATATTAGTCAAGTTTCATCAATTAGGGATAATCAAATGTCACGTAATGTGAAACCACCAAGTAAGCACATGATCAAACAAGAATAAAGGATGTAATGATATCAAATACAATGCAGCACCATGAAATGAGATGCCTCAGATTCCAAGTAGTCTCTCAACCCTATATACATGATACTTCTCATAAATACATCGAGAGTAAATGACCCATGGGGGACTTGTGATGTCAATATACCAACACATATGATCTCCACGTGTCTTTGTGGATGATATTAACTATCTATAATTAAATCAAATAATCCCCATAATGGAAGATCTCCACGTGCCAAACTTATAATCATAACATCTCATAATCTCCAGCACGGACGATCGCCACGTGTCCAACTTATACTCAATCTCATGTCAATGCATATGCACATTATAATATCAATAAAGGGGGATGATGATGAATCTCAATCAATCAAATATCAATATGATATATAATCACCTCAACTATCACAAATATACACGTTCAACAAAGAATTACAATCATACAAAAGAAATAAAGTCAATAATACATAAGCTAATGCGCATATGCTTTGGCCTTCTCCAATTAAAATCTGTCATTTTTATAGTAATAAAATTTCCCTTTATAACACCGGTACTCGTACCAATGCCCATCATACTACTTGTACGAGAATCTCATCTTTCACCCTTACACATTGTTTATTTCATTTTTAATCTTTTATTAGAAAAACTTCCTTCAACAAAGTCTGAAAGTCTTAACATACCTTAAATGTCGAGAACGTGTCACGAATCTTCAAGATTTCACCATTCCCTTTCGTAAAGCTTCTGAATATTCTCAATCTATCAAATATGCAATATTCATAAGCAAGTAAGTTCGTAGACACCCATATTACAATAGGTCAAGACTAGGTCTAATATATTAAAATATAAATTTATAATATGACAAACCATTAATATTTATTAAAATTGAAGCCACTGGTTTCGTAACCAGTGGCGGCCGTGACAAACTGCAAGTCAAGCTCCCCTTTTTCTCTGAAACCCAAATTATCACATTGCCTTCCAATGGTTGGACCCTATATTAATTACTCCCCTATTGAAATCAACCTTCCATCAAACTTAAATTTTATCCACATCTATAAAATTTACCAGCCGCCCTATTAAAATCTCTCTTTATCTTGCACCCAATACCAAATACTCATTATTAATATAAACAATAAAAATAAGCATATAGAAGGAATATAGTATAATTGGAATTTGTGTTACCTGAAGTTGTTCTCGTCTTGCGGCGTCCCTTTCCCCTCTATATTTTCTTTTTCCTACTCAAATAATGATATAAAAAAAATTAAATCCCACTAACATATTTCAACACATGTGCCAAGTTGTAAAGAGTACTAAATAAACTATAAACTTGGCCAATTAACTATCAACTATATGAATTATTTAATAAATATTCGTCAAGCAAATACTTGTAGTTACCAAATAGTTCAAAAATTTTATTTAAAATTTTACGGAAAGAGTCAAAATAGTACTAGTACACATTATATATTTTAATTACATGTCCAATTATGTGGCTAAAGTGTAATCGTTGAAGAATTAGTGTCACGTGATGTATGTTACTATATGATAATCGACAGTTCATATTAGTGGAAATGTACTGCAATGAAAAAATAGGATCAAAGCATCAAGTGAAGGTTGAAAATTAAAAAGAATCTACCAGGATTGCTCATGATGATCCCATGAACAAATTATAATATACTTTAAAAAATCATGCGAGAATCACATATGATCCAACCTTACCAACCTAGCTCATGATTTTATCCTACTCTGATAAGACAAAAGTCTAGGCACAAGAGAAGGACAAGAGCAATATAAAACTCATTCAATTTTGAATTTGGATTACATGTACAATTGTGTGACTACAGTGTTATCAATGATTAATTAATGTCACATGATGCATGTTACGACACCATAATAGACGGTTAACATTATTTAGATGTGTACTAAAATGAAAAAATAGGAATAAAGCATCATGTGAACATTTAAAATTAAGAAGAATCTATCAAGATTTCTCATGATAATCTAGTGTATTCCTTGTGAGAAGGTATTCAAAAGCCTTAGGAAAATTATAGTACACTTAAAAAAATTGTGTGAGAAACGCATATAATCCAAAATTACCAATCCAAAAAGGATCATGATTTGATCCTATTGTGAGAAGACAAAAGTTTAGTCACGAGAGAGAGACATGTAAAAATATATTCTAACCAATCATGAAAATATTGTGAAAAAGTTACCCATGCTAGTCAATGGGCCTCACAATGGGAAGCCCATCACAAGAAGACCAACTTTGTCAAGCACAGATTTGGGCTCGTGTTGAGAGATAATCACTAGGGTTTCCTAACTATAATAAGAGAGAATGCTTAAATTGCTTACATCTGCCACAACAAAAAATACCACATCTGAAGTCCCCCATCTAATCCATCATAGAGGACAACGATAGACAATAAATCCCTCCCCCCCCCCCCCCCACAATCACCACTAAAATGTCTTTTCTTCAATTGATGTAATAGGTGATGCATATGCCCTCGTCATCTAACAAATGATCATATTTATTTTTTTCATTAACAAATCTATATTTACCTAATTAAAAATAAATCATAAGATAAATTTTATAATTGAGAAAAAAATCGCGTGCCTATAAAAAAAACTAAGTCATCCATATTTTACTTAATAAAAATAAAAAATGATATTAAAAAAATTTAATCTTTTTTTAGCTCCCTCTTTTATCCAAAAACAATTTCCGCTCCCACATTTGTTTTTTAGAAAATAAGGGCATATAGACTATTTTATTTATTTTATTAATTAGAAAAACGTATAAAATGAAAGTAAAAGGGTAAACAATGCTATTTCTAAAAATGAAAAAGGGAGAAAACCCTATTCTAGATAGAAAAAATTGGTGCTATTCTTAGACTGGTGCGGTCCGGATCTTTGAGCTGCCATAGTTAAAGTGTGGAACCAGAGCATGTAGTTGAAGATCTAAACTTGCTTTTTCATATCCAATCTTGTCTATGAATAAATTTGGTCATCATGTAGTATTTTTTTCCATTTTGATGTTGATATAGTTTGAATCTGATTTATTGTTTATCCTACTATTTTGTACCTTTTTTTCAATGTTTTGTTGTGCGATTACTTTATTTCTGAACCTATTCTTGCAAGTGTTTTTTTAATTTCTCGTTGTAGCTTCGATGAGCCTTCTTCTAGTGTGTTTAATATGTAGTCCTCAATTTGGTAGTTTTATTAGTTTAATTTGGTTGCATCAAATGGTTTACTTGAACAATGAAATTAATTTAGAAGTGCATTCTACTCGTGAGTTACATCTCTTTGTATTTCTACAAAAAAGATATTAAGTACAATTAATCAAGTTTGTTTTGATTAAAGAGGAATATCAATGAGTTCTCTTGCAAATTGGAGTTAAAGTTAATCGTAAACAACTTTTTTTTAGATTCTCAACAATGTGGTATTTATGTACTTGGTTTCAAGTTCTTAGCAATATAATTTCTCATTACGTAAGTGGTTACTTACCTAAAGTTCTTCTGTTAACGTGAGGGTAGTTTCGTTTGGGCAGATTGCTTCATATTTGTCCATTTTTCTAGGTACTTATATATGTATTTTAAAGGAAGATAATCCTATGTTTTGGTATGGATATGCCATGTCATAGTAGAGCCATACAATCTCTATATTGACTTCGGTCACATCAGTTCTATATCTAAGATTAGACATTAAACATTTTTTACTCTAGAGTCAAATATGATATCAAAAGATACTAATACCACACATTGAATTACTTTTATTCAGCTAATGTGTATATGAGCATTACCTTGTGCAACTCTGCCTCGTTTGTTGTTTTTGGATCAACATTCCTACCATTAGGTACAAAAAGGTTTCGATAGACACTAGTTAAAAAAATAGAACTTAGTAGAACGATTTAACGGAAAACATAGTTGTTCAGTGTTTATAAACAACTATATATATGTGGATAACATTGCTATAGAGATATATGTGACAAGTAACATGATAAAATTAATTGAAAATACACGTGCATATAGGTATATTGTGAGAAGACAGAAGTCTAGCCACGAGAGAAGGACATGTAAAAGTATTTTCAAACCAATCATTAAAACACTATGAAAAACTTACCCAAGCAGGTCGATGGACCTCACAATGGGAAGCCCATCACAAGAAGACCAACTTGGTTAGACATAAATTTGGGCTCATGTTGAGAGAGAATCACTAGAGTTTCCTAATTATTAATAAGAGAGCCTACTAAAATTGCCTATATCTGCCGAAATGAAAACATACCACCTCTGAGGTCCCCCATTTAATCTACCATTAAGGATAATGATAGACAATAGATCCGCACCACCACCACCAGAATTCCTTTTCTTCTATTGATGTAATAGAGATAGGAAGATTTGGAATTGACGCGTGAGATTTTCAACATTAAAAGAGATATAGATAAAGAAGGATATAATTATTTCTACTAATTGAGGTATGTTATTTATGATAACTGATTTATTTACAATTCATTTATGCTAGTCATAAGTTAGAAGTTGCCATAAAGTTTGCTAGTCCTAAAATGAATTGTAAATACATTAGTTATCATAAATAACATACCTCAATTAGTAGAGATAATTATTTCCTGTTGATCCAAATATCTTTTAATGTTGAAAATCTAATGCGCCAAATCTAAATCTTCCTATCTCTATTACATCAACAAAAGAAAAGGTGTTCTAGTGGTGGTGGTGGGGAGGGATGGAGGATTTATTGTCTATCATTGTCCTCTATGGTAGATTAGATGGGGGGAACAGAGAGGTGGTGATTTTTGTTGTTGCAGTTGTATGCCATTCAAGTAGGATTTCTTTTATTTATAGTTAGGAAACCATTGTGATTCTCTCTCAACCCGAGCCCAAATTTGGGCCTGACCAAGTTGGGCTTTTTTGTGATGGTTTTACCATTGTGAGGCCTATTGACCTGATTGAGTAAGTTTTTCGTGATATTTTCATGATTGGTCATAATATAATTTTCCATGTCCTTCTCTCGTGACTAGACTTTAGTCTTCTCACAACATGCTCAAATCATGATCTCTTTGTATACGTCATGTTGGATTTTATGTGATTCTCACCCGATTTGTTTAGGTTTATTATACTTTACCTAGACCTTTTAATATCTTTTCACAAGGAAGACACATGATTATCATGAGAAATCTAGTAGATACTTTTAAATTTTTAATCTCCACATGACGCTTCATTCCTATTTTGTCATTTTAGCACATATCTAAATAATACTTATTATCTATTATCATGTCATAACATAAATGAAGTGACATAATTCCTCATTCATGACACTTTAGCTATGCAATTGGTCACATAATTCAAATTTAAAATCTGATGGGTTTTACATTGCTCTTGTCCTTCTCTCGTGTCAAGAATTTTGTCTTCTCACAATAGGATCAAACGATGAGCTGGATTTTTAATGTTGGATTATATGCGATTCTCACATTATTTTTTAGGTGTATCATAATTTTCCTAGGCCTTTCATAGGATCATCATGAGCTATCCCGTTAGAATCTTTTTAATTTTCAACCTTAACTAGACAGTTTATTCCTATTTGGTTATTTTAGTACACTTCTAAATAAGTCTAATCATCTATTATCATGTCGTAACATATATCATGTGACATTAATTCCTCATTGGACTCATTTGTTTAGTTTGTTTATATGTCCTTTTGGAGCAAAGCACATCTTCCCTCCTTTTCTACGTGATAGTCTCTAGGCACACTCTTTGTGTGTGTACTATATGTCTATGAATATAAATTTATAAAACTACTCAAGTGATTAGGTGTTTTAGTTATAACATAAAAAAAGAAAATAAATCTATAAAAGCTTAAATTACTAAAATTTATGGACATTGATCTTATTTAAGTAGGTCAATAAATTGGAAACTACATCCTTGAAACCGATTAAGCTTTATATTTAGTGTAAGATGTTTACCTAAATTTCTTGCACAAGTTAGATTACATCACATCATATTATATTTCGTATTCAACATAGTAGAATAAACAAAAAAATAGGCCCATAAGTTCAAAGCAGTAGCATTTGATGTGATATGTCATACATCATTATTTACATTTAAGGCATTAAACAATATGCAACAACACTACAACTTATAGTTGTAACTTGTAATCACAGAAACTTGGAATGAGTAAAATCAAAAAATGAAGAAAAAATATGTTTGTTGGAGTATTGGCAATACCGTATTTGTTTCCATAGTGGTATTCCACGTCACTAATCATTTTACTTGCAACACTACAAGTGTCTTGACAATTTAATTTTTTTTTCACACGATCAATATATAAAAATTATACTTACACGAAAAAGAACTATACTATAAATAAGGTTATCTTTTAAATATATTACCCCAGGAATGAGTTGGTAGAATTGGTCTGCATTATCATATATATATTTTTTATACAAAATAGGTGCACATATCCACCATTTGGACTGGAAGTGTGTGCATATACAATGAAACATTTTTGTTTTATCTAAGAGGGGAATCCCTTTCTTCTTGGGAAAACTGAAACTAAATGTACCACCCCGATCCTACACTCTGGACGTGGCCGACACTCTAGAACCATTACTAGTCGCCAAACATACCCTTGGCCTAGTTAACTATAGACATGAGAATCAACATGATATGTAGAAGCCTCAAATAGATGAGAATTTGAATCAATTAAATAAAATCTTTCAAACAATGTCTTGAAATATTTAACAGGAATAAGTTCCAGTAAATTCATCTAGAGAAAAACATGTAAAACATCCAACTCTGCCAATCTATGAAGCCTATATTGTTCAAGATAGGTGTTGAGACAAGACCCACAACACCTAAAATACTACTAAACATAATATAAAAATTGGAGTCCTCCGGAAGAAATGAGGTATCACCAGAATCGAGCAAGAGTGGTGAAGTGATCTCAGACACAGAGCATTTTGATGATCTTAAATGTATCTACATCATAAAAAAAATGCAGGTCTAATGACATCAGTACGTTGAATATATGAGTATGTAATATGTTGAATAAAACAATAAATGAACTGATAATTGAATCATATCAAGTAAAACAATATATGAACAAGTAGTAAAACTTTTGTACTTTAAAATAAGACATGCAGTAAAAACTTTACACTATGTGGAGTTTCTCAAGTAAACAACCATCAGTATGAGCCTAGCAATGATAAAATATTTCACTCACATTGGAAGGGACATTGTTTACTTTCACATGGTCTAAGATGCTAACTATA
Organism: Solanum pinnatisectum; assembly: GCA_035578085.1. Taxonomy (NCBI): domain Eukaryota; kingdom Viridiplantae; phylum Streptophyta; class Magnoliopsida; order Solanales; family Solanaceae; genus Solanum; species Solanum pinnatisectum. Next base: position 39,432,713 of record CM069083.1, read on the forward strand.
ATTGTGGATCCATCCAATAAGCCTTCTTGAGGCAGTGAGGAGTCACCGAAATAGTCGATACAATCCTATCATGTGCTGGCTACATAATTTCATGAGACTTTGAGTTAAGAATATACTCTTACCCAATTCGGTGCTTGATACTACTCCCAAAACAATCATATCAATTATGCTCAATAACCTTTATAGAGAATGGGACTATTTCTTTAACATTATTTTCACTTTTCTTTACTAAAGTACTATTCAGAAAATTGATTATACTCTTTTCCTTTCTCAGTTATTAAATAGTACATATAAAACCATTGTATATGTTCTTTAAATTTTTCTTTCAAAACATGCATTTAAAACGTATACTTCGAGACTCACCTTCCAAGTTTGAAATTGTCACGACTCAAGGTACACCCTAGGTGTAATATGGCGTATAGGACCTCGAGAGATTCTACACAAGCAACTTAGCATTTATAAACAAGAAATTAGAAATCAAGAGATTAAAAGACAATTCACTGTTTGATAAAAATGAAGCAGAAGCCTATATAATCTCAAAACCATCTATTACATCAAGAGTGACTGGTACATAACCCTGACATCACATACAATATCGAAAAAGTAAAAACTGAAAGCGTAAAAGATTCAGTCCTCAGAACATGGGGACTCACCACTACTAAGTATGATCAAGGTAACTTCTAGCCACAGGGATGCAAGATCAGAGCATCGAACCCTACATTTGATAAAACAATGTAGGCAAGAGTATGCGTTAGTACAAAAATGTACTAAGTATGATAGCAATGCATATAGATAAAAAAAGCATGCTAAAAAGGACCCTTCATGTCATGCAAACACCAAGTTAAAACCATAAGAAAGAGGTTAGAAAACATCATAATAATCATGGTCAAATGCAAGTAAACTCTTCTTTTTAACACTTCTGAGATACTTCTTGAAGTAACCTTAGTTCATCATTAGTGTGGGAATTAGCCTTAACCGACAATAGAGACCATGTGAACTATAACATGGAATCCAGTGTCTTTCCCACAACGAAAAGGGGTGTCCACATTTTCCAACGCAAGAACATTAACTTCTAGCTTACGTGGATCCACTAGCTAATGTCTATCTAAGACAATCTTCCTATGGTGGAACATAGGTATGGGATAAGGAGATTGCTACAAGAAACCTGGCCTCTAGCTATGGAAGAACTTCCATCTCAATATCCTCTCGGTGCTAAGCATAAATCCCATGTATTAGTCATAATTCTTTACTTGACGTATCTTTCATGGAAGGCACATCAACTAGCCAAACCAAGCTAATTTTATTTAGAGTAGCTCCTAAAACTTGATTCTAAGTTAGTTGAGAAAGCCTTTCAACTCTTAAGAATCCTTATGTGTGAATACCTTTTCACATGTATGTATTGAGTAGTATGTGAGAAATCCTTTCACAACAACATCAACATATATGCTTTACTCTCAAAGCAACTTAAATCACTTTTCATCACTTTCATAAAGAACATGAATATCTTCATAAACTATTCTTTCATAGCTAAAAGCCCACATTATATATTCATAACTTAGAAAACATGGGTTATGCATGGGTTCATGGGGATTCATCTCAAAACATGGAATTCTCTCAATTCATGCATAATCATTCATAAAATAATCAATTGAGTCAACATTGAAAGGATCCCATGAAAGTGTGTGCATGAGTTGGTAGAGTTGACCTGCTTTATCATATTTTTTTATAAGCAATAGGTTCACATAACCACCATTTGGACTCGAAAGTGTTTGCATATACCTTGAAAATTTTAGTCAAACAAAGATGAAGAGGAAATACCTTATGACAAGTTTAATGACAATTTTCATTCCAAAACTAAAGAACTCCATAAAATGCTTATTATACTCATCGAAACCCTCCATTATAAGACTAATGAACACCCCAATTGTCTCTTTAGTCTTCTACATTTTCCTGAAGATAAGATTAATTTTAATGGCCATGTTTCTCTTTGTGCAATGTGACTTTAGTGACCACGTTGTCCACAGTGAATACAAGGCATGTCACATTTTCCTGAATACAAGGCATGTCACATTGTTTTTCATCAAGTTTTAATGAATTCTTCTTAAATGCTATTCCATGTCTAGTTGAGGATTGACTCTTTTGGGTATTATCGAACATTACTGAGGATTTTGTCAGTTTTATTTTTAAACTTTTATCTAAATGAAAGCATGTATCTATGATTCTTCAGTCATGATGATGTGGTGATTGTTCAATGAAGGACATAAAAAGAGCAATTATTGGAATTAGCTTGTGTGTTTGTACAGTACGTCTGCAGAAGGAACTGAATTTGATCTCTAATTCTTATTCAATACCAAGTACTTGTACGAACCCTTAAATATTTGGTTTCAGTTTTCATTTTAGCGTTATAATTCGGATAAGAAACTATGAATCACTTTAAAAACCATGTTCTTACCCAAGAGATGCGATGTAGATGAAAAATCATGTTGCCATGTTCATCCCAACTCCACCACTAACATCAGCCATGTGTGACCTCTCTCATCCCTTACGCCTAACACTACAACGTTCATTTTTTTTAGGGCACCATCATCTTTGACGTTGTTTCACTAGATTATAAACCAAAATCTCCATTGCTACGTAATCAACCTCTATTTTCATACAACACACAAATGGTTTTGTTGTTAAAGTCAATAAATAACAGTATTAATGGTTGGGAAACTGATGGTCTTTAACAACAAACAGTCAAATGTTTTAAAAGACCTTTTTGATTTTGCTGTGAATTGTTTAAGTGAATTTGATCTAAATATATATTCATTACAACTCTTCAAATTCTAACATTTAAGGTCTAGTTTTTCTTATGTTTTACACTTTTTTATTTAGTGGAGAGGTAAAATGGTAAACCAACTTTACATTTTAAAGCTTCCCATATTTTATAATATATGATAAAATGAAAATTTGACCTATGTATATAATGTAGTTTTTTGGAAAAATGGTGTCACTGACAATACCTCAAGCAAGGATAGCTCTGGCCTTTCTAATAAATATTGTTGGTTGAACTCATTCTATATATTTATTTAAATACTCTATTACCTGTATAGTGTCTTATGGCTGACACTGTAACACCTACTATTTCGAACCTACAAACACTTAGCATTAGCATAAAAACCAACCTAAAATTTCAGTACCATGTTTCCACGATCGGTATCTATAAGTTGTGAAAGCATCCAAAAACTGTGAAGTATGCTTATGCATATCGATCATAGGAGATTGCGTTGCATCTAGGTTCTATGGATGGATTCTACTAGTCATGGCTCATCCCACGAGTCATGGAATGACCTCGTAGACTCGAACATGAAAGTTGTCAAAATTCCTAAGTTCCATGAAGACACTCCACATTCCATTGATCATTTTACGATCCATAGAATGAATTCATGGATAAGAACCTGAAATATGGAAACACTTCTTTGTTCCACAGTGGACTTCCATGACCAATGGAAGGTCCTCATGGACTCGATAAATAAATGTTTTTCTTAGGGTATCTATGTCTTTTTCTTATTTCTCTAAGTCTTTCACGACCCAAGTGATACCATAGGTGTAACATGACATATAAAACCCCGAAAGGCCCTGCACAAGCAAATTAGTATACATCATACAAGATAATTGAAATAATGATTTCAAAAATAGCAATCTTATATTATAAAAAAGTTTGACAAAGCAGAAGTCTAACATAGTCACAATAAGCCATCTAAACGTCAAAGGAGTGGTTGAGACATAACTCATACACCACACACATAATTAAAAAACAAAAGAAAGATAAAACAAGTAAAAGTTTCTAGGTCCTTGGAACATGAGGACTCACCAACTCTTGAATCCGGTAGAATGATCAACTAGCCACGAGTGTGGGAGGTAGAAGCATCGGACCCTACATTAATGAAACAATTTAGGATCCTACATTAATGGGGGCAATATGTATAAAATAGGCATGGTAGCATGAATAGCTTAAAACATGTAATGCATAACCAACATTTGAACATTTGGAAGCATAAAGAAGCAACAACATGAAAATCATAAGGCATGGTCAAGGAATTTAAAATAAGACACAAAAGACAACTTTGAAGAAACATTATAGTTTTGTGGGCTATTAGGTATAACCAACAATAAGACCATGAGAGCTATATCATGGAATCTGGTATATCCATTATACCAAAAGAAAGGGATTCTACTTACCAAGGTGTAGTCCGTACACATCATTTTTTGCTAAAGTGGATCCACTAACTAGGTCATTTAAGACAATTCTATAGGGGCACATTGTTTGGGGCTAGAGGTACTACAGACTACCTTATTTAAGCCTCTACCTCAAAGCCTTCTCGGTGCTAAGTCAAAATCCAAAAGAAAGAGATTAAAATAATCAAGTATCATTATAAAATAGGGAAGGCAATGATCAATACCAATCCATATCATAAAGTTAAAACATAGAATAACTCTTTAAACATAATTCAACATAGATGAAACAACCTTTCAACAATGTGAGTCCATATGATAGAAATACCTTTCACAATTATGATCATAGTAGTATGTGAGAAAACTTTTCACAATAATATTGACACTTTCCTCTCAAAGCATCCTCAAATCATTTACATCAATTTCATAAAATCATTCATATCTTCATAAATTCATAACTCATAGTTCATAAGCTTAATCATGGTTTCATAATCAAAATCATGGATCATGTATGGGTTCATGTAAATTCAACTCAAAATCATGCAATTAATTAAATTCATGAATTAGAAAATAGGGATTATTCAATAAAATCATAATTTGAAGGGAACCATAAGTATTGAATTGAAACCCTAACTTGATCAATTTGAGATTTAATTGAGAAATTGAAACCTTTGGGACGTCATGGAGGGATAGACTCCATGATTGAATACCAACATAACTTGCTACTCAAAGCCCAAGATGAATGGTAAATTGATGCCCTTGAATGAACCCTAACTTCTTCTTCTTACCGAGATTGAGAGGGAATTTGCTTGGGTTTTGGGGAATTAGGAGAATGGGTTTAAAATGGGTAGTTTTAGGACCTAAAATCTTTATATATGTCTTAGGATAGAAGCAAAAATGACATAGTACAAGCTTAAAACAATTAAGAAAAGAACCAAAAGCCCCGAAGATATAACTGTCGGAACTCTCTACCATATGGACCTACGGTTCATAGGACCTTTGACGGACCGTCCTGGTCAACCGTAGAAAATTTCAAAAGCCTAATTTTTTCGCCAACCATGGATGAAAAGGCCCGTAGGACCTTCTACTGTTCGTAAACCCCAACCGTAGAAATCAACCTTGACCTCAAAATATCACTATGTCTAGGACTTGCCTACAATACTCATCTACAACTCACAAATCATTTGACAGGCTGTCCTGATGAGCCGTACAAAAGTTCAAAAACTAAATTTTTCAAAACTTATTTTTCCCCATTTTATGAGATTGTTCTACGACCTGTAGAAAGTTCCACGAACCATAGACTAGTCTCTTATACCTGAACCACTAGTTACAATTCATGCGACCTTTTCCCTTTCCAAAATCAGAGGTGTTACAATATCTCCCCTTTGGAACATCTGTCCCCAAATGGAACTCAAGGAAATATAAGAAGATATATAGAAACTCAACATGAAGGAAATCACATAAATGAACATAATCAAAGGGAAAAATCAAAGCTAAGAGGTTCTTTAAACCATCATTTCACAAAACACATATGCATGCATAAGGAAACATGAGAATGACTAAGACAGATGAATCTGGAAGAATGAACCATGAGGAATTATATACCTTAAGCTAGAGTAGGATTGGGGGGGAAAGAGATGACGATATAAGGAAATCATATCGGCCTCGGCCTTCCAAGTAGAATCCTCAACCATTTCATTCCCCCACAACACCTTTAGGGATGAAACTTCTTTGTTTCTCAGCTTTCTAACTTGCTTGTCTAAAATCTCAATCGGAACTTCTTTATAAGAAAGGTTTTCTTTGGTATTAAGACTCTCCAATGGTACTATGGATGTGTGATCTCCAACTTACTTCGTCAATAAGGAAACATGGAAAACTGGATGTACCAATGCTAAGTCGTTAGGCAAATCAAGCTCATAAGCTACTTTATCAATACGACTAAAAATTTGATATGGGCCTACATATCGGAGACTAAGTTCACCCTTTTCTAAAACCTCATGACACCTTTCATAGGTAAATATTCAAGTAAACCCAATAACCAACATCAAACTCAAGCTCTTTTCTTCTAACACCGGCATAGGACTTTTCTGGACTTTGAGCCATTTTTGGCCTCTCTCTTATAAAACAAACTTTTTACATAGCCTCATGAACAAACTCGTGACCTATTAAAGAAGCTTCACCAACTTCAAACCAACCTATAGGAGATCTAGACCTCCTCCCGTAAAGAGCTTCAAATGGAGCCATACCAATACTTGAATGATAGCAATTATTATATGCAAACTCAGTTAAAAGCAAGTGATCATCCAAATTACCCTTGAAATCAACCATGCATGCTCTCAACATATTTTCCAAAGTTTTGATGGTACTCTCTGCTTGCACATTGATTTGAGGGTGGAAGGTTGTACTAAGCTTAACTTGGGTACCAAGACCGTTTTGAAAAGACTTCAAAAATTGAGAAGTGAATTACGTATTATGGTCGAAGTTAATAATAGGGGCATCCTATGCAACCTAACCATATCCCATAGATACAACTTAGAATAATCTTCTACCAATGAGAAACCTTGACAAAAATGATATGAGCCAACTTCATCATACGATCTACTATAACCCAAATTGAGTCATGCAACCGCCGGGTGCGGGGAAAGCCAACGATAAAGTCCATATTCAAATCTTCCCACTTCCAACTAGGAATTTTAACATTTTGAGACAAACCTCCCGACTTTTGACCATAAACTTTCACTTATTAACAATTAGGACACTTAGCCACAAATTCTGCAATATCCTTCTTCATCCCATTCCACCGATAGACCTCCCATAAGTCATGGTACATCTTGGTGGCTCCTGGGTGAATCGACTACCAAAAACTATGGGCTTCTAAGAAAATTTGCTCTCTCAAGTCATAAACATTGGGAACACATAAACAACCTTGATATAAAATTACACCATCTCCCTCTTGGGAGAAACCCTCAACAAACTTTTTAAGCACCGCTTCTTTGAACAAAACCAATATCGGGTCAAGATGTTTATTGGATTCCATACCCGACACAAAAAATGATTCGAAACCATTATGAACAACAATACCCCCTTCATTAGAATCAACAAACCTAACAGCCAATTGGGACAATCTATGAAGATCATGAACCAACTCCTTCTTATCCTCCTCAACATGAGTAACACTACCCATTGATAGTCGAGTAAAAGCTTCTGCCACTATTTTCTCCTTACCATGGTGATGTGGGACACTCATGTCGTAATCTCTTAGTAACTCCAGCCACCTCCTTTGGCAAAAATTTAAATCCTTTTGGTTAAACACATATTGCAAACTTTTATGGTCGATAAAAACATCAACATGAACACCATACATACAATGCCTCCAAATCTTTAAGGCAAAAACAGCTGCCACCAATTCCAAATCATGGGTAGGATAGATCTTTTCTAGAATCATAAGTTTCCTTGAAGCATAAGCCATAACTTTCCCATTTTTTATAAGGACACACCATAATCCAATCCTTGAAGAATCACAATAAATTTAAAACCCATCGGAGCCTTTCGGTAAAGTCAACACTTAAGCAGAGGTACGCCTGTATTTCAACTCTTGAGAACCCTCTTAACATGCTTCCGGCCATAAAAACTTCACCTTCTTTTGAGCCAATGCAGTTAATAGAAGAAAACATTTCCACGGATCTCCTATAATATCTAGCCAAACCGAAGAAACTCTGTATATCCAAAGGGGATGGAGGTCTAGGTCAACTCTCAACCATATAAGTCTTCTTAGGATCTACCTTAATACCCTTACTGGAAACAATGTGACAAAAAAAGCAATAAATTGCAATAAAAACTCGCATTTACTAAACTTTGCAAAAAATTGTCGGTTGTTGAGGACTTGTAATACAGTTCTTAAATGATCGGTATGCCCATCCTCACTCCGCGAGTAAATCAGGATGTCATCAAAAAGCACAATCACAAAGATATCAATATATTGTCTAAATACTCTATTCATCAAGTCCATAAATGCAGTCGGAGAATTAGTCAAACTAAACAACAGTACCAAAAATTCATAATGACCATACTGAGTTCAAAAATTCATGTTTGGAATGTTACCTTTCTTCACCCTCAATTGGTGATAACCCGACCGGAGGTCGATCTTCGAGAAATAACTCACTCCTTGGAATTGATGAAACAAATCATCAATCCTTGGAAGAGGATACCTATTCTTAATGGTAACCTTTATCAATTGCCGGTAATCAATACATATGTCAAGTGAACCATCCTTCTTAAGAACAAACAAAACTAGAGTACCCCATGGAGAGATACTTGGTTGGATGAAACCTTTATCCAACAAATTTTTCAATTGCTCATTCAATTCCTTTAGTTCTACAGGAGTCATATGGTAAAAACAAATAGAGATAGGTTGCGCATCTGAGAGAAAGTTGATACCGAAGCCTATTTCCCTTCCAGAAGGAACATCGGGTAGATCATCAGGAAACATATCTAAAAACTCATTTAAAACAAGGATCCATTCAAGAATAGGGGTTTTAGAATCCGTATCCCTAACCTGAACAAGATAATATATATAACCCATAGAATTTCCCTCTCTCCCCTCTAGGACAGGCTCATTTCGAGATTGAAACTTAACCACTCGAGTTCTACAATCAAAAAAAGGATAGCGAAAATGGAGCCAATACATACCAAATAAAATCAAAATAAAACATATAAAGCTCTACAAGGTTGACATAAGTAACTCTATGGTATAAGGAAACGAGACTATTTCTATAGACTTTCTTAGCCACAATAGATTCACCAATAGGAGTAGAGACAAAAAAATGGTCTAACAATACATCAGGAAAAACATCAAACCTTATAACCACATATGGCGTCACAAAACACAATGTAGTACCGGGATCAGGCAAAGAATAAACATTAAGATAGAAGACTTTCAACATACTTGTAATAACATCAGAAGAACCCTTTTGCTCATGTTGAGTTTGAAGTGCATAGAATCGATTTTATTTTGGAGCACTCGAACCCGAACCACTAGGCAGAACTTTCCTACCATATTTTACCTTGTTGATCCTAGATGTAAAAACTCTCAAGCGATGACCACTCTTACCACAACCAAGAAAATGATCCGCACTCATCAACCATTTGTCTGAAAGACTCTTGCCACAGTTTTGGCTTGCAGGAACTGAAGATCCATTTCCACCACCATTTCCTTCTTGAGGCTTAGGGTTAGAAACCCTTTCTTTGCTGAACTTTGGAGCCAAATCATTATAGTAACTTTAATCAGAAAACTTTTGTCGAAATTTAGAGTGACCATGTCCATTAGACCTTGAATGTAAAGAGTCACCATCACCGGTCTTAATTAAATGAGAAATTTCCATTTCCATAATAAGTACGGCGGTAGGACATTCCTAACCACTATTTCAAACACACCAAAACAAACATACTCATCGTTGCTCTAGAGTCGATAACCATAGTTGAACCAAACTTGATCAACGCCCTTAAGTTGATAAGAGTCCAATTCTGCCTTTTCCATCTGTATCCCTCCCACAATTATCAAAACCTTATACATCTCATCAATAAACTCTTGAGGATCTTTCTCAACCTTGGAACCACGACACTCTCGGGGATTTATTCTAGTGAAGTCCCTCACTCTAGGTGCTACTGTACCAATATACCTGGGACTAAGCTTTCCCTTCTTACCAAACCTCATAACACCCTTCATAGGTGAAAATTTCAAGTATACCCAATCATCTACTTCAAACTCCAACTCCTTTCTCCTAACATTAGTGTAGGATTTCTGACGACTCTTTGTTGTTTTCAACCTCTCTTGAATAACATTTATTGTTTCCATAGCTTGATGAACTAAGTCTGGTCCTATCAACCCAACTTCACCAAATTCAAACCATCCAATAGGAGTTGTGCATCTTCTCCTATAAAGAGCTTCATAAGGAGCCATCTCGATGGTAGAGTGGTATCTATTGTTGTAAGCGAACTCAATGAGAGGTAGGTGATCATCCAAATTCCCCTTGAAATCAATCACACAAGTTCTCAACATATCCTCTAAGGTCTGAATAGTGCGCTCTGCTTGACCATTTGTCTAAGGATGAAAAACAGTACTTAAGTTCACCTTTGAACCCAAGCCTCTTTGGGATGACTTCCAAAAATATGCAGTAAATTGCGCACCTCTGTCTAAAATAATGAAGACCATAACTCCATGAAGTCTAACTACTTCATGAATATACAACTTGGCATAATTTTCTGCCGAATGGGTTGTCTTTACCAGCAAAAAGTGGGCTGATTTTTTCATTCTATCAACAATCACCCAAATAGAATCATGTTGCCTCTGAGACCTTGGCAAACCTGTGATGAAATCCATATTTATCATCTCCCACTTCCATTTCTTAAGTTCTGTATTCTGAGCCATACCATTAGACCTTTGGTGCTCTACTTTAACTTGTTGGCAATTTGGACACTTAGCAACAAACTCTGCAATGCCTTTCTTCATGCTACTCCATGAATAAATTTCTCTCAAATAGCGATACAGCTCTGTGGAATCCAGATCGATAGAATATTTGGAGCTATGAGCTTCTTCCATAATTCTTTCTTGGAGTTCATCCACTCTTGGTACACACAACCTACCATGATACCTCAACACACCATCTCCCTCTTATTAAAAAGCGAATACTTTTTGCTTATGAACATTTGCCTTCAATTTAAGCAAAATAGGATCTTGGTCTGACACTAATGATGATTCAGCCCCATTCATTACCACTACTCCTCCTTCAGTGGAATCCATTAGACGAACTCCCAATTGTGCAAGTCTATGCACATCTTTCGCTAACTCTCCTTTTCTTCCTAAACATAGGTGGTACTACCCATAGACAATTGATATACCGTGAGTTTACAATATTCTTAATACATTTCACTTAAGATTTGTGTGTGTCTAGAGCCATTTTGTATTGGTATTAATGTGTTTTTATCATGTTTGCAGGAAATAAGTTCAATGTGGAAGTAGAGAGACACAACTAGAGATTGTGCATAAAAGGGCATCTACGGAGGTGACCTACAGACCGTAGGTCTAGTCACCTTCCGTAGGTGGTTAGCGTAGATGGACAGGCAAGGCTTAAAGGAAAATTTGGGTATTCTTGACCAAGTGTGGAACCACGATTACAAACGATGGACCATAGGTCGACCTATGGACCGTCCTGCAGTTTCGTCAAATGATTTAGAGAAGGGGGTTCCAGTACCTGATTTCGAAAGTTTAAGTATGGTGCTACGGAGAAGGATCTATTGATCGTGGATCGAACCACGGTCCATCCTGCTGATCCATCGATTGTTACTAAGAGTTGGAGATTTTGAGTTTTGGAAAATTGCCTCAGTCCCAAACCACGGAAGGGACCTATGAATCGTAGCTTAGTCCACGGTCCATAGGTCAGTGTCGTAGATCAAAATCGCGTCCAAAAACTTTATTTCCTTATTTTGTTTCCTTTATATTTGGGACATGATTTTCTATATATAGGGCATGTAAACCTCATTTTTAGAGGTTAGACACTATTGCTTTAGTTCTAGTTTTTGGATTTGGAGATTAACTTGCAATTCTAAAAATTCTTAATTTCCTAAGTTCGTTTTGAAGATTTTAACTTTGAAATGCAAGTTGAGTTTTTTGATTTCTTCTGCTCATTATGTAAGTTCATGAATTCTTCTGGTAATAATATGAATTGTGTTCTTGCTAGCATGGGTAACTAAATCCACAACTAGGGTTGTGGATACTATGAGCGATTAACAAAGTATGAATAACAACTAAGTAATTCTTGAATAGTGTTGAAGCATGCATTGATAATTCTTTCGTCTAGAAGTCTTTTTAACGGTGTGCAACATTATAACTCACCTTGTTGCTACTTTCCGAACCAAAGAGGTAGTTAATAAGCAAAGAATTATCAACACAGATTTAGTGTGATACTATCTAATAGTCTAATGTTGATTGGTGCGAGGGTGAAAACTAAGCCATACATTGATGTGATGTCTAATATGAGGTAAATGTAAGGGTTAGTAAATTATACACACGTAGCCAGACAAAGGTGCAGGGTGAAATTCTCTATTTGCCACACCAAGGATTTAGAGATACATAACTTACCACTTTGCATGTGAAACACTACGATAGATTGCTATTGTTAGGATTACCGCGTTATGAACTTATGGGGAATACATACACCCTAGTTACTTTCTCTTATTGATAACAACCAAAGTTTGAATCTTGCTTACTTGTTCTCTAAACTACCATCAATTATTTGTTTCAAAACCCCCCCCCCCCCATTTAGTTACATGTCTCCGAAATAAGTTGACTAAATGAATATAATTGTAAGTTAAGTTTAAGTCTAAACCATATTCCTCGTGGGATTGACCCTAACCTACTAGTTGGGTTCTTTATTTGATAACGATTGCTTATACTTCTTTAGGGAGGTGTAATTTGAGCATATTAACAACCTGCTTAAAGCATCAGCAACAACATTAGCCTTACCTGGGTGATAAAGAATACTCATGTCATAATCCTTGAGTAATTTTAACCACCTCCTTTGTCTGAGATTAAGCTCTTTCTGAGTAAACACATACTGAAGACTCTTGTGATCAGTGAACACATCCACATGAACACCATAAAGATAATTCTTTCAAAGCAAATACTACGGCAGCCAACTCTAGATCATGGGTTGGGTAATTCTTCTCATGAACTTTCAACTATCTGGAGGCATAAGCTATAACCTCGTCATTCTGCATTAGCACACAACCCAAACCAACTCTAGGCGTATCACAATACATAATAAAGCCTTGCGTACCTTTTGGTAAGGTTAATACTAAGGCAGTAGTCAACCTCTTTTTCAATTCCTAAAAGATTTTCTCATAAGCTTCAGACCATTGAAACTTCACTGTTTCTGAGTTAACTTAGTCAAAGGGGATGAGATAGATGAGAACCCCTCTACAAACCTTCTATAATATCCAGCCAACCCCAAGAAACTCCTAATATCAGTTGGAGATGTGGGTCTAGGCCAATTCTACACTACCTCTATTTTCTGGGTATCAACTTTAATTCCCTCTCCAGACAAAATGTGGCCTAAGAATGCCACAGACTCAAGCCAAAACTCACACTTAGATAACTTGGCATATAATTATCTATCCTTTAGAGTTTGGAGAACTATTCTGAGATGGCTAACATGATCTTCCTCATTCCTCGAATAGATTAGTATGTCATCAATGAACACGATAACAAACATATCTAAATAAGGCTTGAATACTCTATTCATAAGGTCCATGAATGTTGCAGGCGCATTGGTCAAACCAAAGGACATAACTAGGAACTCATAATGACCAAAACGGGTCCTAATTGCTGTCTTTGGAATATCACATTCCCTTAATCTTAACTGATGGTAGCAAGATCTGAGGTCTATCTTAGAAAAATAGGTGGCACCCTGAAGTTGATCGAAAAGATCATCAATCCTCGAGAGAGGATACTTGTTCTTGATGGTAACCTTGTTCAAGTGGCGGTAATCTATACACATCCTAAGGGAACCATCCTTCTTCTTCATAAAGAAGACCATAGCACCCTAAGATGAGACACTTGGTCGAATGAAACCTTTATCAAGAAGATCTTTCAATTGCTCTTTAAGCTCTTTCAACTCTGCTGGTGCCATTCTATATGGCAAAATAGATATTGGATGAGTATGTGGAAGAATGTCTATACCAAAGTCTATTTCTCTCTCAGGAAGGACTCTGAAAAGATCATTAGAAAAGTCTTCTGGAAACTCTTTTGCTACTGAAACTGACTGAATAGGAGGTATCTCAACACTAGAGTCATTAACTCGGACTAAGTGATAGACACACCCCTTAGAAACTAACTTTCTCACCTTAAGGTATGAAATGAAGCAATCCTGAGGCCCTGTTGAACTGCTACTCCACTCTATAACTGGCTCATTAGGATTTGGAACCTAACAACTCGAGTTCTACAATCAATGGAGGCATAACAGGCATGAAGCCAGTCCATTCCAAGAATGACATCAAAATCTACCATGTCTAACTCAATTAAATCAGACATGATGTTCTTGTGATTAATGGAAATGGCACAATCACTATATACTCGCTCAGCTAGAATAGACTCCCCAACAGGTGTAGAAATACAAAAGGGTTCACATAGTTTCTGAGGAAAAACATCAAAATTATTTACAACATAAGGAGTCACAAAAGATAAACTTACTCATGGGTCTAGAAAAGCATAAACATTAAGAGTAAAGACTTTAATCATACCAGTGACAACATCTGGAGAATTCTCTTGCTCTTGATGACTTGTGATCGCATAAAGGAGGTTTGCTCCTCCACCAGTACCAGAAGTAGCTCCTCTAGGTGCAGCCCTATCTGGTGGAGCAAGTGATGAAGATTAGGCTATATTGCCCAGATTTCCATTTCCTTGGTGGTTCTTAGAGCACTCTTTCATGAAGTGACCCTCTTGTCCACACTTAAAACAACATGTGGAGCCATCGCGACACTTACCTGGGTGGGTTTTGCCACACTTAGCACATGTAGGAGCCCAGTTACCTCTTTGTGCCACATTACCCTGAGATTGGGCAGGTCTAGCCCTGAAGTGCTGCAAATTTTGACTATTGTACTCACATTTATTTCTGGGTGCAGGTGCACTAGAAGATGATAGAGGAGGTCCCTTTTTGTTTTGTTGGAAAGAAGACCGGTTCGCATTATTTCTTTGCTGCCCGGACTCATTCCCTGACATCTTATCCTTTTTATTTATGAATTCCTCCCTATTCGTCAGCTTCTCTTCCTCAACCTGCTGCACATAGAGCATTAACTTTGCTATATCCATGTCACCTATTAGCATTGCAGCTCTACCTTCCTTACTCGACAGACAAGACGACCCAACAACAAACAAACTCATTTTACTCCTCATATTCACAGCCATCTCTAGAGCATAACAGGATAGTTGGGTGAACTTCAACCCATACTCATGAACGCTCAAAGAATCCTTCTTAAGTGTGAGGAACTCTCGTACCTTAGCCTCTATCAGTTCTTGAGGAAAGAAACGCCCGAAGAAGGCCTCTTCAAAACAAGCCCAACTCGCAGGTGGTGCTCCCTCAGCTCTACCTTTCTTCCACTGGTCAAACAAAGTCCTAGCAACATTTTTCAGTTGATATGCAGCTAGTTCAACTCACTCAGCATCGACAATGTGCATGACCTCAAACACTGTTTGCAGCTCCTCAATAAAGTTCTCTGGATCCTCAATAGTGCTTGAACCAGTGAAACTTGGATGATTCATCCTAAAGAACACACAAATCCTCGAAGTATCATTCCCTTCTTGTTGATTCTCTCTCTATCCAGCTTGGTTGGCCACATCTTGGCTCAACATTCTTATTGCTTTCCTAAACTCAGCATTGGTAACTTCTCCTTGGGGTTGTACTTTAGGTGCATTGGGTACCCATTCCTCCTCAACATTACGCCTAATAGGACGACCTCTGACAGCTCTTCGTGGAGGCATGATTAACTGAAAACACACGCAAGCACGAATTAGAAAGAGACTTTATAGAGATGATCTCTATCGCACGAAATGAGTGTGAAAAAAGTGAGATAATTTCCTAAGTATTGCAGCCTACTAATTATAGATGCGGCGCACTTCACACTGATAACGAGGTGTCACGACCCAGGGGTACACCCTAGACGTAACACAACGTACTTGACCCTGAAGGGGTCTCATACAAGCCCTTAGCATATCATGACACAACAACATAGGAACAAAATGCAGAAAATTTAAAACTTTTCTTTACAATCGAAGTCTTTTATAAAATGAGAGAGTCTATACACTATGTCTCAAACCATCTATAACATTTGAATTAAAAACTCTTTGAATACAATCTTAGGTACACGACTCTTACAAAAAGTCTAAAACATAAAAGAAAGACATAAAGGACATATGGTCAAGCCCTCGAATACTATGAGGACTCATCAATCTTCTTCTTCTTGATGTACTAAGGTCCTAACCACGAGGATGGAATACAATATCTCAAACCCTACACTTATAGAAAATGTAGAAAGATGGGGTTAGCACAAAATGTACGGAGTATGGAAGACATGCACAAAAATCTTTAAAACATGCATAAAAGGGACATTTTATTTGAAACCATGATGTATGCCACTTTTGAACATCATCTTTGAAATAGTTGGAGAATGTAGCGCATAAGACAAACCATGCACAATTCATCATAACATAAATGATATCATCATAATCATAAGCATAGTCTCCAACACAACATAATGTATACTCCAATCTTCAGAAGACATAGTTCACATGCATAATTACATACCAAGATCATATCATCATAATAGAACTATCACATAAGCAACCCTAAGCCATACTTGTGCAATGCATAGATAGGATCCCATAATCCCACCTACAATAAGTATCACTTCTAGGCAACCATGATCATGCATAACATAAGTTCATATATCTTCATAGCATAAGGAACCCACACTATAACACTTTATAATTCTACTTGTGTAATGCATAAGTGAAGTCCCATACCCTCACTCACACTAAGTAAAGCTCATTAAGAAGTCATAAGTATAGTACATGTTCATAATTCATATAAAGTATACATTTAGCTCATAATCATCATATCATAAGAGAAACATACCATGCTCACTCTTGAAGTCTACTTGTGCAATGTATAAGTGAAGTCCCATACCCCTATTGACACTAAGTAGGACCTCTTGAGAAACCATAATACATAACTCATGTTCTTATCATAATTCATATTCTTATCATATAGGGAAATAGCCTTAACCGACATAGACCATGTGAGCTACATGGAATCTGATGTTCTACCACCACACCGAAAAGAGGTGTCCTACTTGCCTAAAGTAGAACAGTCATTTTAGCTTTTAGGTGGATCCACTAGCTAAAGACCTTTATGGGCAAATAGTTATGGGATATGGAGATTGCTACTAGAAACATTGACAACTAACGTGGGGGCTTCCATCTCATGAGATAACCGTATTGGGAACCCATATACTAGCGTGAAGGAACCCATCTCATACTCATATCCACTCGGTGCTAAGCATAATTCCCTTTAAATTCATGTTCATGAGAGAATGCACTAGGCACTCAAACCAACATAGTATCATAATAGCTCATAGATTCATTAGGTGAGAATGTCCTTTCAACCTTAGAATCATTAATATATGAGTAAACCATTCACATCATATTCGTAGTGTGTTCTTGAGAATAGCCTTTCATTCAACACAACAAGATCATCATAGTCATAATAGTTCATGCATATTAAAGTGTAAGGGTATGGGGAGAAGTACCTTTCAACAATAGCACAATTACACAATAATCATAAGATCTTCACATTCTAAGTGAATCATAAGCTTATGCACAAGCCTCATAAAGATGTACAAACCCTCATAACTTTGCCCTTCAAGGGCCATGAACCACAAGCAACACCTTAGTCGCATCATAGTCATATTCATGCATGGGGTGTATGTGTGTGATTTTCCTTCCAATGACATAACAAAAACATTATTATCTTAGAGACTTTACTCTCGAAGTATCTATAAACATGCACATAATATCATGATCATGCATACTCTCCATATCTTGCATTCAAGGGTCATATTGAGTCAACAC
The DNA here is from genome assembly GCA_035578085.1 of Solanum pinnatisectum. Classification (NCBI taxonomy): domain Eukaryota; kingdom Viridiplantae; phylum Streptophyta; class Magnoliopsida; order Solanales; family Solanaceae; genus Solanum; species Solanum pinnatisectum. The sequence goes on from CM069083.1 coordinate 39,450,612, forward strand.
ATCTAGCATTCAACACATGTAACATAGATACAACCATGACTCAAGTAATCCATTAATTTCATGCATAAGCTCATGTGATCATATTATAGGTCATGTGGCTGAAGTCTTTTCACAATAGGGCCATATACAACTCAACATACATAATGGCTTCCTTCTTAAAGCCTTAACACCCTTAGTTTATTCATGTTAGCTTTTTACTCTTAGAGCCCTAGGAGTCATCTTCATGTTACAAGCCTTACTCTCAATAAATACCTCACATGATCATCACGTATACGTAATTGTCAAGGTAACCTAACCACATGCCTCATTCTTGATAGATTATGATCATATAGAAGACATACAACCCAATCTCACTACTACACAACCATGATCTATCATTTAAGCCCTTAATCAATTCATTTTATGTCTATAATCTTTACCTTAAAAGCAACTCATATCTAGGTGATCTAATCTAAGGCAATTCATCAAGAAGTTCATTAATCTTGGAAGGTCACATCGAAACCCTCAATTTGCCTCTTTCGTGACATAGCCCTAGTCCACATCAATTTCACACTATAATTGTAGGTTAATCAAGTATGCATGTAGAATCATACTTAAATCATGCAATTATATCATAATTTACTCACATCCAATCAATTGGAACAACTTTCGACAACATTCATAATGTAAAGAAGAACCATAGCTAGGATTGGGGAACTCATAAATTCTTGAGGAATTCAAGTTAAAATCATATAAAATCAGTAATACATCCATAAACAAACATAATTCAGCCTTTAAAAGACACTTTGAAAGGAATCCATGGGGTTGAGTTGAAACCCTAACTATTTGGAGATTTCTAGTTTCGAGATAAAAGCTTTTGAAGGGACTCCTTGGGTGATAGCTACCCAATGATGAAAAATTCCATACCTTATGAAGATATCCACATGAAATTGAAGAAGAAAGGCTGCTCCTAGAACTCTAAACCTGACCTTGTTCTTGCTCCTCAATGGAGTATCTAGATAGAAGATATTTGGAGAGGAGGGGTTGTTATGATTTGGGGTCTTGATATATAATGAGTTAATATGGTGTTTATTGACTTGAAATACTTTATATATATATGTATAATTACTATATTAAACAACCCCTACTTAAAACTAATTAAAAACGAAATACCTAGATGACCCCTTGATTTGCCGAGTTGTGCAGTTTCTACAGGTGACATCTATGCCCATGGACCTACGGACCATGGGTGCATTGATTCCCCATCCTGCAGGTCCGTGGATGCTGGCTGCAGCTCCTCACCTTGGGGCCAGACCCACGACTCCCACCTATGGGGTATGGGTCCACCTTCTGGCCATAGGTGCCATCCGTAAGTGGCCCCTAATTTTGACAGCCTTGGGATTAGGCTTTAGGGTCCCCGTCAAGGACCCTTGGTTGGTCCTTGGGGGGTCGTACCTTGATGTTTAACCCCTATAACCCTCATTCTAAGATCGGGAAGTCAATATACAACCTAAAACGCCATAGCAAACTCCATAACACACTTGTTTGGCTCTAGTTTCACCTACTAGTTTTATGGGTCGTTACATTATCTTCCCCTTAGGAACACTCGTCCTTGAATGACACTTTAAAAACTTTTATGGAATTAAAGACTCAAGACTAGCAGCCCATTATACATGAAGCTTCATAAACAATACACAAAAACTAGGAGGAAACATCAACTCCATTTCAAACATACTCCAAGCAACTCAAGCAAGTGGGAACTACATCTACCAACTCATTATGCATGAAAAACTTCAATATTTCTCATTTCATTGGAGGAATTACCTTCTCCAACTCATAATATGCTCAACATACTCTAATGGAGCCCATATGCAAATACTTCTAAAAACAAAGCATTCTATTCAAAGAGGAATTTCTCAACTCCAACTAAAACATGCTCATATATCCTTCTCATGAAATACAATAGGCAACACTTACTCAAAGCACTAAATCATGAGGGAAACAATTCACATGAACAAATTTTCTTTCAAAACATAAGTTTTCATGAAGATGCATTCTACAAAGAAGTCATGGTAACACATAAGCACATAACAACAATGTTAGCTAGGCACACCATCTCCCCCTTACGAGTGAGCATATACCAACACTTCTAAACATCATCAATCACATAATCATAGGAGGAATTAAATTTTTCCACTAAAAGCAAGCTCAACACAACAATATGGAGCCAATATGCCATTTCATCAAAAGCATAATAAAGCTTGTTCATCACATCATCTCATGAAGTCAAATATGCCATCACTGTACTAAAATGCACAACAACATGAGGAACATGTAAATCATGAAAAACCTATTTTTATACCAAATAAGAATCTTTCAAAAACATGAATAACATGAGGAGATCATGGAAATTTCTAAAACACTCATGACTCCTAGTCATAAAACAAGCCAAAAAGGAACTCTTGGTCTCAAGCTTGAATAGGAATAGAAGGAAGGGATGAGGATGTCAAGACTCTCAATAAATTTTTCTATCTAAGCACATGATCTCTCCCTTGGGAATAATCCCCTTTTCTAAAATTTCAAATACTACTCCTATCAACCAACCCAAAGCATCACCAAGACTCATTTTAACCTTACCGGGTTCTATAACCAATAAAGGTCTAATGACCATGCATGCAAACCCTACCAAGGTTAACAAGAGTAACTTTAAGGGAAAAGGGAATCGTGGGACACATAAACATCCAAGACTCCACAATCATGAAATGAGTTAAGGAGGACTTATCATCTAGAGATAGCTAGGGAATAGAAGGGAACATAAGGATATTGGGACATCTCCTTGGCCCTTGGCCTCCCAAGTAGCACCCTCAACTAAAACCTTTACTAAATTACCACCCTCAACATTCTCTAGGCATCACTTAAACACCATTATCCATCAAATCCTCCATCACATCCTAAAACTCATAGTGGCTAAGTTGGGTTCCACCAACATACACACATAACCATAATGAAACCCATACATACTAAGGACAACACAAAAGCTCATCAAGTCACAAAATACAAGCACTACCGGAATAGAAGTAAGCATGAAATACATACCGGGAGCAACATTAGGAGGACACTCTTGCTCACCTCTAGCTTGAAGAGCATCAGACCTAATTTTCTTCCTCTCTCTTTCCCTAGCCTTAAGCATCGAGCAACCTCTTATTTTGTGGCCACTTCCACCATAACCATAACAACCCTTTATGCCGGCTAGACACCTATCATCATGCCTTTTTCCACACCGAGCACAAGTAGGCTTAATCACATAAGATCCACTACCACTCACTCCTTGAGATTTTAGGGTAGACACCCTCTTTTGGTCAAACTTTGGGGGAATCTTGGAAGAGCTTTGACAGTAAAATCTTTCTTGAGAGGGGTCATCATCATCAACTCTATAGCTCATTGTTTCTCTAGACCTCTCTTCAAGTTCTCCCTTTCAAACCATTCAGCATGGATCACAAGACAATCAATATTCATATCATTCTCAAACATAGCCATACTACATTCTTTTGCTATCAAGTCGGATACACCCGACACAAACTTACTCATCTTCATCCTAGGGTTGGCCACTATGGATGGAGCATATATTGACAACTTAGTGAACACCCGAGCGTACTCCTTAACACTCATCCTACCTTGGAGAAGGTTAATAAACTCAAGTATCTTATCCTCTCTCATTTCTAAAGGGAAAAACCTATCAATGAACCCATTCTTAAATTTTTCCCATTCCATGGGGCCCACTTCTACCGGCCTCACTCCTTTCTATTGAGTAAACCACATTAGAGCAACATCCTTCAATTGGTAAGTGGCCCATTCTTCCTTCTCTACCGGAGTTACTCCTACAATGTTCAACACCCTAGAGATCTCATCTATAAACTCAAGAGGATCTTCCTCTATCTTTGACCCATAGAATTCCAGAATCTTTATCCCAACTTGAGTCAACAATATAAAATGGTACCTAATCTTCTCATTAGACACATACTCCCCTATAGGGACACTAGGAACTTGGAGAGGAACCGCTTACTCCACTTTGTATTCCTCATTCCTTTCAACATGAGCCCTTGAAGTAGTCATATCCTAAAAATCATAAGGCACACATTAGGAGAAAGACCTAATAAAACTATAGGGCACAACTTAGAGAATGAATAAGTGAAGTTTTCCTAACATCTGATAGCCTACTATTCATAAAATGTGGCGCGCTTCACATTTATGAACAAGACTCTACTAGATATCATTTGAGACATCTTAAAATTATCCCAAAACCTTATGCTCTGATACTAAGTTTTTCATGATCCAGCGGTACCCCCTAGAGTAACACAACGTACTTGACCCCGAAGGGGTCTCATACAAGCCCTTAGCATATCATGACATAACAACATAGGAAAAAAAATGCAAAAAATTTAAAACTTTTCTTTACAATCGAAGTCTTTTATAAAATGAGAGAGTCTATACACTATGTCTCAAACCATCTATAACATTTGAATTAAAAACTCTTTCAATACAATCTTAGGGACACGAGCCATAAAAAAAGTCAAAAACATAAAAGAAAGAAATAAAGGACATTTGGTTAAGCCCTCGAATACTATGAGGACTCACCAATCTTCTTCTTGTTAATCTACTAAGGTCCTAACCATGAAGATTGAATCCAATATCTCTAAAGCCTACACTTATAGAAAAAGTAGAATGATGGGGTTAGCACAAAATATACTATGGATGGAAACCATGCCTAAAATCCTTAAAACATGCATAGAAGGGATATTTTATTTGAAACCATGCTATATGCCACTTTTGAACATCATCTTCGAAATAATTGGAGAATGTAGCTCATAAGACAAACCATGCACAATTCATCATAACATAAAGAATATCATCATAATCACAAGCATAGTCTCCAACACAACATAATGCATACTCCAATCTTCACAAGACATAGTTCACATGCATAATTACATACCAAGATTATATCATCATAATAGAACTATCACATAAGCAACCCTAAGCCATACTTGTGCAATGCATAGATAGGATCCCATACTACCACCTACACTAAGTATCACTTCTAGGCCACCACGATCATGCATAGCATAAGTTCATATATCTTCATAGCATAAGGAACCCACACTATAACCCTTTATAAGTCTACTTTTGCAATGCCTAACTGAGTCCCATACGCCCACTTACACTAAGTAAAGCTCACTAAGAAGTCACAAGTATAGTTCATGTTCATAATTAATATAAAGCATACATTTAGCTCATAATCATCATATCATAAGAGAGACATACCATGCCCACTCTCAAAGTCTACTTGTGCAATGTATAAGTAAATCCCATACCCCCACTCACACTAAGTAGGACCTCTTGAGGAACCATAATACATAACTCATGTTCTTATCATAATTCATATTCTTATCACATAGGGAAATAGCCTTAACTGACATAGACCACGTGAGCTATATGTAATCTAGTGTTCTACCACCACACCGAAAAGAGGTGCCCTACTTTCCTAAAGTAGAACATTCATTTTAGCTTTTAGGTGGATTCACTAGCTAAAGACCTGTGTGGGAACATAGTTATGGGATATGGAGATTGCTACTAGAAATACTAACTACTAATGTGGGGGCTTCCATCTCATGAGATAACCGTATTGGGAACCCAACTACTAGAGTGAAGGAATCCATCTCATACTCAAATTCACTCGATGCTAAGAATAAATCCCGTTAAATTCTTATTAAGTCTTTACTTAAATTCATGTTCATGAGAGAATGCACTAGGCACTCAAACCAACATAGTATCATAATAGCTCATAGATTCATTAAGTGAGAATGTCCTTTCAACCTTAGGATCATTAATATGTGAGTAAACCTTTCACATCATATTCATAGTGTGTTCATGAAAATAGCCTTTCATTCAACACAACAAGATCATCATAGTCATAATAGTTCATGCATATTAAAGTGTAACGGTATGGGGAGATGTACCTTTCAACAATACCACAATTACACAATAATCATATGATCTTCACTTTCTAAGTGAATTATAAGCCTATACACAATTCTCATAAAGATGTACAAACCCTCATAACTTTGCCCTTCAAGGGCTATAAACCATGGCCCCATAAGCAACACGCTAGTTACATCATAGTTATATTCATGCATGGGGTGTATGTGTGTGATTTTCCTTCCAATGACACAACAACAACATTATTATCATAGACACTTTACTCTCAAAGTAACCATAAACATGCACATAAAATCATGATCATGCATACTCTCCATAGCTTACATTCAAGTGTCATATTAAGTCAACACATCTAGCATTCAACAGATGAAACATAGATACAACCATGACTAAAGTAATCCATTAATTTCATGCATAAGCTCATGTGATCATATTATAGGTCATGTGGGTGAAGTCTTTTCACAATAGGGCCATATACAACTCAACATACATAATGGCTTCCTTCTTAAAGCCTTAACACCCTTAGTTTATTCATTTTAGCTTTTTACTCTTAGTGCCCTTGGGAGTCATCTTCATGTTACAAGCCTTACTCTTAAGCAATGTCTCACATGATCATCATGTTTACCTAATTCTCAAGGTAACCTAACCACATGCCTCATTATTGATCAAATATGGTCATATAGAAGACATACAACCAAATCTCAATACTACACAACCATGATCTATCATATAAGCCCTTAATCAATTAAATTCATGTCTATAAGTTTTACCTTAAACCAATTCATATCTAGGTGATCTAATCTTAGGCAATTCATCATGAAGTTCATCAATCTTACAAGGTCACATCTAAACCCTCAATTTGCCTCTTTCATGACATAGCCCTAGTCCACATCAATTTCACCCTAGAATCTTAAGTCAATCCAGTATTCATGTAGAATCATACTTAAATCATGCAATTATATCATAATTTACTCACATCCAATCAATTGGAACAACTTGCAACAACATTCACAATGTAAAGAAAAACCATAGCTAGGATTTGGGAACTCATGGATTCTTCAGGAATTCAAGTTAAAATCATATAAAATCAGTAATACATCTATAAATAAACATAATTCAACCTTTAAAAGTAACTTTGGAAGGAATCCATGGGGTTGAGTTGAAACCCTAGCTATTTGGAGATTTTTAGATTTGAGATAAAAGCTTTTGAAGGGACTCCTTGGGTGACAGCTACCCAAGGAAGAAAAATTCCATACCTTATGAATATTTCCACAGGAAATTGAAGAAGAAAGGCTGCACCTTGAAACCTAAACTTGACCTTGTTCTTGCTCTTCAATGGAGTTTCTAGAGAGTTGATTTTTGGAGAGGAGGGGTGGTTATGATTTGGGGTCTTGAGATATAATGAGTTAATAGTGTGTTTAATGACTTAAAATAATTTATATATATGTATCATTAATATATTAAACAACTCCTACTTAAAACTAATTAAAAATGAATTACCTAAATGACCCCTTGATTGGCCGAGTTGGGCAGTTTCTACAGGTGCCATCCACACCCGTAGACCTACGGACCGTGGGTGCACTGACGCCCCGTCCTGCAAGTTCATAGATGGTGGCTACAACTCCTCACCTTGGGTCCTAACCCAGAACTCCCACCTATGGGGTGTGGATCCACCTACTGGTCGTAGGTGGCCCCAAATTGATAGCGTTTTGTCAAATGCGGCAGCCTTAGGGTTAGGCTTTAGGATCCCCCTCAAGGACCCTTGTTTGTCCTTGGGGGGTCATACCTTGATGTTTAACCCCTATAACCCTCATTCTAAGCTCGAGAAGTCAATATATAACCTAAAACTCCATAGCAAGCACCATAACACACTTGTTAGGCTCTAGTTTCACCTACTAGGTTTCTAGGTCGTTACACTAGGACTCTACAGACATTACTTCATAGACTCCCTAGGAATCATCAACTCTGTGCTCTGATAACAACTTTGTCACGCCCCGAGCCTACACCCTGGGTGGGACTGGCACTCGAGAACCATTGTTGGCCCCAAGCGAACCCTTGGCCTAGCTTACTTACTCAGCAGAAGACTCTAAGCATTACTACAATGAACAAATGAATTTCTACTCAAATGTTTAATAAAGTAACTTCGAATGTTATAAGGTCAAACATTCAACTTGGCCAAAACGGCAACTCAAGTCTTAACATATGAAATAATAATGTAAAGACAACTGAACTACTAACTGTCTGTGAAGCCTCTAAAACAAGGAGGGATGTTGGGACAAGACCCTCGATCATCCTAATAAATAAAGTACTAAAGAAAATGATAAAACGAGTGCTCCCGATAGCAAGGAGGCTCACCAACTGCCTATGAATGCTTAACTGGATCAACGAGGCACTGGATGATGATCTTGGTTACCTATGTCTGCATCATAAGAAGATACAGGCCAACTGGCATCAGTAGATTAAATGTACGAGTATGCGAGGGGAAAACTAAACGTAACAAAAGATTGAAAGGAATCTGAAAAAGACACTTACCTTGGCTTTACTCAACTCATGAACAACTTAACTAAATATAAAGCAACAATACACATGCAATATATAGAAAACTTTTAAAATAGTAGAAAGCAACTCAGTTTGTTAAAGAAAGGCAATAACAACTCAACTTGCTCATATAATAAATTAATGTAATATTGTTGGTGTCTCTCTAACCGACAACCACCACTATGAGCCTAAGTGGTGATACAATGTCTTGCCCACGCTGCCAGAATTGTCCTATACTTTGTCATCATATAGAATGCCTTAACTAAGTGGATCCACTAGTCTATGCTAAAAAAACGCACTTAAGCAATCATCTAATAAGTATGATCCTTTACTACCCATGATGGCTACATAGTGTATGGAGACTTGAGTTATTATGAACTCGCATCCCCATATCGGTGCTCAATACTACTCCCAAAAATATACTTAGCTCATATGTTTTTAAAACAAAACTCCTTTCTTTGGTTTGAGATAATTACTCAAAACTTAGCTTAAAAGCTCTCTTGGAAAACAGTGTTTCCTTTCTTACTCAAATGTGAAAACATTTTTGCTTTTGGGAATACTTAGTTCCCGTATAATCTTTGAAGAAATGAACTCTTACTCTTACTCTTTAGTCAACTTAAAGCTTAAGTCTTAAAACAAAGTTAAAACATTTGTGAAAGACTTTTGAAATACTTTAGGAACTTCTCTTGACTTGATTCTTAACTTCTAGACTTGACACTTAACTTTCCTTGAATTGAATTATGGATTCAAGGTTCATGATATCATGTTTATGGATGATTTCATGATGTTTAGACGTACCTTAGAGTGTTGGAATCAACTAGAAAACATAGGTACATTGCTAAGGAACTAGTACGGAAAGATAGGGGAAGAACGGGCAAAATTGACGTCCCTGGCGCTCTGAGAGGTCGGGGCACCAAAAGGGAAACTTCAAAAGCTGGGGTGGGGCGCACTGGCAGGTGCGGTGCCCCAGGTGCCCAAACTTCAGAGTTCCCTTCTTGGGGCTCTATGAGGGCGAGTGCCCCAGGCCCCTACGTCGTTTGATGCCTAAACTACATTGTTTTACTCAGTCTAAGACTAATAACATATTCAAACATATCCAAAACCCTCATTATCCACAAAATCGACCAACTTAGAACAAAAAGAAGAGGAAAAAGTTGACCAGCCCTCCCAAGAAGTAGAAGAGTTCTTCAAAGTCCAGCCCCAAAATCCAAAGGATTTCTCCATAGATTTTGTCACCAGGTATGTGAGATTTCACTAGTGGGTTCCTTTCATCCAAAGGTCCCTAGAATTCAGTTAGTTCCTTGATTCCACATAACTTGTTTAGACCTAGGGTTCGTAAAATCTTGGGAATTATGGTGATTCCAGCTGCAATAATATCCATAATCTAAATAACATGTTTTCTTGGAAATGTTGCTTAATTCCTTATATAAAACTCAAAATCCTGGTTTTTGTAAATTATCTTAGTTTATGAATTATACTTACTAGGTCAGTTAAACAGAAATCATGCTCCAGATATCAAATGTCACATTCTCAATATATAAATGTTGCATTCTCAGTTAGCATGTCAGTATTTTGAACTATTCAATAATTAGTGCATTTTAGCTTCGTATGATTTTAGTTAGGAGTAGACTTAGCACTAAGTTGGACTAGGGTTTAGCGTACCCTCATAGACCTAGAACTACATGCCCGCATAGGTTTATAAGTCCCCTCTGTTGGGCATCAGTATTAATGATCCTACCACATTCAGGCCTTTATACCCATGGCAAGGTATATTGGGTCCTCTCGATGAGGCATATACATCAAACTCTACATTTACCTCACGTGATTTATGTCAGTTAATAGTAGCTCCCACGGTCAGACTCTTAGTGCATTGACCAGGTTTTTCAGCATTTATTTTAGTAATCAGTTCAGCATATTATCTTCATGATTAGTATTTGGTCATTGCATTCAGTTTATTTTTTTAGTTATATTTCAGTATTTATATTCTTGCTCAGATTATGTCATTGCTCAGTTATGTTTTGTTCAACTCATGTATATTTGTTCAGCTTAGTATATCTCTATCATGCATGCTCAGTACATTCCAAGTATTGGCGCATACTCTGCTCTACATCCTTTCATGATGTAGGTTCAGGCACTCAACATCCAGATCACACTTAGATTGATTCTCGGTTTGACTTCAGCAGCTTCAGTGGTGAGTCGTCATACTTTGAGGACAATAGACATGCTTTCCATTTGAGTCTTGCTTTCAGTTGCAATTTTGTTAGAGTTAGTTGGGGCCATGTTCTAGCAACTCAACTTAGTTAGAGACTTTTTAGACATATTAGTAGATTCAACTTGAGTTTTTAAGTGGTCTTTTCAATTACCTCTAAGCTTGTGTTATATTTTATTATGATTATTCATACTAGTTGGACTTGTTCCTCTTCAGATATTTGATTTAGTTTCCATTCAGTTCATTTTACTTCGCTATATTCAATATGTTCATGATTTGCCTTACTCGGGTTTATCTTAAGTCACTCGTGATCCTAGGTCCCGTGTTACGTCAAGGGGGTAGCCTCAGGGCGTGACAAATATGGCCATAAAAGCTACAAACCTTAACAAAATTTCACATTTTTTAAAATTTGAAAAGAGGTTTTGGTCCTTGAGTACTTGCAACACAATCCTCAAATGACTAGTATGATCGTCTTCACTCCTTGAATAGGTCAATATATCATCAATGAACACAATCACAAGCATATCAAGGTATTGGCAAACCACCCGATCCATCAAGTCCATAAAAGTGGTCAGAGCATTAGTCAAGCCAAAGGAAATCACCAAAAACTCATAATGACCATACCGAGTTCGAAAAGTCATTTTTGAAATATGATGTTCCTTCACCCTCAATTGGTGATAATCTGACCAGAGGTCAATCATATAGAAGTAACTTGCTCCTTGTAGTTGATCAATCAATTCATCTATCCTTGGAAGAGGATACTTATTCTTAATGGTAAAATTATTCAACTGACCATAATCAATATACATATGAAGTGAACCATCCTTCTTTCGAACAAACAAAATTGGAGCACCTTATGGAGAGATACGCGATCAGATAAAACCTTATTCAACAAATCTTTCAATTGCTCTTTCAATTCTTTAAGTTCTGTTGGATCCATTCAGTAAGGAGGAATAGAGATACATTTTTTATCTAGGAGAATGTCAATACCGAAGTCTATTTCTCTTTCAGAGGAACATCGGGCAGATCATCTAGAAACACTTCTGAAAACTCATTTGCAACGGAGACCAACTCAAGAGTAGGGATTTCAAAATCTATATCCCTCACCATAACTAGATGGTATATGCAACCCTTAGAAATCATCTTTGTAGCTTTAAGACAAGAAATGAATTGAATCTTAGGCATAGAGTTTCCCCCTCTCCACTCTAGGAGGGGTACATTTGGAAAGTTGAACTTGACTACTCGGGTTCTACAATCAATAGAAGAATAACAAGAATGTAACTAATCCATACCAAGAATAATATTGAAATCTAACATATAAAGTTCTACTATATCAACATGAGTGACTCTATGGGACAAGGAGACGGGAAACATTCTATAGACCCTCTTAGCCACAATAGATTATCCAATGGGAGTAGAGACAGAGAAAGGATCCAACAACATATCTGGAAAGATATAAAATCTCATGGACACATATGGCGTCATATATGACAAGGTAGCACCGATGTCAAATGATCCATAAACATCAAGTTGGAAGACTTCCAACTACCAGTAACCTCATCGAGAGAACCCTCTTACCCTTAGCGAGTATGGAATACATACGATTTGTTTTGCTTTTGAGCACTTGAACACGAACCACTAGGAGGAACTTTCCTACCTTCTCTTCTCTTAGTCGTAAGTGTTGGACAATCCCTAATATTATGGCCACTCTTACCACAAGCATCCATACTAGCTAAGCATTTACCCTCATGCTTCCTTCGATACTTAGAACAAATAGACAATGAAGATCCACTAACATTTCCTCCTTGAGGTTTAGGGTTAGACACCCTATCTTTGTTGAATCTAGAAGGAGCATTAGAGGAACCTTGATCGAAAGACCTTTGTTAGAACCTAAAACAACCATGTCCATCGGACCTTGAATGTGAAAAGTCACCATCACCGGTCCTTGCCTTCTTTGTCTCCCTAGACCTTCCCTTAAGTTTCTCCTCTTCTATTTGTTGAGCATGTATCATTAGACGAGAAATGTCCATATCATTGATAAGCATGGTGGTACAACATTCGTTGACCACCATTTTGGACAGTCCCAAAACAAACTTACTCAGCCTTGGCCTAGGGTCGGCAATCATAGTAGGAGCATACCTAAACAATTGTGTGAACTTCAGAGCATATTCCTTCACACTCATGTTTCTTTGATGAAGGTTGATGAATTCAAGTACTTTTACCTCCCTCATCTTAAGGGGAAAGAACATATCATGGAAAGCAACCTTAAACTTTTCTTAATCAAGAGGACCTGCATCAAGTGCCCTTCCTTCCTTCCATTGGCTAAAAAAAACTTGAGCAACACCCATAAGTTGGAAAGCGGACAATTTCGCTTTTTTCCACCACTATCACTCCCATGATCATCAACACCTTATACACTTCATCAATGAACTCTTGATGATCTTCTTCAAACTCAGAACCATGAAACTCCGGGGGATTCATTCTAGTGAAGTCCCTCACTCTATATGTCTCTGTACCCATATTTAGGTTCACAGGAACCACAACATCCCTATAGGCTTGAGCCAACACTTGAAAATAAGCCCTAAACTCCATATTAGTCACTTGTTAATCGATCGGGACTTGAGGAGCTTGATGAGGAGCCTTTTGTTCTACATTCTCATTACCATTCCTCCTAACGTATGCTCTTCGAGGTGTCGTTTCCTAAAAAGCATTGGATACAGATTAGGATAAAATACAGATAGAGTTACACTCTATTGCACCACTTAGAATAATAAAAGAAGTGGAGTTCCTTAATCATTTTATAGCTTTTTATTCATAAATATGCACGCTTCACACTCAAGAACAACACTCTACTCGACATGGCTTATGAGACATCCTAGGACTTGTCACGCCTCGAGGCTACCCCCTTGACATAAACATGGGACCTAGGATCACAAGTGACCCCAAGCTAACCCTGAGCTAGCATATCATAAGCAGAACTGAATATATCTATGAAAGATAAACTAATGCGGAAGATAAATCATGATATAACTAATAGTGGGGAAAATCCAAAATTGGTCTAAATATATAAATACTGAATAAGAGTTTAATGATAATGAACAATCACTCAAATACTAGCGCCGAATCTAAAACTATGTCTGAAATAGCATCTAACTGACTAAAGTTGCTGGGACATGCCCCTAACTAACTCTAGAAAAACTAAAACTGAAATAAAAGACTAAATATGAAAGGCATGTCTACTGTCCTCGAAGTATGAGGACTCACCACTGAAGCTACTGAATGTGGATCGGGAACCAATCTACACGTGATCTGAATGCTGAGGACCTTAACCTACATCATGAAAAGATGTAGCGCAGGGTATGCGTTAGTACTTGAAGGTACTGGCATGCAGAATAGGATAAAAGCTAAACAAAACATATAAACTGAATAAAGCATATTGAGCAATGATAAAATCTGAACATGATGGAAATACCGAAATATATTGAAATGAACTGAAGTGAATGCAATAACCAAGTACATAACATACTGAGACTGAGTACTGAAGTATAACTGAAAACTTGGTCCATGCACTAGAGTCTAACTGTGGGAGCTACTACTAACTGACATAAAACCACGTGAGCTAAACGAGCAGTCCGATGTATATGCCCCATCGAGAGTACCCAATATACCTCGTCAGGGATATAAAGGCATGACTTGTGTGATCACTAAATATGATGCCCACAGAGGGGATTTATAAACCTATGGGGGCACGTAGTTCTGGGACTGTACGAGTACACTAAATCCTAGTCCAAATCGGTGTTAAGTCTACTACCAACTAAATATGTATATGACACATTATGACTGAAATACTGAAATGTTGAATAGCTCAAAATACTAACATGCAAAATCTGAGAATGCTATATTTAACTATGGACAATGAAACATTCAAACCTGGAGCAGGTATATTTGTTTAATTGACTTAGCAAATGTAATTCTTGAACTAAAAAAATCTACACAGCTAGGGTTCTGAATTTCATACAAAGAACTAATCAACGATTTCACGAAGAAATGATAATCTGCTATAACATCTAAATCACAAAAATTCTCAAAAATTCTAGAAACCATAGGTCTAATCGAAATATAGAGAATCAAGAATTTGACTTAATTCTAGGGACCAAGTGGATAAAAGGAATCCACTAGTGAAATCCCACATACCTGGTTACAAAATTCACGGAGAAATCTTTCGATTTTGAGGCAGGAACTGAAGAAAACTTGTTGCATGTTCTTGAGAAAGCTATCACTTGTTTCTTCCTTTTTTGCTCTAAGTTTTTGAAGAATTAAGGAGAATAATCGACTAGGGAAGGTTCTGATTAAGTTACTAGGCTTAAACTGAACGAAACGATGTAGTTTAGGTGTTAAATGATGAGTTTAGGTGTCCAACGCATAGGGGAAAAGACCAAACGACCCCTGACTTAAAATCTGATGAGGCTGACCACGAATGCATCGATAGACCGTCACTAGGACCACAGTCCATCTTATGGGTTGTGGTTCCTAGGCCAGTGACTACTAGTTTAGAAAGGAGGCTAACCACGAGCCCTACCACAGCCCGTGTGAAAGACCACGGACCGTGTAGGTCACCGTGGTTCTTCACTTGGGTTGTGGTCTGTTGGCTCAGGTTCATGGACCCTCTCACGGCCCGTCATCAAGACTACAGCCAATAGAGGGCTCTGTGGTCTGATGCTTGAGCTTGGGAGGTTCTATCTGGTTTTCACGAGCCTTCCCATGGCTCGTGAGGTGGTCCACCACTTATGGGGCTGCGTGTGAACCACAGACAGGTCGAAGGACCGTGCTTCCTTTTGCGGTCCATGAACCCTGTCATATTTCACCTATTTTTCTGTTGTTCTAGTCAAATAAGTTCTGAGGTGTTACAAGACCTTTCTACACCTTGTGTTCTGATACCAAGTTTGTCACAACATAAGGTACACCCTAGGCGTAACATGGAGTGTAGCACCCCAAGAGATCTTACAGAAGCCACTTAGCATGAATAAACAAGATTATAGAAATCAAGAGATTTAAAAGATGATTCACAGTTTGATAAAACGTAGCAGAAGCCTACATAGTCTCAAAATGATCTATTCTATCAAGAGTGATAGAGGCGTAACCCTGTCATCACGTACAATATCCAAAAGGTAAAAAGTGAAAATGATAAAAGGTTTGGTCCTTGGAACATGAGGACTCACCACTACTAACTACGATCAAGGTGACTTCTAGCCATGAGGATGCAAGATCGGAGCATTGGACCCTACATTTGAGAAAACAGTGTAGCTAAAAGTATGCATTAGTACAAAGATGTACTAAGTATGATTACAATGCAAAGAGATAAAAAATCACGCGAAAAAGGCTTCACGTCATGCAAACACCAAGTTAAAACCATAAGAAAGAAGTTAGAAAACATCATAATAATCATGGTAAAATGCAAGTAAACTCTTATTTCGAACATTTGCAAGATACTTCTTTAAGTAACCTTAGTTCATCATTAGTGTGGGAATTAGCCTTAACCGGCATAGAGACCATGTGAGTTATAACATAGAATCCAGTGTCTACCCCACACCAAAAAGGGGTATCCTCATTTGCCAAGGCAAGAACATTCACTTCTAGCTTACGTGGATCCACTAGCTAATGTCTATCTAAGAAAATCATTGTCTATCTAAGCAATCCTTCCTATGGTTGCACATAGGTATGGGATAAGGAAATTGCTACTAGAACCCGACCTCTAGCTACAGAGAACTTCCATCTCAATATCCTCTCAGTGCAAAGAATAAATCTTACGGAGTAGTCATAATTCTTTACTTGACTTATCTTTCATGGAAGGCACATTAACTAGCCAATACAAGCTATGTTTCTTTAAAATAGCTCAGAAAACTTGATTCTAATTTAGTTGAGAAAGACTTTCAACTCTTAATAATCCTTATGTGAGAAAACCCATTCACATGCATGTTAATTTAGTTGAGAAAGACTTTAAACTCTTAATAATCCTTATGTGAGAAAACACATTCACATGAATGTATTGAGTAGTATGTGAGAAATCCTTTCACAACAACAATGTCACGACCCAGGAGTACCCCATAGATGTAATAAGGCGTACTCAACCCCGAAGGGTCTCATACATTCCCCTTAGCATATCATAACATAAGTTAATAGAAATGAGCGAAAATTTTAAAAACATTTTCCATACAATCAAAGTTTTTTATAAAAGCAAATGGAAGTCTATTACACTCGTCTCTAACCATCTAAAACAACTTGAATAAATTCTTGGGACACAGCCCATACAATAGTTCGAAACATAAAATAAAGACATAAGGGAAAGGTGATCAAATCCTCAATGCTATGAGGACTCACCAAATCTTCAACTCCTTGCTCTCTAGGAACCTAGCCACGAGAGTGGAACTCAATATCACCGGACCCTATATTTGATAAGAATGTAGGCAAAAGTATGTGTTAGTACAAAATGTACTAAATATGATAGCTAGCATAATTCATCAACAGAAGCATAACATAGGTGTTAGTCAACATAAGACATATACCATAATCATAAGAGATACACCATAAGACATAAACTACAAGCATAAGAGATAACAGCATAGTCATTGGCATAATCTCCAACATAGACATAATATAAGCATTAGCCAACATAAGGCATAATCCATAAACATAGGAGATACAACAAATTCATAATCATAGTCCATACTTAGTTATTCGTATCATAAGAGAAACACTTCATAAGTAACTTCTAGCATACTTGTGCAATGCCTGGATAAGACCCCATAATCTCACCCATGCTAAGTACCACTCTAGGACATCATACATATTATCACCACTTATTCTTATATTTACCTCATCTTTCATGTACAAGGGGAATCACCTCTATGTATACATACCATGGAAGGCCTTTCAAGCTACCATCCACACAATTCATAGTTCATAACGTAATTCATATTAAGGAATCATAGGTATTCACCTCCATGTTCATTTTAAGGAATCCTAGGTGTTAACCTCCATGTACTAATAGGGTGTAATGTAGGTATTCTCGTCCACATCACTTAATAAGGATCATAGGTAATCTCCTCCATGTCCATCATAATATGATATCGGTAATCGCCTCCATATCACTTTAAAGGCTAATGGGTATTCACCTCTTGCCTTGCTATAGAAGTTATATATTAAGGGTAGTCACCACACATTTCTCATATCATGACATGGGTAATTGCCTCATGTTTATCTATTTAAGGATATGGGAATTAACATCACATCCCTCTCATACAAAGGTCTTTCGGGGAATCATCTCAATTCATAGTCCCTGGCTTAGATTCATTTTAGGTGAGCAAGCCTTTCAACCTAGAATCATTCTATGTGATACCTTTCATATCATATCATATTCATGCATAAGTGTGTATATGAGAATATCCTTTCAACAAAACAACAACATATCATAATCATAGACTCTTCACTCTCAAAGTGTTCTTAAGCATATACATAGATTTCATAAAGCATACATAAATCTCATATTTCACCTCCTTGAGGTTCAAGTCTTTCCTTTAATCATCATATCTATAATTCTAACATTAGACATAGATATCATCATAACTCAAATGATTCTATCACTTCATACATAAGGTAGATTATGTGGGTAAAGTTCTTCCACAACATTTCTATATATTAGTCTACCATTATCATGTAGGCTTCACTCTCAAAGCCCTATCATTCATAATTCAACACATTATCTTTACTCTCAAGCAATTACTACACATATCATCAACCCTAGAAGATTATCTCTAAATCCTCAATTTCCCTTCTTAAGGCCTAAACCCACATTACTTCAATTTCATCAATTAGACTAGGGTTAGGCATAGAAAACATGTAATTTTATCATAATAACATGATTCACTACTAATTCAATCATAAAAAGTCAATATCCACTCAAGTGGATCAACATACATCATAACCCACAACATTGAAGAAACCCTAACTTGAATTGGGAAATTCTTCATCAAATTAGGGGAATTCTAGGGCTCCGTGGATGAATAAACTATCATACCTTAGCAATGAAATCCAATGAATTTGAGTAGAAACCTTGATCCTTGAGATCTAGCTTCAACTTCCTTCTTCTTCTTCCATGAAGTTCTAGAGAGAATTTTTTAAGAGGATGAGTTCTTTTGGGAATTTAGAAATAATGATTTGGATGACTTAGTTTAGGGTTCTAAAATCCTTATATAGGTGGTTTAATTTAGGCTAAAATGGCACCACTTAATATTAATTAAAACAGAAAAACCCCAAAGTGCCCCTAACTAATTTCTCGAAACAGTTTGCAGGTCATCACCCACGACACCACGACCACGGTCTATGGATGGACCTACGTGGCGTGCTGGTGAACAGTGGGTAGGTGTCTGTGGCCTGATTTTTGGGGCTGTGGCCCACGACCCCTCACCCACATGGCGTGGACCCCTTTACGGGGCATGGGTCCAGTTATGGTCACTACTATTTTGGGCAGTTTCTAGGGTCCTTCTCAAGGGCCCATGGTTGGTCCTTGAGGGTTGGTACCTTGACGTCTTAACACAAATACCTTTATGTTAAGTACGGGGAGTTATTCATGACTGTAACCCTTACATCAAGCTTTAGTTTAGCCTACTAGTTTCCGGGGTGTTACAATATCTCCCCCTTAGGAACATCCATCCTCGAATGACGATCTAGACACCTTACGGAAGTAAAGACTCAAGACTAGCAGCCCATCATGCATGCACTATCAAAATAATGCACAATTCTTAAGGAGGAAACTTCAACTCCATATCAAACATAGTCAATGCAACACAAGGAAGAAGGAACTACATCTAACAACCCATTATACATGAAAACTCAACATTTCACATAATCATAGGAGGAACTACCTTCTCCAAACTAAAAGCATGCTCAACGCAATCTCATGGAGCCAATATGCATTTTACTCTCAAAAGCATAGTAAAGCATGTTAAATAATTTGTCTCGTGAATTCAATAGGCAACTCATACTCAATGCACAACAACTTGAGGAAAAGCAATCATAAAAACTCATTTTCTTACTAAACAGGAATTCTCAAGAACATGCATAACATAAGGAAATCATGGAAAAACACATATAGCACACATGACTCCCCAAACAAGAAAACTCAAGAGGAACTACTTACCTCAAGCTTTAAAGTAAAAGGAAAAGATAAGGATATCGAGACATATCATTGGCCTCGCCTTCCGAAGTAACACATTCAACTAACATCCTCAAAACTCATATGAGCCTACAAGACGGGGACTAAACTTTCCAAACTCATTACACCCTTCAAAGGTGAGAAATTCAATTAAACTCAAATCATAAACATTAGGAACCCTCAACAACCTTGCTAACTAAGCACATCATCTCCCCCTTGGGAGCAAGCCTCAACGGACTTTCTAAATGCCGTCTCTTTCAACTTTACTAAGGTCGGATCAAGACATTGCTTAACTTTCACTTCTAATATATAAGACGATCCAGAACCATCTTGGACCATAACACTACCCTTGGTAGAGTCTACTAACCGAAAATATCTAGGTACTATGTAAACACCCTACTCTTAATGACCATACTTAAGATCAATCGTAAAAGATAGCTAACTTTTTTGAAGTTGGTCAACACTTGAACTCCACTCCCTCACCTTAACTAGGTGGTACATACAACCCTTAACGTCAACTTTAAGACGAAACATAATCCAAACTCTTGGCATAGACTTCCCCACTTCCACTCTCAGATAGACTCTTTCGAGAACTAACAATTCAACTATACAGGTTCTACAATCATATAGGAGCATAATAGGAGTGCAACCAAAACATCACAAATATAACATAAACATTCTAGCAAAACATAAACATCAATGAAGAAGCTATCAACATATCGGGATCCACACCGGGAGCACACTCTTCTTCACCTCTAGTTTGAAGTGCATAAAACTGGTTTTTCTTGGGGGCACTCACACCTAAACCAATTGGACCGGATGAAGGGTAGGGTTGAGATCTTCGATGACTATCTCTCTCATTTCTAGCAACTATAAGACAATGCCTTATCTTGTGGCCTAGCTTGCCACAACCAAAACAAACATTGGAACCCGCTAAGCATTCACCCTCATGCCTTCTATCACACTTACTACACCCTGGTAATAGAACCCCACTACCATCCCCTTGATGCTTAGGGTTATACACCCTCTCTTGGTTGAACTTAGGAGTACTTGAGGGTTCTTTCCCGGGGAATTCTTTTTCTAAGCCTAGGGCGACCTTGTCCTTCGGACCTTATCTTGGAGAAGTTTCCATCTCCGGTTCTATCCCTCTTTGCTTCTCTATTCTTCTCCTTAAGCTTTAATTCCTCAATTTGTTATGCATGCACCATAAGACGTGAGATATCCATATCATCAATGAGCATTACCGTACGACATTCTTTTTCTACCAAGTCAGACACTCCCATCATAAACTTATTCATCTTAGCCCTCAAATCCACTACCATAAAAGGGGCGTACTTTGATAGGTGGGTAAACTTCAAGGCATACTTCTTAACACTCATACTACCTTGTCTAAGGTTAATGAACTCTTGTATCTTAGCCACTATCAACTCTAGGGGAAAGAACCTATCAATAAATATGGATTTAAACAGTTCCCACTCTATGGGACCCGCTTCTACCGGCCTTCCTTCCTTCCATTGATCATACCACACTTGAGCAACATCTTTCAATTAGTAAGCAGCTCGCTCCTCTTTTTCTACCGAAGTCACCCCCATTATAGCAAGTACCTTATAAACCTCATATATAAACCCTTTAGGATCCTCTTCCACTTTGGAGTCATAAAACTCTGGAGAGTTCATTCTAGTAAAATCCCTCACTCTTGAAGCCACCGTATTCATATTAGGGTTCACGGGGGCTACCACCTCTCTATTGACTTGAGCCGTTACAGCTTGAGACAATACTTGAAAAGCTGACCTAAACTCCGCATGAGTAACATTCTAAACTAGATGATCAAATAGAGCTTGAGGAGCTTAAGGAGGAGCTCCTTGATTCACATCGTCTTCCTCAGTCCTCCTAGAATTTGCAGTTGTATTAGCCATATCCTGAAAACTATCTAGCACTGACTAGGAGAAAGAACTTATAGAGTTAAACTCTATGGCACGACTTAGAGAAGTGAAGAAGTGAGATTTCCTAATCATCTAATAGCTTCCCATTCATAAATGTGGCTCGCTTCACACTTATGAATAAGACTCTACTAGACGTTGTTTTGAGACATCCTAGAATCATTCTAAACCTTGTGCTCTTATTTCTAAGTTTGTCATGACCTAAGGGCACCCCCTAGATGTAACAAGGCATACTCAACCCTGAAGGGTCTTATACAAGCCCTTTATCATATCATAACATAAGATAATGGAAATGAGCGCAAATTTTAAAAACATTTTCAATACAATCGAAGTCTTTTATAAAAGCAAAGCAGAAGTATATTACACTTGTCTCAAAAAATCTAAAATAACTTGAATAAAATCTTGGGACACAGCCCATACAATAGTTCTAAACATAAAAGAAAGACAGAAAGAAAAGGTGATCAAATCCTCGATGCTATGAGGACTCACCAAATCTTCAACTCCTTTCTCTACTAGGAACCTAGCCACGGGAGTGGAACTCAATATCACTGGACCCTACATTTGATAAGAATGTAGGTAAGAGTATGTGTTAGTACAAAATTTACTAAATATTATAGCTAGCATATTTCATCAACATAAGCATAACATAGGTGTTAGTCAACATAAGACATAAACCATAGTCATAAGAGATACATCATAAGACATAAACTACAAGCATAAGAAATAATAACATAGTCATAGGCATAATCTCCAACATAGACATAATATAAGCATTAGTCGACATAATGTATAATCCATAAACATAGGAGATACAACATATTCATAAGCATAGTCCATACTTAGTTCTTCATATCATAAGAGAAACACTTCATAAGTGACCTCAATCATACTTGTGCAATTCATGGATAAGACCCCATAATCTCACCCATGCTAAGTACGACTCTAGGACATCATACATATTATCACCCCTTACTCTCACATTTAGCTCATCTTTTATGGACAAGGGGAATCACCTCTAGTCAAACATATCATGAAAGGCCTTTCAGGCTATAATCCACACAATTCCTAGTTCATAACATAATTCATATTAAGGAATCATAGGTATTCGCCTCCATGTTCATTTTAAGGAATCATAGGTATTCACCTCCATGTCCTAATAGGGTGTAATGTAGGTATTCGCCTCCATATCACTTAATAAAGATCATAGGTAATCGCCGTCATATCCATCATAATATGATATAGGTAATCGCCTCCATATCACTTTAAAGGATAATGAGTATTCACCTCTTGCCCTGCTATAGAAGTTATATATTAAGGGTAGTCACCACAAACTTATCATATCATGACATGGGTAATCATCTCATGTTTATCTATTTAGGGATAAGGAAATTCACCTCACATCACTCTCATACAAAGGTCTTTGGGGGAATCACCTCAAGCCTCATCACATTTCATAGTCCTTGGACTTAGATTCATTTTAAGTGAGTAAGCCTTTTAACCTAGAATCATTCTATGTGAGAGAACCTTTCATATCATATCATATTCATACATAAGTGTGTATATGAGAATATCCTTTCAATAACACAACAACATATCATAATCATAGACACTTCACTCTCTAAGTGTTCTTAAACATAATTCAACACATTATCTTTACTCTCAAGCAATTACTACACATATCATCAGCCCTAGAAGATAATCTCCAAATCCTCAATTTCCCTTCTTAAGGCCTAAACCCACATTACTTCAATTTCATCAATTAGACTAGGGTTACGCATGGAAAACATGCAATTTCATCATAATAACATGATTCACTACTAATTCAATCATAAACAATCAATATCCACTTTATTGGATCAACATACATCATAACCAACAACATTGAAGAAACCCTAACTTGAATTAGGGAATTCTTCATCAAATTGGGGGAATTCTAGGGGCTCCATGGATTGAAGAATACATGGATGAATAAGCTATCATACCTTAGCAATGAAATAAAATGAATTTGAGTAGAAAACCTTTCTCCTTGAACCCTAGCTCCAACTTCCTTCTTCTTCTTCCTTAAAGTTCTAGAGAGAGAATTTTTGGAGAGGATGAGTTCTTTTGGGAATTCAGAAATAATGATTTGGATGACATAGTTTAGGGGTCTAAAATCCTTATATATGTGGTTTAATTTAGGCTAAAATGACACCACTTAATATTAATTAAAACCAGAAAACCCCAAAGTGCCCATTCAAACTAATTCCTCAAAAAAGTTTACAGGTCATCACCCACGACACCACGACCACGGTCCATGAACCCACGTGGCGTACTAGTGAATCGTGGTTGGGTGTCTGTGGCCTGATTTTTGGGACCCTGACCCATGACCCCTCACCCATGGGGCATGGACCCCCTACGGGGCATGGGTCCAGTCATAGTCACTGCTATTTTAGGCAGATTCTAGGGTCCTCCTCAAGGGACCTTGGTTGGTCCTTGACGGTTGGTACCTTGATGTCTTAACACAAAAACCTTTATTTTAAGTATGGGGAGTTATTCACGACTCTAACCCTCACGTCAAGCTCTAGTTTAGCCTACTAGTTTTTGGGGTGTTACAAACAACAACATCAACTTATATGATTTACTCTCAAAGAAACTTAAATCATTTTTCACCACTTTTATAAAGAACATGTATATCTTCATAAACTCTTCCTTCATAGCTAAAAGCCCACATCATATCATTTATAGCTTATAAAACATGGATTATCCATGGGTTCATAGGGATTCATCGTAAAAACATAGAATAATCTCAATTTATGCGTAATTATTCATAAAACAATTAATTGAGTCAACATTGAAAGAAACGCATGATATAGAAGAAAACCCTAACTTCAATTGGAGATTTCTAACTTCAAAATTAAGGAATTTAGGAACTCTATGGAGTAAAGAGCTCCATAGATGAATACTATCATACCTTAGAGTTCAATGCCCACAAGCAATGGTGAATTAGAGACTTGATCTTGAAACCCTAAGTTGAGTTCTTCTTCTTCTAGAAAGAGAAATATTTGGGGAGGATGAACTTGTTCTTCTTTTTTGGACATTGAGAAAATTAATTGAATTGGGTGATTTTGGGGGGTAGAAAACCTTAGAGAGGGTTTTGAAAAAGGGGTAAAACGACATGGTATTGCATTAAAATAATTAGGAAAAGACCCAAAAGCCCTTGATTATAGCTGACGCAATCACCTCACAGAAACCTTCACGACTCGTCAAGAGTACCACAGCCGTTTAGTTGTCTGTGGTCCTTGACCAGTGGCTAGGAGAGAAGGCCCCCTTCTAAGTGGCACTCAAAAAGTTGTGTGATGGCCCTTCAAGCTCACCAAGGGTCGTCTTGGATCTCGTGGGAGGGACACCTGCTAGGCAGGTTTTGGGAACCTACCACGAGCCCACTAAAGGATCGTGGTCCCTTCACAACCCTGTGGGGCTACATGGAGGGTTCCATGGTCCACTTTTTGCCTTGTGAGTTGTTCATTTAACCCATTTCTAGCCTTTCTCGAATCATAGGTATTAGAGAAATAGATATATAAGAAATCTCATATAATAATCTTTATAAACATGACTTTTATAATCAAATATGGTGCATGTGATATAAAACATGAACAATAATTTAGAATTTAATATTCATTATAGAAATCCAAATCTCAATGGTTGAGGAATTGGAACTCAAAATAAGAAACATAACTAAATTTGGATTTTAAGAAAATTGTGGATAGAACTCTAAATATAATGTTTTACTAAATGAATTGATATGTAGGGTGTGAACAAGAACTAGACCAACACTATGAATAGCCTTATGTACCTAAAAGAACAAAGTTTTTGAAGAACTTTGAAGAAGAACTTGATTCGAAGACTTGAAACCCTAGCTTTTGTCTTCCTTCTAGTTTTCATGGAGATGAAGAGTGGAGAAGAATATTGAATTGAAAACAATAGGATTCTTGAAGATAATCTTGAACTTGGAGCCTTTAGATCTTTAGAAAATGATCAAATCTTTTCTTGGAGTTCTTGATCTTTTTAAGAATGAGAATTGGTCATTTTGAAAGTTGTTATACATATAATGATGTTAATAGATTTTAAAGTGGACTTAGGGAAGTTGATTGAAGGTAAAACGTCAAGAATACCCTTCTAGAAACGTAAGAAGACCATTAAAATCAAAGAAAATAATCTTTTAATGAATCATGTCGGCCAAGTTGATGATCTGGTGGTTTTCTCATTGAAATAGTTAGTTGTTTGCAAAATGGGGATTTAGATCACCAAAATAGACAGAGACTTAATGCTTTTGGGACATTTCAGTGAGCTGATTCAATGATTCGCCAACCCTTTCGGTGAGTCTCTAAATTGGCAAGTGTTCTTGCGAAATTTCCAGGCCAGACATGTTTGAGTAAAAGAGCATAATATTTTACACCAAAATCAAAATAACATAAAATTCATGGCGTTGGAAAGAAGACTCGTATATATTTTATTTGATAGGCCATAGGACACCTAGTTCATTATATGCTGAAAAATATGAGCATATTGAAGTTGACCTATGTAGAATCTTATGTCAAAACTCAATTTTGCTTAGAAACTTTTGGGGTGTTACAATATCTCCCCCTTGGGATCATTCGTCCTCATTAATGGCTGAACTAAGCCTGGAAGGAAAAGGAGTTACTCTTAGTATCTTTCTAACTTATGAACTTGCCTACAGATATAGATGGAATTGATTTGTAATAAGAGTTTGGAACTGTCTATAGAACATAAGTCATGAACGATATGGGTTTGAACATAGTCACACCCTATATGAAGTTATTTGAGATGAAACAAGGGTATTTCGGCACGAAGTAAGAATATAACTACTATGCCTTGAGTGATACGATTTGTACCTTTCAAGCCTAGCAACACCTCTAAACCATGCCAACTTTATGAATATCCCACCTTATTAGGTGCAACTTATAGCTCTTACAAGGGTATATGACTACTCTTACCGAGGTTTCTAAGTAAAACTTCTTGTTCTTAATATGTTCAAGCCTAATTCTAAATCAGAAGATGCTAAACATAAGGTTACTATTCTTATCTAAATCACAAGATTCATGTTATATGCCTCTTATAGGGAATCTCATCCCAAGAATATGACTCATTAGCACCGCATTCAAAAAACGTCGAGTACTAATCAATAAGCACCTAATTCATCATGCATTCATCCACATGTTATCAACACCACATTAAAGCCTAGAACAATAACTAATCCATGGACTCCTACTAGCCAGTCCTTCTAAGAATTTATCATTCTCTCGTCATCTTTAACAACTAAAATTCCATGCATTACTACTAGGAAACTGACTAACTACTCTCATTAACTATTACTCATAGAAAAATTTCATCTCATTCTTCCTCCATATTTATAACCTTAGATTGTATAAAAACATAATCACTATCAAAATAAGAAACATCAACCTTCTCCTATCTATCATCACACAATTACTATCAACAACATCAATCTCAAAACTAAAAAAAAATTATTAAAAAACTTTAGGGTGAAAGATCATAAGTATAGTTCATTCGAGAATAATGACATAAGAATATACATGACATAACATTATATTTCTAGAAATTGAGAGTAAATCGTGATTTTGAGAGACTAAGCATACTATGACACATCAGTGCTTATATGAATAGGTTTATCATGAGGTTGATATCCATAACTTTATACAAGTAAGATTGAGATCAATAGGCTAAATGTTTTCCCCTCATCGAGGAACTAAGCATAGCTGTGAATATGTCTGAACTGTATGAGCATAGGTAACGAATACAGTTCTGATACTAGAGGAATCAACTAGGTGTTATAATGACATAACTTTGAGGATTACAGTAGATTAGGAAGGAATTGACATATCACCAAAACTCTTTGTGAATACATCACTATCTGATTGTCCATACTTTGACTTGGATTCTCATCTTACAATCTCCCCCATAGGTATGAAGCCGACTTTTTAAAGCTATGCATATATTGCATCATCTCTAAACTAGTCTACATTCGCTTTACTCTAATACCCGTGAATGCTAATTTCATGGCTACTAGACTCTCCATGTGCATGCACTAAGATTCCTTCTAAGGCTTATTTCTAAAATGCTTCACTTAGCTTCTTCCTGCTTTTATATGTGTATTTCTATAATCGCTACCCTCATTGGCTTATAAAGCTACTTCATCTAGATCTTAAGGGAAAGAAATAATGTTTAGATCTGCCTATTCCACATAGAAAGCTTAAATATACAATATAGTCACACATAAAAAAGCATAAATTTAATTAGAACCTCATCTCACTAAATACAATCTCGGGTACACCTCTTAATGCTCTTGTTAATCTGATGATTTAGCATGTAACACCTTAAAAATTGGAAGTTTAGTTGAGTTAGAAAAGTTTAGAAACATTTTACAAGGATTTGGTGCTATGGATCAACCTACGAGTCATAGGAAGGATTCCCTAGACACTAGGAAGGATTTTTGGGAAATTCAAGTTTTTTGAAGTTTGACCTACGAGTGAACATGACAAACTATAGGAATTTGGATGAGCCATAGATGGCTTTCCTAGAAAGGATTCAGAGAATTTATTTAAAACCTCAGACCTACGAAAGGATTTGATGGGTCGTGGGTTGTTCTACGGGTGATAGAAAAGGTCTCATGTAAGGGATCTAGACTTAGTAAAATCTTAGACTTTAACTTGGGTTCTATGGATGGGTTTTACGGACCATATAAGAAACGATGGACTATACGAAGATCTTATGGAAAGAAGATGAATTTTGGGTATCTGAAGTTGACTCTATGGTTGACTAGTACGAATCGTAGCAAGTTCTATGGATCGTTATTTCAACAGTTATTTTGTAAGGGTATTTAGGCCTTTTATTATGCATTTAATACCTATACTATATTATTTTGACCATAATTTTAAGACTTATAACTACCTTTCAACTCCTAAATCTACCCGAACCCTCTAGTTCTCTCCAATCCCCAAATCCTATCCATATTCATCCTCCCCAATTATCTCTCAAGCTCAATTAAGAATAAAGATAGGGTTTCAAAATTCAAGTCTCCTTTTCCTCCATTTCTTTTGGGTTTTGTTTATCATGGTAGGGGGATTAACCAATGAATTCCATTCATTCATTGGGTCCCAAAGGATTTCTAAGTTTACAATTCAATTTCACCTAATGTTGATTATGGTCCCATGCATTATTAATGATTTTGATTATGAGTTTATGAAAATATGAAGTAAAGGAGCTATGAATATGATTTATAGAAGTTATGCATGTTTTATGAGCACAAAGAAGTTTATGATCTAAGATTTATTCTAAGATATATATAAATGAAATTGTGAAATGTTTTCTCACATATTAAGAAATCATGATTTGGTGAAAGATTTCTCACACATGCATGATTCATAATTTAAGAGGCCACCCTATGATGATTTAAGATTGGATAGTAAATTAACTGTGATTTTCCAAGTATGACGATATGAATATGTTTATGACTATTTCCATTGGGATTTTACTTAGCACCGAGAGGATGTTGAAATGGAGGTTCTACATTAGTAGAGATTGTCTCAAGTAGCAATCTCATTGTCCCTAACTATGTGCCCCTGTAGGATTTGTCTTAGAATGACATAGCTAGTGGATCAACCTAAGAAAGAAGTTTATGGTCCTTACCTTGGAAAGTCGGATATCTTTTTCGGTGTGGGAGCAAGACAATAGATTCCACATTATAGCTCACGTTGTCTTAGTCGGCAAATGGTAAACATCCCATAAAATGAACCAATTTACTTCAAAGTTTTGCTGAAGCTTGCATTATGTTTTAACATACATTGACCATGTTTATGACTTATGATTCTTGTAAAGGCTTTCACTATGATTTAGCTTGGCCATGCATACTGTGTTCTAGCATTCTCACATTCTCATGTTTCATGTTTTATGCAGTTTCCCATACTTAGTGCATTTCGTGTACTAATGAATACTTGTGCCTACATTTTTGGGTAATGTAAGGTGTGACGCTTCTCCTCCTCCACTCGTGGCTAGTTTATTTATCTATCTTGAAGACTTGGTGAATCCTCATTTTCCAAGGACTGTGTCACCTTTACTATGCTTTCTTTATGTCTTTAGTTTTCAGAGGTTGTACATGGTATATCGGTTACTCCCTAACCACTTTTTTGATGTATTAGATTGGCTTTTAAAGACTATGATTAAACTTTCACTTTTATGTCAAACTCTTTTATGATATGAGACTTTCTATGGAAATTCTAACTTTGCCTATTACATTGCATTGTATGTATGTCATGTGACTTGTGTAAGGCCTTTTGGGGTCTTATACTCAATGTCACGTTTAGGATATACTTTGGGTAATGACAAACTTGGTAGTTAGAGCAAAAGGTTTTAGAAAAGGTCCTAGGATGTCTGACTAGCCAGAAAAAGTAGAGTCTTGTTCATGAGAGTAAAGTATGCCATATTTATGAATATGAGGCTACATAGAATTTAGGAAACTTTACTTCTTTCACTACTCTAAAGTCGTGTCATAGAGTTCATCTCTTTAAAAGTCATTCTCCTAACTTTTATCCGATGCTTTTGAGGATATGGCTCCCCGTAAAGCTTATGAAAGAAGAAGATCAAGTGAGAATGTGAAGCCCAAGGTTCCTCAAGTTCCGGTTGATCCTTTGGCTAAGCAAGTGACTCATGCCAAGTTCCAACCATTTTCCAAGTGTTGGCTCAAGCTATGATGGTCTGAGCTATTAGGGAAGTCACTACTCCAGATGAATGGTAGATTTGCACTAATTTGAGGTCTATTTAGCTCAACGATTAGTTTCCACAATACCTAATTATTTCCTAATATAATGACATTTTGATGATTTGTAGTTATGAACGCTAAAGGACAAGGAACGGATGAATGTTTTAAAGAATTGCCAAAAAGGTAAAAAGAAGTGTAGACTCCACATTGTTGATCACCTAACATGAAGGAGGGATCGCCCTTTCATACGACCTCACCCAAGTTGACAGTGCATAACATTTGAATTATTTGAGGCATGTTGGTGAACTCAAGGATTAATGATGTCACGACCCAAACCATCGTGATTGGCACCCACATATACCCTCCGGTGGGAGAACCAAAACTATAGCCCAACTAATAAATTTTATGAAAAATAAGGCATTTAAAGATACGGAAGCAGGTTTAAGTGACTAACAAAATGGAGTCCCCATAAACTCCAAAGGTTTACACAATTAACTAACCAAACTAATGCGAAAATTCAACCCCTCAAACTTGAAAGTCATTGTACCAAAACTCTACTAATGACAAGTCTAAGACCAAGGGGTACAACCCCGAAACCAAACAAACACCTTAAACAAATAGTCTGAGTCCGAAAAGAATGGACTTAAACAAGAGAGATCCATGGCAGCCTGAAAGAACTGGCTCACCCTTAAATTCGATCACAATCAATAGTCGCTTAGCTGAGGTCTATCAATAGCCGCCTGAAGATACCCTGTACTCAACAAAGAACAAGCAAGTGAAATATCAGTACACAACCACAGTGTACTGGTAGGAACACGCGACTATCCCAATAAGTGAAACATATATAAGTAACCACAACATTATAAAACAAACATATAACGAACATATACAATATTAGTCATCTTTCCAAGATCAATGTAGCATTGGTTATCAATTTAGAGTAATAATACACATTGGTTATCAATTTAGAGCAACATACAGTCTTCCAATATCAATCATCATTAGATATGAACGTAATCATCACAAGTAGATACACAACACAATTCAATGGTCCTCTTAGGGAACCCAATTCAATGGTCCTCTCATGCAACCCACACCCAAACTGTTAGCATACCGGAACATGGTACCCGATCCAATGTTTATGCTAGAATGTGGCAACCAATCCCATGTTTACACCGAAAAGTGGCAACCAATCCAAGTTACTGTGTCAGAACGCAACACCCAATCCATTCAACAAACCACAATCACAATCACAATGTATATTCTCACAATCATACAACTAGAGGTGATTCATGGCATACAATTATTCAATTATCCTCATTATGATTAGGGTGATCAATAATGCAACATTCGCATACATACATGCATTATAATGAGCAATTACAAACATATATCACACCAACATGAAATCCCAACCATCACCTACCTCGAATCCAAGCTTGAATCCCCTAAGGCACTTGAATCTTCCCTTTACAGATTAATTCCGCTTATTCTAGGTCTACAAATTATTAATATACGCAAGGATCAACAATCAAAGGTCTAATTATCCAGATTATCACAAACCCAATAACCATAGACCAAACCCAAGATCCTAATACCCAAATTAGAGCTTTTTTCCACCATAATTCCCAGAACAAAACCCTCCCCCATCGATAATTACCCAAGAAACTAAGTTCTACGGATCGAAACATGGATTCGGGGAGTAAAAACCTTACCTTTAGCCTCAAGAATGGTGAAAACCCATCAAGAACTCACCTAGGGTAGTTCCTTAGCTCTCAAATTCGAAAAGTGTAGAATAAAATGTTTTTGGGGTTTTCTTTTCGACTTAAGTCGCGTCTGTCCAGCTATGGCGGGCCCAACCCGCCACAGCGGCCCCATCCTCGCGAGAATAATCCCGCCACAACGGCTTGCACGAAACCAGTGAGCAATTTAAAAATTCCAAACCCCCATTTTCTCAACACACCTTAATCCCATGACACTCAAAAAATGCCCATTCACTCTAAGTTTTGTTTTAGGAGCTCTACTCGCCCGAATTCAATTTCGTAAAGTCATACGGGTTCCTTAACGTCTTAGCTATCCTTTTATGTAATCAAATTTATTAATTGATATCTCATTTTTTACCATATTTCCCTAGACCTCACTAACTCTGATTTCATCCAAATCTGGACTAGGCCAAAAAATCTCAAGTTACTACAAAAAAATTTTTTGGCCCCAATTCTTTCCACCATTGGCTTTTCCATAACGACGAAAATCAGGTTGTTACAATAGATGCCAATGAAAAATCTGAATTGTAATTTCCACCATACAACACAATCCATTTCTCTATCAACTTTAGCTTGTACCTTGAAGATTTTTATGAATTCATGGATCTCCGTTTACCATTGATCGCATCTCCATCGATCTTACCATATATTTCGCTAAAATTTCAATCATACTTATTACCAGACTCAAAAACAAAACCAAGAACTTGTCATCACACTCAAGCTAATGTCCGCACACTCCTTTCTCAAGTCTTTTCGATAGTTTTTAACCAACCTGATGGATCTGTGACACTATTACTATTGCCACAACAAAACGGATGAAATCACCTATCTCTGCATCCAATTATCTACCCCTCTAAAGATATCTCTTTTGCCTTTGCAATCAAACAAAATATTCTTGCTCTAGCATCTCTCTAATGGTTGTACTACATATGACTCTAGCTCTTTAATTTCTATTCGAACGGTGTCTCACCATTTCTTAAAAATTTCCATACAACCATGTTACTCACCAAATATTAGAATGCCATAACCTTAGATACTCGCAAGCTGTAGTTACTATACAAAAATTCGCTTAACCAATAATTTTATTATATAGTTACATCTCGGCACAGTCCATCATGAACTCTCATTACCATTACGCTTAGTTAGCTTTAACTATCACTACGAAGCCAACCTTTCATCAACACGACACCTCAAACTCAGGTATACTCATCAAAATTAGAGGTCTAACCCAATTTATACGCACTTTCTTACTAAAATACTTCAATTTCCTTTACCTAAGTATACTCATTGGGACCTTTCTTATCCATAAGCTTGTCATTCATGTATCAATCCACTCCTTTATGGCTTAAGATAAAATCACCAATCCTCATACTACCCTCCTTCTTCTTAGCAAACAAGACAGGAGAACTCCACGGGGAAACACTAGGACGGATGAACCTTTATCAAGAAGCTCTTGGATTTGAGCTTTAAGCTCTCTCAATTTTGACACCACGAGAATAGACTCAACAGAGGGGATTCGACCTCAACATCCCAAATATGAGCCAATTATGCCAAACAATCCTTCCCCACCAGTTTCCCTAGCCCAACTGGAGGATATGATCTTTGCTAGCTTAGGATTGTACACCCCTTCCCACTCTAATCTTTTTCTACTGGGGATTTCTAGAGTTACCGACTTAGTATTACAATTAAGCCCGATATAATAGGGGGGACAACCAAGTTACACCTAAGATTATATCAAGTCAGTCATATCCAGCATAACCAAATCAACCCACGTCTAAAAATCCATAACCACAACAAGACAACACGATACACATGGGTGACTATGACTGACTCTTCAAATGGGGTAGAAACATGGATGTGGGCATCAAGTATATCATAAACCACATCAAATCCTGAGGCAATTGAACTGACATATACGAATAAGTAGAACCCAGATCACATAAAATAATAGCCATCCGGGCATACACAAGAGTAGCACTAGTGACCACTGCATGACACACTACAAACTCGGTCTTGCCCAGAAAAGCATATAACTAAGCCATGTTGTCTTGACGAGTAACTCCTCGCCTGGCTACACTACTCTTCTACCTACATTACCATTTCCTCGGCCTCCACGGCCTCGCTGATTTCCTCCTCGTATGCCCAGTTTCTCCGTAATTTTAACACACCTTATAACTTATATTCGATTGTTGAACACTGAATTAGATTGCGGGGATTAGTTTGGGTACGATTCAAGGTCACAATTATGACTAGGGGAAAATAGGGGAGACTGGGCTGAGATTTTGTCTCGCCCTGTCCCGCTTTGGCTGGACAAATCCCTCACTGGCGATCTCGTGCGGGCGAGATTATCCCACCCCAACGGCTCCAACGAAAATAGAACCCCTGCCAACAATTTCTTGGGTTCCTCTCTCTTCTATATTTTCCCTAGATTTTTCAGTTATAACTTGGCATTTAAGAAAATCCCTTTAGCTAGGACAATCATTGTCTTCCCCCCGGTCAACCCAACGAAGTACGCACTTTAGAATCCTTTTACATCGTTTCAACACTACCACACACATATCCCCAAGATACACCCAGACTCTCACATGGTTATAAGTTGGTCGCAACGCACGTCTAGATTTCTCGGTTACGAACCACATCATAATTTATCTAGACCCTTGTACCTAATCTGGTGATGACTTTCTTTTCACACTAAGTTTCACGACATTCAAGCAGTTACAACTTGCAGACAAGTCCAAATTCTTTAATTAGTTCATTCCATAAACAACAGTTACTGATCATCTATGCCTTATACAGCCCCCCTAAGGCCAGATACTAATTAGAACTTTCTCAGTTCCAATTAACTTGCTTGTGTCCCTTCAGTAGGGACTACAACATCTAGTTCAATTCATTGAGATACCAATTGGAATCGTGAGATACCAATTGGACTCAACTCATACCACAAGCGACAATAGTAGCTAGCGAGTCCCACAAAACTGCTAATTTCAATCATAGAACTTGGTCAAACCCAATTCTTAACCACCTCAATCTTTAACTGATGGGGACAGACCTTAAATCAATCTTAGAGAAAACCGATGTACCTTGCAATTGGTCAAAAGGTCATCTATCTAAGGCAATGGATATTTGTTCTTAATGGTGACCCTATTCAACTATCGTAGTCTATACACATCCTGAAGATGCCCTTTTCTCAACAAAGAACAAGCAAGTGTAGTATCAGTACACAACCATAGTGTATTGGTAGGATCACGCGGCTATCCTGACAAGTGAAACATATATAAGTAACATAATATTATAAAACAGGCATATACCGAACATATACAATATTAGTCATCTTTTCAAGATCAATGTAGCATCCCATGTTCTTAATAATACACATTGGTTATCAATTTAGAGCAACATACAGTATTCCAATATCAATCATCATCAGATATGAACGTAATCATCACAAGTAGATACATAACACAATTTAATGGTCCTCTCACAAAACCTAATTCAGTGGTCCTCTCATGGAACCTACACCCAAGTTGTTAGTATATCAAAATGTGGTACCCGATCCAATGTTTATGTCGGAACATGACAACCGATTCCATGTTTATACTGGAACGTGGAAATCAATCCAAGTTAGTGCGTTAGAACGCAACACCTGATCCATTCAATAAACCACAACCACAATCACAATGTATATTCTCAGAATCATACAACAAGAGGTGATTCATGGCATACAATTATTCAATTATCCTCATTTACGATTGGGGTGATCAATAATGTAACATTCGCATAGATACATACATTATAATGAGAAATTACAAACATATATCACACCAACATGAAATCACAACCATCACCTACCTCGAATCCAATCTTGAATCTCCTAAGGCACTTGAATCTTCCCTTTTCAAATTCTTTCCGCTTGTTCTAGGTCTACAAACAAATAATATATGCAAGGATCAACAATCAAAGGTCTAATTATCCAAATTATAACAAACCCAATAACCATAGACCAAACACAAGATCCTAATATCTAAATTAGGGTCTTTTCCACCATAATTCACATATCAAAACCCTCCCCTATCGATAATTACCCAAGAAACTAAGTTCTACAGATTGAAACATGGATTCGGGGAGTAAAAACCTTACCTTTAGCCTGAAGAATGGTGAAAAACCATCAAGAACACACCTGGGGTCGTTCCTTCGCTCTCAAAGTCAAAAATTGTAGAATAAAATATTTTTGGGGTCAAATCTAGAATCTCCAACAAAGCATCTGAGATCGGACAATTGTGTAGATGAGAGAGTGGGACGGACCTTGCTCTTAATTTCCAACTTAAGTCACGTCTGTCCCTCTATGGCGGCCCCAACCCACCACAGCGGCTTGCAACAAACCAGTGAGCAATTTAAGAATTCCAAACCCCTATTTTCACAACACACATTTATCCCATGACACACAGAAAATACCCGTTCACGCTAAGTTCACTTTCAGGAGTTCTACTCGCCCAAATTAAATTATGTAAAGTCTTACGGGTTCCTTAACGTCTTAGCTATCCATTCATGTAATCAAATTTATTGGTCGATATCTAATTTGTTACCATACTTCCCTAGACGTCACTGACTCCGATTTCATCCATATTTGGACTAGGCTAGGAGATCTCAAGTTACTATAAAAAAGTTTTTCGGCCCCAATTCTTTCCCTATTCGCTTTTCCATAACGATGAAAATCATGTGATTACAAACAATGATGCACCAAATAAAAGGGTGAGCACGATGACCATCACCTAAATTGATAGTACATGGTGAAAAATTGAAGGCTTAAAAGACGAACATAGATGGTGATCAACGATACAATGAATGAGAAAGGCAAATTCAAATGAGCTCGCTGACTGATTTTTAAGCACCTAAAGCATAAAGCAAGAGAAAGGTGAGCTAAGGAGCCATTGGAGATTCGTCTAATGAGATCAGTGAGCCCAATTAACATCGCCCAATGGGTAACACAGTGAGTTTTGGGCCAAATATTTGGAAACCATAAATAGCCCAAAGGAGAGAGAAATTAAAGAATTTTTTTGGAGAGTTCCTGAGTCATAATTTGTGGAGAGTCTCTAAAGTAAAAGGTTTTGAACATTTTAGATAGAGAAACACCTTTCCTTTGCGGAAAAACACTTTTAGTTCTTGGGAATTTCAACTTTTGTTGTTGAAATTGATAAATTGAAGTTAAATACAAAGTTGGTTTGCTTGTAGTTGCTTGATTTCATGTTACATACTCATGGCTGCTATCATGCAAGGTATAATTTCTTTACACTTTGTGATAGGTGGATAAAATCCCAAGATCTTGGTGTGCATTTATGGGGTTGGGTCTTGATTTAATGTAGTGGGTACTACGTTATGCTCTTTTTTCTATTGATACATGGATTTGGGAAAATTAGAATGGGGTTAACTTATGGGCTAAGGCTTTAAAATTAATTCCTACTTTCAATCTCACTTGATGCTCGAAATAGATTGATTGGAGTGGGTAATTAGTTTGACACTAATAATTTAGGTTTGATTCTTGTAACTTGCTTGAAAATAGAGGTTATGGGTCAGATTAGTTTTCCCTATTTCTTCATCGAAAGAGAGAATATAGTAAGCAATTGGGTTTTTTACTATTTGCACATAGATGAGACCAAAAAGAGATTTTATAAATTTATGCTATGAGATTGGAAGAAGATTAATGCCATTGAAGATGACCTAGCCTATCAATGAATGTTCATGACAATAGAGCAATATAATTACCCCCATGTGACATCAATTTTCAATTCCCACACCCCTAGATTACTTTTTACTTATTTTATTTTCCCAAAGTTTCAATTCAATTTTAATTATTGATAACCAAACCTTTTTTTCTTAAAATTGGTAGAATCACCAACCCACTTGTTCTTACTATTATAAATGACTGAATTTACAATCTAAATTTCATGATAGAATTTCCCACGATATACCATTCTTTGTGGGATTCGACCCCGACACTTTGCATGGTACTTTTATTGACGATGACGGCTTACACTTTTAATTTATTTTGAAGATTAATTTGAGCGTTAACAATAATTGCATCATTGTGGATAATGGTGGTTGATAATTTTATTTGAGAAATTAGTTTGTGAATTTGTTTAGTTATAGTAGATTGTTGTTTGGTGTTGTGGATTACTGATTTGCACGTCTTAAGCATGAGTGACCACGGTAGTGAAAACGACAGCCAAGGTGATCAAAACGAAAACATGAGTGATTTGAATGACATGCACATGAACATCATTCAAACAACGGGATACATCCGGTTACCTCCCACAGCTGGGAGGGAAGTTTTTCATGTAATTGGATTAATGCTACAATTGCTTAAAATAAAGGGAAGATTTGGGGGATTATCTCACAAAGATCCCCATGAGAACCTTCAAAACTTTGTGTATGTGTGTGGACCATTTGTGTTAAAAACATCACACAAGAGTCCAAAAGGTTGAGGTTACCCCATTCTCTTTGATGGGTGAAGCTACTAGATGGTTAGCGAAATTGCAAAATGATTCAATCACTTCTTGAGAAGAGCTAAATGAAACTTTCTTAGAGAGATTATTTCCCCCCTCGAAGATGGTTAAACTTAGAAACCAAATCCAGAACATCAAAAGGATTGAAGGTGAACCTCTAGATGATACATGGTGCAGTTCTGGAGATTACTATTACAAATAAATGAACTTACAATCCAAATTTCTTGATATAATTTTCCACGATATACCATTCTCCATGGGATTCGACCTTGACTCTTTGTTGGGTATTTTTATTGATGATGACCACCTACTCTTTTAATTGGTTTTGAAGAGTAGTTTGAGCATCATCCGCTCCCGTGAACCCAAATATTAGTACGAACAACGATAAGGGACTTCACTAAGATAAATCCTCTAGAGTTCCATTGTTCCAATGTTGATGAGGATCATCGAAATTTCATTGATGAGGTCTACAAGATAGTGGGAAATATATTAGTGTCAACCGTGGAAAAGTTGGAATTTGATGCTTACAACCTCAAAGGTGTTTCTCAAGTTTGGTTCAACTAATGAAAGGGAGAGAGGGTGGTTGATGTGGGTCATCTTGATTGGGAAAAATTTTAAAAGGGATTTTATTCATCGATTCTTCGCTCTTGAGAAGAGAGAAACAAAGGAGCTTGAGTTCATTAATCTCCATCAAGGAAATATGAGTGTGAAGGAGTATGCTTTGAGGTTTATTCAATTTGCTGAGTATGCTCCGACAATGGTTGCCGACTCTCGGGAAAGAATGAGTAAGTTTATGAAACCCGATTTGGTTGTCAAAGAATGTCGTACCGTCATGTTGATTAAAGAGATTGATATCTCCTATTTGATGATACTCTCCCAACAAATCAAACATGAAAATCTAAAGGGGAGGTCTAGAGAGTCAAAGAAGGCAAGGATCGGTGATAGAGACTTTTCCCATTTGAGGTCTAGTGGACATGGTCATTCAAGATTATGGCAAAGGTTTTCTAGTCAGGGTTCTTCTGATGCTCAAACCTATAAATTAACAAGGATAGGGTGTGTTACCCTAAACCTCAAGGTGGAAATAGTGTTGGATCTTCGATAACTACTTGCACTAGGTGTGACAAGAATCATGAGGGAAAATGTTTGGCAAGTATGGATGGTTCCTTTAAGTACTAATAAAATCATCTAGATATCTACATAGAAAAATATCTAAATCTTCATATCTATGAAACCTCTATCGTTCAAGAGATGTGTCGGGAAAAGACTGACAACACCCCAAATACTACTAAACAAAATATAAAAATGGAGTCCTCTAAAAACAAGGAGGTATCACTAGAAGTTATCAAGAAGTATGAAGTGATATAAATAGAGCGCCTTTTGATGATCCTAAACACATGTATCTACATCATAAAAATGTAGGTCAAATGACATCAGTACATTGAATATACAAGTATGTAATATGGTTGAATAAAATAATAAATGAACTGATGACTGAATACATATCAAGTAAAACAATATATAAACAAATAGTGAAAATCATTTGTACTTTGCAATATGATATGCAATAAAAGCAATAGAGAATAGAACACTTTACTCTATGTGGAGTTTCGCCAACCAACAACCATCATTATGAGACTAGCAATGATACAACGTTTCACACACATTGTAAGGGTCAATCTATACATGTTGGGTATAGGATCCTAACTATAATTGTGGATACATCCTATAAGCCTTCTTGAGGCACTGAAGAGTCTCCCAAAAAGTCGGTATGATTCTATCCTATGCTAGATACATAGTATTATGGAACTTCTAGTTAAAAATACACTCTTACCCAATTTGGTATGCTACTCCCAAAACAATAATAACAATTATGCTCAATCACCCTTCACAGAGAGAAAGGGACTATTTCTTTACTCTACTTTCACTTTTCTTTATTGAATTAATTTTCAAAAAATGAGTTATTCTCTTTATCAACTGTCACATAGTACATATAAAACCAGTCGTATCCTTTCTTTAAAAACACCTTTTAAAATATGCATTTAAAATATATACTTCCGGACTCACCTTTCAAGTCTAGAATAGATGTATAAAAAATGGCCTATAATTATCTTTATAAACATTACTTTTATAAACAAATAGGGCTCATGGGATATGAAGAATGAACAACAATTTAGAATTCAATATGCATAATATAAATCAAAATCTCAATTCTTAAGGAAATGGAACTCAAAATAAGAAACATAACTCAATTCTAATTTCAAGAAAACTGCGGATAGAACTCTAAACATAACATTTCACTAACTGAATTGAGATGTAGGGCATGAAGACAAAGTAGTCTAACACTAAGAATAGCCTGACATATGTGGAAGACAAAGTTCTTGATGAAGTTTGAAGAAGAACTTGATTGGAAGACTTGAAAATCACAGATTTTATCTTCCTTTCAGTTTTCATGGAGATGAAGGCCGGAGAAAAATATTTGATTGAAACCCTAAATATTCTTGAAGAGAATATCGAACTTGAAGGCTTTAGATCTTGAGAAATTGGAGAAATTCTTTCTTGAAGTTCTTGATCTTTGGAAGAATGAGAATTGGGGATTTTGAGAGTTCCTATTCATATAATGATGTTATTAGGTTTAAAGATGTACTTAGGGAAGTTGATTGAGGGTAAAAGGTCAAGAATACCCTTCTGGGAGCGTAAGAAGACCATAAAAATCAATGAAAATGATGAATCATGTTGGCCAAATTGGTGATCTAGAGGTATCCTCACAAAAATAATCGGTGGTTCACCAAATGTGGTGTTAGATCTCAAAATAGCAAGGTCTAAATCCAACTTTGATTGAATTGAAGGAAGCGCTGCTTAAAAAGTCCGTAGAGGCTTTCTCCCAATAGGGAGATGGTGTACATCGTTATCAAGGTCAGTTGTGTGTTCCTAATGTAGATGACTTGAGAAAACAGATCTTGTCAAAAGCCCATATATAGTTCTCGATATTCCACTCACCCTGAAGCCACCAAGATGTACCCTGACTTGCGGAAAGTCTATTGGTGGATTGGGATGAAGAAAGATATTGCGGAATTTGTGACTAAGTGCTCTAATTTCCAACAAGTGAAAGTTTAGCATCAGAAACCTGAGAGGTTTGTCCTAAGACATTAGTATACCTACTTGGAAGTGGGAAGATTTGAATATGGACTTAATTGTAGGGTTACCTCACACTCGGTGACAACATGATTCGATTTGGGTTATAGTAGATCGAATGATAAAATCAGCTCATTTCATTCCCGTCAAGGTTTCTTATTTGGTGGAGGACTATGCTAAGTTGCATTTGAGAGAGATGTTTTGTAACACCCCGTATTCAAAAAAAGCCAAATAGCAGCTTTCCAGATATTGCAGGTGCCAAACCACGCTAGCCACCCACTGCCCATGGAAGGGACCACAGATCGTAGGTGTGGTCTGTGGTTGGCCTACCTAAGTATGGTTTGAGGGCCCAGAACCACTGCCTGACCAACGGACCGTTGGTCAGACCATGTTCCATTCTTAGAGGTCCATGGTTGGAAGCCTTAAAAACAATAGTCTCGAATCCCAACAATGGTT
Source organism: Solanum pinnatisectum (assembly GCA_035578085.1). Classification (NCBI taxonomy): domain Eukaryota; kingdom Viridiplantae; phylum Streptophyta; class Magnoliopsida; order Solanales; family Solanaceae; genus Solanum; species Solanum pinnatisectum. The sequence continues at coordinate 39,493,113 of CM069083.1, forward strand.
CACCAGGATGGACCATAGGTCAAGCCACGGTCTATCAACTGGGTCCGTCGGTGGCAGTTTTCAATTTTTTTTCAGGGGTTGTTGGGTCGTTTCAAGTCTTTTAACCCCCAAATTCACCCCATTTACTTCATTCTTCAAAATTCACAGAAGAAGAAGAAGAAGAAGAAGAAGAAGAAGAAGAAGAAGAAGAAGAAGAAGAAGAAGAAGAAGAAGAAGAAGAAGAAGAAGAAGAAGAAGAAGAAGAAGAAGACGAAGAGGAGGAGGAGGAGGAAGAGGAAGAGGAAGAGGAGGAAGAAGAGGAAGAGGAAGAGGAAGAGGAGGAGGAAGAAGAAAAAGAAGAGGAAGAGGAAGAGGAAGAGGAGGAGGAAGAAGAGGAAGAGGAAGAGGAAGAGGAAGAGGAAGAAGAGGAAGAGGAAGAGGAAGAGGAGGAGGAGGAGGAAGAGGAAGAGGAAGAGGAAGAGGAAGAGGAAGAGGAAGAGGAGGAAGAGGAAGAGGAAGAGGAAGAGGAAGAGGAAGAGGAAGACGAGGAGGAAGAGGAGGGAAGAAGAAGAAGAAGAAGAAGAAGAATCAACCAAGGATTCAAGCTTTCATCCATGGTGTTCCTAAATTCCTCTATTTTCAAAGGTAGAATTCCCAATTGAGTTAGGTTTTTCTTCAATTAGCATGGGTTTCTTTCATTATTGATTTAAATGATTGAATTATGATGTTCCATGCATGAATGGATGAATTGCAATGATTTTTCTGATGATTTCCCCATGAACCCATGTAATCCCCATCTTGTCAACATGAAATAGGATTTTGATCTTAAAGAAAGAATTTTATGAAATTGGGCATGTATTACTAATTTTACATGAATTTATGATGAAATCCACATCTAACCCATATTTTCTAAGAGTTGATGATTGAAAGTGGGTTTTGACCTCAAGGAGGTGAATTATGGACTTATCCATTTTCTTATGAAATCTATCCAAATGTTTTAAGGATGCTTTGAGAGTAAAGTACCAATGATAATAATCATGATGTGTTATTGAAAGGTTTTCTCATGTACACATAAAGAGTAAGATGTGAAAGGTTTTCTCACATAGAAAGGATTCTTAGGTTGAAAGGCTTTCTCACCTAATTGAATCAAAGAGTAAGAGATATCCTAATGAACTAGCTTGGATTGGTTGTCCAAGGACATCTTTCCATGAATTATGAATTAAGTTAAGACTTAATAACTATTCTGTGGGATTTATGCTTAGCACCGAGTGGATATTGATAGTGAGATAGAGGCTCTCCCGTAGTAGAGGATGGGTTTCTAAAAGCAATCTCTTGATATGGAAGCTCTCCTGTAGTAGAGGTTGGGTTTCTAGTAGCAATCTCCTTATCCCTTAACTATGTGCCCACATAGGTTGATTAGCAAGTGGATCCACTTAAGCTAGAAGTTCATGGTCCTTACCTTGGGAAGTAGGACAACCCTTTTCAGTGTGGGAGACACTAGGGGATCATGTTATAGCTCACATGGTCTCAATTTTGGTTAAGGCTAATTCCCCACAAGTAATAATGAACTAAGGTTACTCAAGGAGTATCGCATATGAGTACAAGGTTTTTAAAGAAGAAGTTATCTTGCATTGGCCATGATTTATGACTTATGTCTTATAACTCTTTCATATGATGTTTGAGCTTGTTCAATTGCATGTAATGAAATGAAATGTCCCTTTTAGCATGTTTAAAATGTTTTATGCATGGCTATCATACTTGGTACACTATTTTGTACTAACGCATACTCTTGCCTACATTTATCTCAAATGTAGGGTCTAATATTCAGGGTGCTCAGTTTCGTGGCTAGTGGGTGATTTGATTGATTCCCGAGCTTTGCTGAGTCCTCATGCTTCGAGGATAGATTTTATTGTTTTCACTTTCTTTCATATATTTCCTCTTTTGAACATGATGTCTGGGCAAGGCCCAATTTCATTCTATTGTATTAGATGGCTATGATGAGACAAGAGAGACTTATGCTTTTTGTTTTATAAAATCTTTTGGACTTGGACTATTGCTTTACTCTTATCGTTCTATTTCTTATATTATGAGAGCTAAGTGGTTTGTATAAGTCCTTCGGGGTTCTATATGCCATGTTACATCTAGGGGTACCCTTGGGTCGTGACATGGTTAGGCTGCATGGAGTGCCCTTGTCCATTACCTCCGATCGTGGTACCCAATTCACTTCTCAGTTTTGTAAATCTTTCCAAAGGGGTTTTGGTACTCTTTTTAAGCTTAGCATAGCCTTCCATCTGCAAACCGATGAGAAAGCAGAGCGTACTATTCAAAGGTGGAAGACATGATGAAAGCGTGTGTAATTGACTTCAAGGGTAATTGGGATGATCACTTGCCTTATATTGAATTTGTGTATAATAATAGCTATTACTCAAGTACTGGTATGGCGCCTTTTAAAGCTCGATATGGTACGAGGTGTAGATCTCCTATAGGTTGGTTTAAAGTGGCTGAAGTTGCTTTGATAGGTCCCGAGTTGCATGAGCCTATGGAGAAAGTTGGTGTATTAGAAAAAGGTTGAAAATGACTCAAAGTCAACATAAGTCCTATGCCGATGTTAGTAAGAGGGATCTTAAATTTGATGTGAATGATTGGGTCTAGAAAATCTCACCCATGAAGGGTGTTATTAGATTTGGGAAAAATGTAAAGCTTAGTCCCCATTATATAGGCCCGTATCAGATTTTGAGGTGTGTTGGTAAGGTTGCTTATGACCTTGAATTGCCTAATGACTTGGCATCGGTGCATCTAGTTTGTGACGGTTCACTAAGACCCCCGTTATCCAATGCACGAGTCGTAGGTAGGTCTCATAGATGAGTATTAGACTTAGTGAGATTTTAAGAGATTTCAGGTGGACCTACGAAGGCCTTGTACGGATCGTAGTTTGATCAACGGACTGTACATGGGTTCAGTCATTCGAAGGCCCAGAAAATAAGTTTCTTAACCCATAGATGGCCGACCAAGATGGTCCGTCGGTGAACCCACGGACTATAGGTCCCCACCGTCAACGGGAGTCGGCAGTTATTTCTGAAGGGCTTTTGGGTCTTTTCCTAATTGTTTTAATTCAATACCATGTTGTTTTACCCTTTACTCAAAGCCCTATATAAAGGTTTTCACACCCAAAATCACCAAATTCAAGTCTTTCTCTCAATTCCCAAAAGAAGACCAAGTTCATCCTCCCCCAATATTTCTCTCTCTAGAAGAAGAAGAAAGAGTCAACTTAGGGTTTCAAGATCAAGTCTCTAATTCACCATTGCTTGTGGGCTTTGAAAACTAAGGTATGATAGTCTTCATCTATGGAGCCCTTTCCTCCATAGAGTTCCTTAATTCCCTAATTTTCAAGTTAGAAATTCCCCATTTAAGTTAGGGTTTTCTTCTATGTTATTGTTCCTTTCAATATTGATATAATTGATTATTTTATGAAGTATAATGTATGAATTGAGAAGATTCCATGTTTTTAAGATGAACCCCCATGAACCCATGCTTTCTAGACTTTTATGATTAAAAGTAGGTTTTGAACTATGAAAGGTGAATTATGGAAATATGCATGTTCTTATGAAATTGATGAACTATGATGTAAGTTGCTTTGAGAGTAAAGCCTATATGATGTTGTTGTTGTTAATTGTTTTGAAAGGATTTCTCACATAATTACTCAATGCATGAATGTGAAAGGTTTTCTCACATAAGGATTCTAAGGTTGAAAGGTATTCTCACCTAAAATGAATCAAAATTAAGGATTTATTCTAATAATGAGGCAGGAGGCGATTACCCATGTCCTCTAATGAATAAAACAAGAGTCGATTACCCATGTCCCCATAATAATAGACAAGAGGTGATTACCCATATCCCTTAGAGATAAGATGAATATGATTGATAACTATTTTGTGGGAATTAAGCTTAGTATCGAGTGGACAAGTGGCGATTACCCGTGTCCCATAAACTATGTGCTAACGTTGTCTAGATAGACATTAGCTAGTGGATCTGTGTAAGCTATAAGTTCATGGTTCTTACCTTGGCAAGTGAGAACACCTCTTTTTGGTGTGGGGTAAACACCAGATTCCATGTTATAGCTCACATGGTATCTATGTCGGTTAAGGCTAATTTCCCACAAACAAGTATAATTGATGAACTAAGGTTACTTCAAGAAGTATTTTCACAAATGATCAAAAGATGAGCTTTACTTTCATTTAACCATGAGTATTATGATGTTTTTAACCTTTCCTTGTGATTTTACTTGGTCTTTGCATGACATGAAAGATCCATTTTAGCATGATTTATATATCTATGCATGGCTATAATACTTGGTACATCTTTGTACTAACACATACTCTTGCCTACATTGTTTCTCAAATATAGGGTCCGACATTCCAGTTTCCCATCCCTGTGGCTAGAAGTCACTTCTATTTTACTTAGTAGTGGTGAGTCCGATGTTTGAAGGACTGAACCTTTTATCACTTTCAGTCTTTACTTTCCGATATTGTACGTGATGCTAGGGTGACGTCCCGGTCACTCTTGATGTAATAGATGGCTATTGAGACTATACAGACTTTCTCTTCCTTTTACAAACTTTCTATAAGGTATGAATTATGCTTTAAATATCTTGATTTTCTATAATATTGTTTATGCATGTTTAGTGTCTTATGTACGTTCTCTTAGGGTCATATACGCAATGTTACTCCTAGGGTATGCCTTGGGTCGCGACACTAGGACTAAGCTATGAGACCTATCTATGACCCGTACATTGAACGATGGACCGTCCTGGTGAACCATAAAAAGAGTACTGGGACTTGACGTTTTAAAATTATTCAAATTTTCATCTACAGTCCAAAATTCAACCTACGGTCTGTCAGTGGTTCCATCGGTACTGGCACCAATTCTAGAATAACCTGCAACTTTCCCTCTTTTCAAATCTAAGGTGTTACAGAAAATCAACCAAACCTAGTCTAAGGCTTTTCAACAACAAGACTAAGGCCACTCTGGCCTATTACCAACTCACGGTATCAACAAATCATACAAAAAACTCCAAAATCACCCAAAATAAGGCAAAAACAATACAAGTAACTAAGATATCATGGAAAACCCACCCCACACTTAGCTAATTATCATGCTAGAACAATCATAAGTAAGGTCTACAGATAGTAAGACGTGGCATGGCTTAAAGCAGATCATCTGCACTCAACACCTCTTAATTGAAGCATTTCCCTTCCGAGCCACCTCAAAAAAGCCACACTATCATAATAATGATCCCATTTTCAATATGGTCGATTAGACACCCAACTCAAAAGAATTACAAATTAAACTAAAAACATGGAAAAAAATGGTATTATGGGACTCGCGTTAGGAATCCCAAAATTGGTTCCGTCAATTAGTCCCAATCAACTCAAGAAGCTTGTGCCCCTAAAATAACATGGGCTTTGAAATGCTCCCAAATAGATCATGCAATAAACATTGGAAGTTCACAATTAAAGTGCAAAACAAAGAGGATTCTAGGTAAAACTTGTGAGTATAACATGAGAATTTACAAGCCTAAATATGCCCTGAAGCTCTTCCCCACAATTCCCAACAATTCCCACTGAAAAAAATTCCACAAGAAGTAAAGCTCTCCAAGTCTCAAAATGTTTGAACACATTAGAGAAATTTGAGCTAAAAATTGGTTTTAACTACCGTGTTATTTCTTCAAAAGCGGTCACCTTGGTCGCTTAAGTTGACCCGCCTAAAGCGGTGCCTTGACCCCTTAAACATTTGGTCTCACGCTGGAGGCTCTACTAAAGTGGCATCTTTTCTGCTATAGCGATCATTGCTTAAGTGATGTCATGGCCGCTAAAGCAACTAGCCCTTTGCAAGAAACGCTAGCTAAAGCGGCTAGCCCTTCACTGGAAAGGCTGTTAAATCATCTCCCTGGCTACATAAGCTACCACTGCTTAAGTAGTATCAGGTCCTCTTAGGTGGTGTCACACCCCGAGCCTACACCCTGGACATGGCCGGTACTCGAGAACTATTTTTGGTCCCTAATAAACCCTTGGTTTGGCTTACTACTTAGCAGAAGACTTACTTAATTGATAATAGGCTTAGAAACAGAATTTGGAACCTTCAAACTAAAAGTAAATACTCAACTCAAACTGTCTATAAAATACTCAATAATATAGGTATATTAGTTTACAAAAACTCTTAAGGAAAAGCAAATACTGAGAGACTCCTAAACTCCATCTATCTATGAAGCCTCTATTATTCAAAATTGATGTCGGAAAAAGACCCACGACATCTCAAGACCAATGACTAGAAAATAAATGTAAAGCCCTCGAGAATACAAGAAGGCTCACCCTAGCTATCTAAAGTGCAAAGTGATATAAACAAAGCGTCTATGGATGATCCTAAACACATGTATCTGCATCATAAAAGGTGCAGGTCGAATGACATCAATACATTGAATGTACGAGTATGTAATATAACTGAATGGATAAATAACTGAATTGATAAGGCTGAAAGAATACTTACCCCAACTCAACTCAATACAAAGCAATAACAAGAGATGACAATATTTAAAGCTTCATAAATAAAAGATTTTAACTCAAGGATGTATATAAAAATTCAATAAAATACTCTTTACTCTTACTTGGGTGATTCTCTAACCGACAACCATCACTATGAGCTACCTCATGATCGAGCGTCTCACCCACGCTGCCAAAACTGTCATATACCTTGTCAGGATATAGGACACTTCAACTACATGGATCTACTAAAGCTCTGCTTGAAAGCAATAGGGAGTCATCTAAAAAGTATGATCTTTTACCCATATTGGCTATATGGTTTATGAGGAATGTGAGTTGTCTGAACTCATCCTCATATCGGTGTTCAATACTACTTCCAATAAATATATACTCATGCTCAGATATATAAAACATATTATTTCGCAATTTGAGGTAATTACTCAAATATCCTCTTAAAAGAGGTGGCTACTCTAAAATATCTCTGAACTCATTAACTCATTTAGAAATCAAAGTTTCTATTTTCTCAATGTAAAAAGTGATACTTTTGGGAATACTTAGTTCCTTTATACTCTTACTTGATTCATATTTGAAAACTCATTCTCAAAACTATATCTAAAATCATATTGTGATCTAATCATTGATGACTTGGGAAGTCATACTGCATAAATATTGACGGCATGTCTAGATACCATACTACTTAAACATTGATGGCATACTCGAATGTCATACTAATCATGAATCGTAGTTCTTTTCTCAATGTACAAAGTGATACATTTGGGAATTCCCTTATACTCTTACTCAAATCATGTTTTAAAACTCTTTCTCAAAACTCATCTTTGTTTTCTTAGAAAATCAGATAAAATGTTTAATTTAAAAGATTCTCAAAAATTGAAACTTAAAATAGGGTTCATGCTAAAATATATACATGAACAAATCGACTCAAGGATCTCAATAACAATATGGAAAACTCAATAGTAAAAAATCAAAAACTCATAAATCAATGATACTACTCATCTCAAGAATACTCAAAATTAAAGGTAAAATCCAAGATTGATCTTTTACTCAATTTAGATAGATATAGGGCATGAGGAAGAACTTAGGTCATCACTATAATAGCCTTACATACCTCATTATTAAGCTATTGGACTGAAAACTTTTGTGGAGACTTGATTTTATCTTGAACTTGAGGAAGAACAATAGTGTTTTTGGAGGAAACCTTTGATCTTTGAATCTTGGTGCTCTCTCTTGATAAAGAAACTCTTTTATGATGTTCTTAGAGTGGAAGAACATGGAAGAACCTTGGGTGGAAGGATTCTCTTAGTATCTTGAATTTTTGACTTTAAGGTTTTAGTGTTCTTGTTGGAGAAGAGGAATCCTATGTTAGTTTTAAGAGAAATTCTAAGTACTTGATGTTTATATTGATGATTTTGAGAGGAAAATTAATTAATTGAATGATATACTAAGTTAAAACACTCAAAAACAACTTAAAATAGGCTTGGAAAAGGACCAAAATAACCCTAGAACATGTGCAGGAAGTTGCTACCAAAAATGTGTAGCAAGCCTTCACATATGGATTTACGGTTCGTGGAACATTCCACCAGCTGTAGTTGTCATCCGTAGAACTTTGACTTCCTGGGATTCACTAAAATGGGCATGTTTTTACTCCGAACTCAAAATGAGATAAAATTGGTGATGTTGGAAAGAGGACTCATAGACCTTTAATTTGATATGTGATGGGCCACATATTCATTATATGCTGAGAGATATGATCGTTTGAAGTTGACCTAAATATAATCTTATATCAAAACATAATCGGTAAAGGAAGCTTTCAACTCAACTTTGTGCTAGGGGATTCTAGTGACCTCAATTCATATACACATTCGTTCTCACACTAAAGAATTGACCTTAACACCTAAGAACAATTTAAGAATAAACCGACACAATATTTTTTCACAAATGAAGAATGATTTGAGTTTTAGATTATAAATTTTTGGGGTGTTACAGGCAGCTACATCAGCATCAAAAAATTAGCTTAGTCTCAATGGACTCCGCTCGGGTGCTTCAGATTGATTCAAAAGCCCGTGCAAACAAATGAACTATGCTAACAGACTCAACGGAGATGTCGAAACTTCCGATGGAGGTCCGATCGAATAAAAGTGGATCCCACCACCACGGCTCTATTTTAGCCAAAAACCACAAGGTGGCTTGAAATGAGTCCAAAAGCCTCGAGATACAAACCAAAAATCCTAGTAAACCATACTCAACATTTCAAAGCTAACAGAACCATTAGAATTGCATTTTAAGGCTGTTTACCTCAAGTTTTGACTGAAGTCGAATGTTCAAGTTTTAAAAGCTCCAAAACATGCAAACTTGCATAAAAATCAAATGAACGACCAGGTAACCAAATTGTCAGTCACAGTAACTCATAAATGACTTGGGGTTGCTATATAAAAGCTTTAAACGCCAAAAATATCACAAAACAGAGAGGGTCATAACGAAAAGATTAGAGCTACAAGAATCTATAAGAATCATCAAGTTCTCTATTTCAAAACAAATCTTCAAACATTACCAAATGATAAAGAAAACACATGTTAGTTGCTCTCCACAATACCCCTTGCCTATGCTTTGATTTTGGAGGTGTTTTGATGGTGAAATCTCTTGCTTTTGATCTTAGAGCCTTAAGAAAAGTGAGGAAAGTGGGCTTCTCTATTTCCAGATTTATTTTTAAAAAAATGAAAGCAGTCCCAAAACAAACTTATAAAGTTCCACCCTGTTCTACCACGACAAAATGCGGTAAAACCATCATAATATTTTACTCCTACAAGGTAAACAAATTATTGTTGCGCAAAAAAGGAAATAAAATTTAAAAATTAATTTTGTTTATTTAATTAGCTTGATTTACGCCTAACTGATCCTAAACAGTCCATATCCTAATAGGCAATCGATGCAGACATTACAAATTTCAAATTTCAAAATCACATCTTCTCCATTGAAAAACAATTTTTGAACATCCATCGATTTTGAAATAGTGAGAAGTTTGAATAAAACTCTAAAAATTTGCTGATACATGATGAATATATCGATTCTGCTGAGGCATTCAGAAATTTAGGTGAGCGAAGTGAATTATGGAGCTTACAATAGTGACGGAATTGTTGTTGGACAATTAATTTCATTTTTGAATCTAAAAGCAGCAATTTTAGCGGACTTAGATATCGATGTATCAAGGATAAACATTGAAATTCAATACATCGTAGAAGGTAACTCATCTCTGATGAAAATGAAGAATGACATGGGTGTTAAACTATATTTAGAAGTGAAAAAAAGTGAGCCAGGATTTGCAATGTTTCCATTATGCATTGATACAATTGAGAAGATTTGTGGTGATCTACATAACTTTGATGGAATATGTGGAGAAATTACGTGTGTAGAAGGCACAACACAGGATATAGAAGCTCTTGCAGTGGTTGAATCAAGAATTTTTGATTCGTATTATATTCCAGAATTGGAAGTTACTAATTACATAATTGATTCAAAAAGTATAGAGGTGAAGACAGGTCAATTATATAAGAATAAAGCAACACTCGTAGATGTGATGGCGAAATATAAGATAAAGAACAACTTCAATTGCAAAGTAAAGAGATCTGATAGACAAAGGTATGGGAGTATTTGATATGTTTTGTGAAGAACTGTGTTTGATTTTTTTAGATCTATAAATGGTGATACATTTATTTTGTTTATTTGTATGATACTTTATTATTTTTAGAACTTGTATGGTGGTGATGTTGATTTTTCTTTAGTTTGTTGATTATGATATCTAATATGTGATAATGATACATTATTTGTGAAGATACATTCGTTGATATATGAATGGAGTGCTGAAGAATTGAGTAGCATCTGTTATGTATCAGATACATTTGTATTACGTGCAACGTGTAACTTTTTTGAATCTGATCCATAAAACTAAACTAAATTAATTTTGTTGGTCGTTAATATTGTCGATACATTAAGTTAATATTGTTGAAACATTAAATAATTTAGTCGCAACAATCATGTAGCCGATACATTCTAAATTTTTGTGATACGTGGATAATTAAATTTTGTTTTGAATCTGATACATAAAGCTACACTAAATTAATTGTGTTGGTCTTTAAAAATTATTGATACATTAATGTACATCATTCTTTGATTACTTTTAACATTATTGTTTTATATATTATAAAATGTAATTGTTATATGTATTAATATGATGAAAAAAATGACAGTTATGTGTTGGTATGCTTTTCGGATGAATGTGGCTGGACTATGATGACTTCATGCAGGAAAAAATCTAATGTTTTCAAAGTTAGATACTTCAATAGTGAACATACATGTCCAATGCGGGATAGGGCACCAACCAAAGTCCAAGCAACAATTGGGTTTGTTAGTGGTGTGACTGCTCCTACGAATTCATACTCCGAAAGACATAATTGATGATATTAAAGAGTTCTGTGGGTTCAAATATCTTACCAGCAGGCATGGCGTGCTAAAGAACGTGCGCCAGAAACAATAAGGGGTAAACCATCTGATGGATATAGGCAGATGCCGAGATACATATACATGCTAAATACTGTGTATCCAAATTCTTATATAAGGATGCAGAAGACTGAGGAAGATGAATTTATGTATCTGTTCATAGCCTTAAGACCATTGATGAGGGGGTTCGATTACTGCAGATCAATAGTTGTTGTCGATGGTGCACATCTTGGCAGAGCTTACAAAGGGACATTTTTATCAATAAGCACACTTGATGGCGCAGGTATGTACTTTTTGTAGTTGTGAGTTGGTTGTAAATGTTATGTTTCAAATGAAATAATGTGTGTTGCTCTGTAATTAGGTTGCATATTGTCGTTGGCATGTGGTGTTGTGGACACTGAACATGACTGTTCGTGGACATGGTTCTTCAAACAATTCAAAAATGCATTTGGCGAGTGCGAAGAAATGTGTGTTGTATCAGATAGGAATGAGAGTATTATGAAGAGTTTAAGCATTGTGTTCCCAAATGTACCTCATTATGCATGCATATGGCATCTTTGGAAGAATGTATGTGGAAACTTCAAAAGGAGCAAAAACACCCTAAGTGATCTATTCTACTCTATGGCCAAGGCATATAGATCATAGGGTTAAGGAGTATCTTAAGGATGCAGGGTTTGAGAAGTGGTCGAGAGTTCATTCAATAGTAAAAAGAGGTAGAATGATGACTTAGAACATTGCGGAATGTATCAATGGATGTCTTGTTGATGCACGTCAATTGTCTGTATTAGAATTCTTCGAAGAAGTTAGAATTCTATTTGGTTCTTGGCATTGCAAAAACAGAGAAATAGTCTCTTATAAAAGGACACATTGGGGAGAAGACTTGAGGAGGTATTGATTAAAAATGCGTCTAAAAGTGCAAAGATGGAGATATGTATCATGATACATTATTTTATATTCTATGTATTTAATTTGGTGTATCATTAGGTTGTTTGAACATGATTTCTTTGAAATAAATTTATAGCTGCCTTTTTTAATGTATCCGGGTTGTTTCATCATCTGAATTTATTTTCTCAGTTTATGAAGCTAGAAGAAGATACATTGTTTGTCTTGAGTGGAAAGTATGTTCTTGTGGAAGATTTCAACTAGATGAGATACCTTGCGCACATGAAATCACTATTTTAAAGGAAAAGAATGTTAAAGATATGCATTCATATTGCTCCTATTACTAAAAGCATGATGCATTAGCAAAAACCTATGAGACTCCAATGGTTCCAATACCAGATAAGGAAGATTTGTCGGTTCCTAACGATATGGTAGCTGAAATTGTGTTTCCATCTAGATACAGAAGATTGGCTAGACGACCAAGGAAAAGAAGGAAAAAAAATGTAGATGAAAAGATAACAGTAAACACAAATTGTTGTGGACGATGTGGACAAGAAGGTCACACCAGAAGAACTTGTACTTTCTTCCAAAAAGAAAAGTGAAATCATCTTTATTTTCATAAGATATTAATGTTTTTGTTGAATGATTTTTCACGTAAGCAGTTATCACTTTTATTATTAAAATAACTAAAGTGTATTGTTTACATTGGTTATTAAAGTGTATTGTTTTACATTGGTTATTAAAGTGTATTGTTGTTCAAAATAATAATTTGTTATGATTTGTTTATCAATATTTTGTCTGTTAAACAAATATTAAGGTGCAGTTATAAGTATGAATAAATTGTTAGTGCACCAAAAAGCTAATGTATCATATACGTTAAATAATTGAAGTAATGTATCGTATACATTAAATTATATAATGTTTATTGTATCATATACATTAATTAATGTAATGGTTAATGTATCAGATACATTAAATCATACACAACCTATCTATTAGCAATAAGCTATTATGTATGATAACTTATATGATACATAATTTACACTACTAAGCTTGTAAACAATTTATTTAACTCAATAACTATGAATCGTGTATCATATATATATATATATATATATATATATATATATATATATATATATATTATGTTTCATGTATCATATTCATTATGAGTAATGAATCATATACATTAAATTTTCAATAACCTATTTATTAGGAATAGGTTATTATATCTGATTACTGACAGGATACATAATAACTATGAAACATGTATCAGATACATTATCTTTTATATACAATTTTTCTTTAAGTAATACAATAATGTGTCTGAAATTTAACTTTTTATAATCAAAATGTATTGGTCCATAAAGTATCAAACAGCAATATAATGAAAACACAAAACACACTAAAACTTGAGTGAAATTGTCAAAAGGAACAAAAAAACATAAAATATTGTCTATGCATAGATACTTAATTACTACTCTATTCGAACCAAATCTTCTTCTAGTGGGGGTGTGACTATACCCTTAAGTTTTGGTGGATCATCATTCTCACTAACGTAACCACCCTTGGCCTTTTCACTGCCATAACTCCACTACAATGCTCCATATCTTTGGCGTAGGTATTCTGGAAGAAAACCAACTAATGGTATTTCGATTTGGTCGCTAAGATACTCCGTAAATGTAGGAACATATAACCTACAGTCTCTACAAAAATGCAGAATATCAATTATAAAGTTAAATTATACATGATTCAAAAACAATAAAAGCACAAATACTTACAAGCTTTCACTCTTTCGTTGCATAATGTCTTGGGCAATTTCAACCATGAAAGGAAGTTGTGGCTCCGAAAGTGAACCAGTTTCTTTGTCCTTGTATGCATCACAGTCACCCCAGTTTGTTCGCTCAGTTTTTTTCAAAGAATCCATTGTCAAGGAGGTAAGAAAGAAGCATTTGAGACAACTTTTTTATCTCATCTGGAATTGCTTTTTTCCTTGAGCCTAATGAAGAGTCATACACCCTTCTCACCCTGTTTCAATTCAACAACCGCCAACATCCAATGAAATTGCCCATCGCAATTAACCAGGATGTAAACTTCATCTACAAGATTTCATAGTAAACCAGCTGGGAGTGAAAATACTTTGATGATATTAGTGATTGACCTCTCATATACAGATACAGCTGACGCACGATCAATGTGTTCTTAGGCACTAATAAGGTCACCATCATTACTGTTGTAACACCTTTCATAGGTATTACTGATGTGTGATATGAACAAGCAGTTAGATGTTGTGTATATGTATTGATTCATGTTGCGGAGTTTATATTTTTTATGGAGGTAGTAAAAAACAACATCGATGTGCTACAAAAAACATGAGAAATGGAATTAGAAATTTGTGAAAAAAGGATGATGGTAGAATTGATACATTAAATGATAATCTTAACAAATACTAAATTGATATTTTGATACTTTATTTGAGTGTATCTGGTATGGTATTTTGTATCAGATTGACTTATATCAATGTATCTGATTCTTAATAAATAGTTTCATTAAAAACTTTACTTAATCAGTCCAACATTTGTTTGGCTGTCACATGGCATAGAACCAGTTCTTGCCAATTGGAAATGCAACAACAAAATCCATCATCTCAAATCCAAAAGAAGAGGTTTTGATATGTATTTATCCTCAGACGGTTTCCTGTATTAATGTTTGTATTCGCAATTGGTTATATCAAAATAGGTTAATCCAAACATTTAAAAAATATATGTATAAAACTTACTTTCTAGCATGAGTTTTGAGAAGACCCTTGGTTACCCACTGCAAATACTCATCAATTAGTTTAGACGAAGCTTGATATGTAATCCCACATCCTTCAAATGGGAAATATAGGCGAACATCATCATCCAATTTCTCTTTTCCCTTCTCACTTGACCCAAAAGAAGTCAAGTATGGAGATTGAAATATTTTTCATCCTGTTTCTAGGCACAGGAGTCTTTGAGTCGCTTCTAACAACAATCTTGGTGATTGGAATATTAGTAGGTAATTGACTATCAGATAACAAAGCATGGCTGCCAGTTAAATCCTGTGGATTGATTGCACACAATGGTTTAGCAGGAATAGGAACTTTTCCTAGATCGGATATAAGTACATCTATTGCTGCTTGAGTTGAGGGCGATATTGTTGTTGATGTGGAAGAATTCTGTATAATATGATATTATAATTTTTTTAGTAAAATTGCATATGATGAATGATAGTGTCATGATGCATAATTGAAAAATTTACAAATGTATCAACTGTTATTTTATCGGGCACAAATTGACGGATGTTGTGTTGAACTATGTCAGCAGCATCTTCATTCATGAAAACTTCATTTATATCTTGTGGGGCTTGATGTGCTTCATCATCCTGAATAGAAGCATGTTGTATATATCAGTGACCCATTATACTAATAATGTATCATATACAAAAAAGTGTTTAATGTATCAAGAAACTTATAATGTATAATAGTAATAAAGTTTTGATCATACTAATACCTTCTTAGGCTCATTTGCTTCAATGTCAACATTAGTGTTTTCATATGTGGGTTGGAGTTCTCAAATATGCTCCATTTGTCGTTGGTTACTGATGGTATAATCAATCTATATTTAAAGTTTTAATAATAAAAAAAAAAGTGTTAACAGAATTGGTACTGATACATTATTTAACTTGTGTGATGAATATAAAGATGAAATATATATCTGCTTAATAATGTATATTTGATACATATAACTATCAATGAGTTAGAAGATTCGGTGTGTCACCTTAACTATATACACCTGTGTGCTGATACATATGATTTTGATTCTTGATACAAACTTAATGTATGAGGTGAAACGACATTACAAACAATGTATCAGATACATACCTCTACATTAACATGAACTTGATGTTCACCCTCATTAACAGATACACCACCCTCATCAGCAGCTACACCAACTGTATCAACAAGATCAATCTGTATTGGTGAAGATGGTTGTTTATCAAACTGAAATGTGCTTGATTGAGGATCAACATTGCCTTCTTTTTCAAAAACTTCAATCGTGCACGCCATTGGTTTACCGGCAACATCCTTCATTAATGAAATTAATAACATAACGACCTATGAAACTTAATCTACAACAAATGAAATATATATATATATATATATATATATATATACATGTGTCGAGATTGCATCAACTGCGAGTGCTTTTCCTTTATCAATATTTCAAGTTTCTCAAATTTCTTGTCAACCTATCAAAAATTTATAAAAAAAAAAAAAAACAACTACATTTAGAGTCAATATACAGAAAAAATAATAAAATCAAAATCATTACTTCCGTAATTTTTCAAATAATCTTTCAGTTCTTCAATATCTGGAAATACATAGTTGACTTTTTGAGCATCTACAGAAACGTGTACATTAGCAGCCGGGGTTGGAGACTCATCTGAAATAGAAAATGCTAGTTTAATGACTCATTGGACTGATCTGACTAACTGGGTTCTGACTCCTTTCTTTTAGGCGTATCCCCTTTCTTTCTTCTTTTTGGTGGTGGTGGAAATTATGTATCAGACACTCTAAATGATATCCTTAACAACTGTTCGGGAGGTGTTGTTGAGATATCATCAAAATCAAAAATGTCTTTCAATTGAACTACCTTGGAATTGACAAATTGTGAGGGGTGAAGAAGGAGGAGCATGTTCATCTTCAGGTAAATCACCAATTTGAGACAAAATGAATGTATGGACAAAGTACAGGATAGTCATCTGAAGTGCATCCTGATTGTTCTCCCAATTGCCTATCAGAAATCGTTGGACCAGAAGATTCTTGCTTATACTATTAACTACACCAGAAAAGTATTTTTGGAATAACCTACAAGGAATTGATTCATAATAATAATTGTTAGATACATAAATAAAATACATACTAACAATCTTCAAATGTCTGATGCATTAAAAGTTAGTTGAACTTATTATATAACTTGATACATTACAATACAAATCATATGACTACCAGTAAGAGATTTATAAATAAAAAATGTTTGATACATAAATAAAATATGTTTAATACAAGAATAAAATACATAATACAAAAGAATGGCATGTCTGATACATTAACAATTTTTTTGTTAAACTTCACCAACATTTTTTTCATATTGGAGTTTTATATGTATCATTTTTTTCAATACTAAATTAAAACAAGGGTTTTATATGTGTCAACTGAATCACAAATCAGTATGTATCAAACTAAGATGAGGGTTTTATATATATCATATTTTACCCCAATAAATAATATTGCATAACACATGCAATTAATGTATCAGTTAATTTCAATCTAACAAAGCAAATGCAATACAAATCACAAACAAGTGTAATAAAGATTAAAAACACATACTCTAGGCAATGAAGGTCGGGCAATGCAGGTGCTGCTTTTCTTCCCCTTTTTTTTTTTTTTTGGGGCGGGGGTTCAACATTTGGTTTAGATGATTTTGGCACCTCTTTTCATGTTTAATGGGTCATGCAAACTTTTTGATCTATTTTTGGCCCAACTTTTATCGTCATAATCGTATACTAATCAATTAGTATTAGAAGAATTTGATGTAGGATCTGGATCCATATGTATCAAGAAGAAAAACAGGAAAAAAATAAAAAGGAAAGGAAGAAGATGAAAATTGATATGACAAATGTTTGAAAGGAGAGAGAACGGAGAAGAAGACGTTTGAAACTAGCTGATCAGAGAGAAAATTTTTGAAAATCAATTTTGGATATTGATTTGTCACTGATAAGTTCTTGGAGTGAATTTAGGTAGAAAAAAAAAAGGAGTGAAATAGGGAGTGGTGAACGTGGGTTATAGAAGTGATTTATGTATCTGGAAGTTTTGATATTTAGGAGAAAGAAGGGATTTAAGTAATATTTTAAAAAGGTAGGAAAAAATAGACAATAAGAAACTTAAAGTTATGTATTTAAGTTATTTTTCCTATAAATAATGTCTGAAAAATTTCCAAATGACTTAATATAAATATTTCTTTGTATAATCACCCATTTATAATTATCATCTCGATATCTCCGAGACGGTTGACGCAAAATGTGATAATCTTGCTCACAATCAGAACGCATTATTTTAAACATTACAAAATTATGTGATGTTACGTCATAATTTCTACTACACTCACAACTTAGTCTTTAAGCCTCATTATTTTTTGCTCTTCATCCCCAACTTAGAGTTTAATTTTATGCCTCATGTTTCACTTGTAGTTTCAAGGAGGAACAAGTATCAAAAGAGGGATTATTTTTTAAACAAGGGATATGGATTTAGAGTTATAGCTAGCCAACAAAAAGATTTAAAATCTCAAAATGGGAGACTAGAGATATTATTAGCATTTTAAAGATTCATTTAGGCTAATATGGACTTTTGTTCTACATAGATGACTATAGTTCATCTCTCAATTAAGATATCCTTTGACATGTTGCATGCCTAACAATACAAGTTCTAGATTACATATACAAACATTGAAATGATAAAAATAACTCATACAATGTTATTGGACCGGATTAAGCTATTTAATTTAACTCCAAAACTTGTACTCTACGCATTTTAGTAATTTTTCAAATGTCACTAGAAAAGACATACAAATCAATCTATGCAATTGAAGTTCATGCAATTATTTTTCAAAGGGGTTCAATTTTCACATAAAATTAACTCGTTTGGCCATGCGATATGGCATCATGATATGAAATCATGATATGGTATCATGATATGGAATCATGAGATGAAATTGAAGTTTTGTTTGGACAAGCGATATGGAATTTTTGGGTTGTATATTTTCTCATAAACATAAAAATCTCATAAGTTGTAAAACTATTAAAATAGTCCCAATTGTTTATTCAATCTTATCAAATAAACTAAAAATTATAAAATTGCATAATAAATTATTACAAAGCTATTTGTTCTCCACGTAAGTAATTTTTTCATCTAACTTTAATTTAATAAAAAAATTGAACATATATTATAGCACTAGTCTTTAATATAATCCTCCCACATAGTACGGACAATTTCCTCACGTTAAACTTACATTTCTTGATCATGTGACCGAGAAGATGAACCAACATTGTTACTTTGAGCCATTTGTTGGTCAATATAATCACCAACTATATTTTCTTGCTCATAGACCATAAATATTTCATCACTTTAACAATCGGTTGGTGTGAGTTAAAGTGACTATATGTTGGTGAGAATAATAAATTTAAAAAGTAATGATGTGATTATAAATTTTATATACATATGAAATAAATGGTTAGTAGATATAAATGTGGGGTTGTTTTAACAAAATATAAACCCGTGGATCAAGTTTTGTATTAAAATATCTCAAATCACGATATGAAATTCCCATATAATTCCATATCATGGTTTTTGGAGAATATGGAATCACATCTCATGATATGGAATCATGAGATGGAATCAGCGTAAAATCGCATATCTAAACGTTGATTCCATCTCATGGTACCATATCGTGATATGGTATCGCATGGCCAAACACCTACTAAGTTTCATGCGTTAAGCCTATGACTATCACCATATAAGTCAAACTCACTTAACTTTACTTAAACTAAACAGAACTTATTCCCTTAAGAAAAAGTTGTCTACAAATCTATCATCGGGAAAGTTCTTACTCTAGACTTAAATAAGAAAATAAAAGGATAGTTTTTCCTTGGTTCAACATTACAATAAACTCTCGAATAAGAACTATAGCTAAGAAAAACTAAGAGGTGACATAATTAAGACAAACTCCTACGTTTGATATTAGATAACATCGGAAACCTTATGATTGATCACAAAGCTTTGTTGGGTTTGGGATTTATTCTTTTCCCTTCCTACATGGACAAATAAAAGTTTTATTTGGACCAGTTTACTTTAGAACAAAAGTCCAATATTATGTGACATATATAAGGCTTGTTTAGGTCTTATTTTCAGACACACAAGAGAGAAAAATCAAGAGAGAACTGTTTTTAGAGATTGAGAAAGAGAGAAAATTTTCGTTTTGCTTCAGAAAATTTCTACTCAAGCACTCCGGTCTAAACAGAGCTTGCCGCTTCGTTACTGTTAAATCGTTCATCTGGTTCTTGCATTTCAACGGTGGAGATCGGATTTGGTTGTCTGCTGCTTATGAATTTGGGGCGTGAACAATAGCTCCTTTTTGGGTACGTGAATCCTCTCCTTTAATTCTCTAATTTTGGTGCAATGTTGTTTCGTTGTTGCTCGTTGTTTGGCATTTGTTTTGTGGCCAATTTTGGAGAACAATATTGTAACTCTTGGTGACTATAGTGGAGCGTTTGGTCCTTTGATTTTTCACTCTTCACATGGAAAGGTTTTCCAAGTAAATCTTTGTGTCTTGTATGATTGGTTTATTCTTGTCTTGTTGTTTTTGTTTGGTTGATATACTTGTTATCCATTCTTCGTAGTGCTTGATTTAATTTGTCTTCTTGATTCAAATTGAAAGGGAAAGTTTAGACTTGGGTATTATTCTGCTACTATCCTCTCAAACATTTTTTGTTAGTGTCTTGCCTTTTCCAACAAGCTTGTCATGAGATCTACTACTTCTACTATCCCCACCCTTAACTAAACTTTTTGAATTATCCCCAGTGCAACAAACAGACTAAGAAACAAAACGGGTGAGCAAAAAACACCTTATGGCAGGCAATGTGCATTAGTGTATTCTCTAATATTTTTCATTGGTATTTTGACACCATTAGCTTGCAAGGCTGTTTTTGTTATCTCTATACATCATCTAAATAGTCTTATCAGTTTCGTTAGGACTTCCATCCATTCTAGGGCCTATGTCTTCATTGTTCCTTTAGTATGTCGTACCCTAGAATGTAAAAAAAAATGAAAATGAAATTTTTAAGCTTGTTTTGTGATATAAGTTCCACACACCCCTCTCTGTACATTGGCAAAGGGTATATGAACAAATTTTTCCATTCCTAATTGGGAGATAAGGTGTTGTGATTCCTTGGTATTTGTTTTGTTAGATTGTCATTCTATATAAGATCTTTGTGACTTTTCTCCTAAAATATAGAATTAAGAATCCTGAACATTAGTTGGTGTAGTTGTCCAAAATAATTGGGATTTATATATAGTTCATGAATCACTCCATGGTCATAAATCCTTTTGTTGATACTATAACTCATCACACTTAGCACATTTATTCAATTTTTCATCAAATAAGGATAGCTAGAAGTTATCTTTTTTCAACAAGTCCATCAATCTTAAAAGTAAAGATCCTAGTTTTGACACCCACAAACCTTACCTAAAATCCTATATCTACCTACTTCCTAGTTTTGGACAGATCTATGGAAATGAAAGGTTTTCACTTTGGATTTGCATATTATCGCTGCTTTTTCTTACGCATTTCTATTGAATTGTTAGTATCTAAGTTAGCATTTAATTACTCAAATCATTCAAGTTCATCATGAGTTTCAGTTTTGTTGATTTTCCTGGCCTAAAATTAGTATTGAACCAGTCTAGCATAAGTTTTACAATTTCCTATAACCTTGATGTTTTCAAGCATGGATTTAGCAAGAAGTTATCATGAGACATATATATTTTGGAAGGATTATTTAGTATCGAAACACGGGTTTAAAAATCAAAATCTCATTACTACGTCCCATTGTAGAATTCGAGCACACCACAAGTCAGCCATCTCCTTTAGACCAAGAGGGTCAGCAGTGCATCCACATCAGACAAACAGGTTTTATACCATGGAAAGGTATAAGAAAAGCCTCCCAACTAGGATTATAAGTCGGACAGGTTGTAAAAAAACTCTCCGATAAAATTGTTATTACTTATAAACACTTTAATTATCGTCATATTTTCTTAGATATGGTAGCTTAGATCTACTATGGGTTCAGGGCTATATAAACAGATTTACCTTTTACATATATTTGAAAGCAGATTCTCAAATAATCGTTTTACATTGATTTTTAGATGTTTTTTATTTTTTCGTTATATTTTTGGATTATTAAAAACTCATCAGTTTAATAATTACATGTTGCCACCCTAAAGGATAATATTTGGTGTTACCTCATATACTAATTACATTTAATGTACTGACCACATACATTTCTCTGTGATGCATCCTATTATGATGTAGATTTAGTTATTTGCTCTCAGACTCGTCTATAGATATGTTGCAACACTTCCGGTCCACAGTTAGTGAGTCCTCATCATTCTGGGACTTCATGGAGTACACAATAGTTAGATTTTCACCTTAGATAAAAATAGTTTTGAAGGTAGCTGGGGTCATGTCCTTACATTTATATTTCATTTCAGTTAGTTGAGGATTATATTAGACATTAGTTCAGAAATTGTCCATGAATTCGTAATTAGAGTTTGTTTGGATTGGCTTTTATTTTTTGACTTAAATGTCAAAATCCACAAGTTATATAAATTCTAACTTATGACTTTTGGCTTATGTTTATCATTTTAGTTTAAAATCAAGATAAGCACTTTTTAAATTTACTCAAATATTTTAAAAGTCTTTTAAAACGATTTAAACTTAAAAGCACTTTAAATAAGTCAATCTAAACAGGCTCTTATTTCTTTGTGTCTTACATTTAAGAGTCTTTTAGTTACTCATGTTTAGGAGATTAATTGGCAAAAGGGGACACTACCAAAACTTATTATTATAATAGCCACTAAATTTTTTTTTTGTTGATTTATTTTTTAGGGTTAGGTTATGAAAAAGTGAAAAGGTGGGAAAAAATGTGGTATGGTTGTGGGGTCATGGACCATTTTAACATTTTTAAAAACTTGGGTATAAAATAGATGTCCATAAAAATACAACCAAGCCCCTTTTATATTTGTTAAATATTCTACCTTTTTTAAATTCATTTAATTATTTAATAACTTTCCTTTCTCTTCTCAACCTCTCTTCTTTCCTATTTTCTTGAGTACCTCAAAGAGTTGAAATATTTTTTTCTCCAATCTTCTTCCCGAAGTCAAAACATTTATCCTCTTGTGCTCAGGTAAGTTCATTTTTCTTTCCCCAACCATTTTTGCTCTATTTTACTTTTTTTTTTTTTTTTTTTTTTTTTTTTTTTTTTTTTTGCATTTTAGTTAAGTGGATTTTGAATTTTTACAAAAATTCAATAGTTCTTGATTAAATTTGTCAAAATTTGATATGTTTTGAGTTCATGTTCTTGATTCCGCATCTTTAATTGTGTTTTGCTTTGGATAATGATTAGAAAATTTTTGAACTTTTATTTTTACATTGTATATCAATTTTGATTTTTTTTCTACGTTTTAGTTGACATTAATGGTGTCATGGTTGTTGTCTTTTGCCTTCTTCCTTTCTAGAATTACTGTTACTTGTTTTGCATGTTTGATAAAGTACTTTTTTGTTTCAGAAATTGTCCATGAATTCGTAGTTAGAGTCTGTTTGGATTGGCTTTTATTTTTTGACTTATATGTCAAAATTGACAAGTTGTAGAAATTTTAACTTATGACTTTTGGCTTATGTTTATCATTTTAGCTTAAAATCAAGATAAGAACTTTTTTAATTTACCCAAATACTTCAGAAGTGTTTAAAAGCTATTTTAATGTAAAAGCACTTTAAATAAGTCAATTTAAACAAGCTCTTATTTCTTTGTGTCTTACATTTAAGCATTCATTTTTTAGTTACTCATGTTTCAGCTTGTGTGTTAAATTAGGTCTTAGGCCTAACTCACACCCCAAAAGGTAGCTCAAAGGGAGGAGGATTGCCCAAGCCTTATAAGAAGTCCACTCATCTCATTAACCATCAATGTGGGAATTTTTGTTTTAACACCCCACCTCATGTCCAGTGCATAGCATTTGGTGCGTGCGCAATATTGGGCAATTTTTGACCCACCTCACACCCAGTTGGGCCCCAACATCGGGTGAGATGGGTCCTGCTCTAATACCATAAGACCTAATTTAACATAGTATCAGAGCAGGGGCCATCTCGCCCAATGCTGGGACCCAAAATAAAAAATTACCCAAAAAATGCCCACACACCAGATGCTTGCACTGGGCGTGAAGTGGGTCAAAAATTGCCCAAAATTGCCAACGCACCAGATGTTAAGCACTAGGCGTGAGGTGGGGTGTTGAAGCAAAAAGTCCCACATTGGTGGTTAATGAGATGGGTGGATTCCTTATAAGGCTTGGACAATCCTTCTCCCTTTAAGCTAGTTTTTGGGGTGTGAGTTAGGCCCAAGATCTAATTTAACATTGTGCTTTAATTATATAGAATGTTCGGTTATTATTTAACAACATGTCAATACCAAGGGTTCGCTTGAGGTCGATCCTAAGTGTTAATCACACCTAGAAAGTAGACTTAGGTAAAAACAAAGAGTACAAAGGCAAACATATGTCAAGTTAGAGAGATAATAGATAAGCTTATGTGTGTGCACGCTTGTTTAGATATAAGGGAGGGAAAGTGAAGAGACACTTTTACTGTTATGGATAAAAGAGAGAAAGGTGGAAATTTAAAGATGACTAAAATGTGAGTAAGGGTGTTTAATATTCGTATTTTTTATGACTCATTCTATGGTCGCGGATGGAATCAAATCCCCAAAACACTACTTGTAGAAGGTCTCATACCTTTGCATAGTTCGAGTTACCATCACAACCCCAAAACAATGTGATTCCTTTTCTGTACCACATGGTTCCTCATGAAAATTTTTGTAGAGATGCTTCTCTATAAACTTTTTTAGACCTTCTTTCTATGATTCTCATTTTATGCATTCCTGTCTATTAAGCATGTATTCCAACACACATTTAAAAGCAAAAGTGAATTCATAAAAACACAAAAAGATTAAAAGAAAGAAAAAGTAATTAGCTTGGGTTACCTCCCACGTTAAGCTTGATTTAATATCGCAGCTCGATGAAGTTTAACTCATCAACCGGATAAATTGAGGTTGTTAGGATCATGTGGTTCTTCACCTTGAGTTGCACCTTTTGAGTATGTCCTTACACCTTAGGAAACCTTCATTCTCTCAGTGACAAAATTTGGAATTCCATGGTCTTCCATGACTAGCTACATTGTTGAGTAACTTTGTAACATCCTGAAAATTTTTTGAGCAAAGACTCTAACCATCCTTCGTAGTGAGTAGGATTTTACCAAGGAATTTAAAATTTTGTTGAGTGGTAAGGTCACTAGATGTAGCACCATGAGTTTCAAAAAAACAAAAAGAACTAAATTGGAAATAACAAAATCTGAAATTTTGCAAGTTATGCTTAACTTATGAGTCTTGGTTCAATTTAAAACGACCATAAATCTTACTACATGATGAGTTAGGCGGCCTACAAGATAGATAATGAAGGTCTTTGAAGTATCTTTCCAATGCCACCACTTTTGCTAAGTTTTGATGTCGGATGAGTGAGATATGCCCTTTTGAAGTTAGACTGTCCAGTTAAGAAAAGTTACCCGAAAATAGTAAGGGGTATTTTGGACTTTTCCATACCAATTAGATTTAATTCATTTTTAGTAAGGTTTGAGGGGTCTAATCTGATTAGGTTCAATTTTATAGTCCTAATATACGCCTAGGGTTTTAGTTGAGAGTTTAAGAAGAGAAGAGCAGAGAAAAGAGGAGAAAAGAGGAAACGATCAAGACATTCGTCGAGATTCTTGAGAGTTGTTGCGGATGTTCGCCTTGGGTTTGATCCCTAAGAGGTATGTAAGCTTCCATAGTATTGGGTTCATTTACCCACATGCCAATCATGATTTATTCAGCGTAATTTCATTTTAGAAATTTAAGGATTTAAGTTCTTGATGAGTTCTTGATAAGTGTTCTTGAAGTTTCCTTATCGATTAAGTTTTGATGTAATATTCTACTTTGGTCAACTTACAAAGACCATATCTCTTAGAATATAGAGATTTACAGGATCCATAACCTATCCAATTAAAGGTATTTGAATCTACTTTCCAACGCCACCAATTTCACATCAATCCAATTTCTGAGTAAAAAGTTATGACTATTTTAGTAACCTATTCAGTGTTGTTACGAATTAGCCAACGG
The DNA here is from genome assembly GCA_035578085.1 of Solanum pinnatisectum. Taxonomy (NCBI): domain Eukaryota; kingdom Viridiplantae; phylum Streptophyta; class Magnoliopsida; order Solanales; family Solanaceae; genus Solanum; species Solanum pinnatisectum. Next base: position 39,519,074 of record CM069083.1, read on the forward strand.
AAAAACATTAAAAAGGGTTGTTTTGTTTTTTTACATCCAAGAAAATCCTAAACGAATTTCTTGACTAATAAAAGGCTCAAAACAATTAGATTTTCATCTTTTATTCCAACATTCTCTTCTCTCTCAAACCCTAAGGCAAAACCCTAAGGAAAAATCAAAGTCTAAGACTTCATTCAAGATTCTTTCATTCTTTTTCAAGATTCTTCTTCAAGGTATGTCTTTCTCCAAGAATTCCATCCTTTTCAACTCAAATTCCTCCATTCAATTATGAATCACTAATGAAAATCATAATTCTTGGCCATAGAGATTTCAAGAAACCAATCCAAGAATCTCAAGAAAGGTTTTCTTGATCATTTACCTTCAAACTAGGGTTTCAAGGCTTCTATTTAAGTTCTTCTTCAAGACTCTTCAATATTGTTTAAAAACCTTTTTCTTTCAGGTATGTAAGGCTATAATACTATTGGACTAGTTCATCCTCACACCTTATATCTACTTTCAAATCAGTAAAAGAGAAATCTAGGATTTCACCCCTAAATTTGAGTATTCTTGAGATAAGTTGATTTTGAGTTCTTCAGTTCATGTTTCTTTTAAAAATTATATTCCTAATTATTTGAGTTTCTATATTTTTATTGAGATCCTTGAGTTTATCTATTCATGTCTATAATTCAGCATGAACCCTATTTTGAGTTATAAATCTTAAGAAGTTTTTCAAAGCCAACACTTTAGTTTTAAACTGAGTTTTGAAGAAGTAAGTATGAGAATTATAAGAGTCATATACATGAGTTCCATATTGTTATTTAGATTGTTGAGTCAAGTCGTTCATGCCCATAAATTCCGTATGAACTCCATTAGTTGCATATCTTTGAGAGGAGTAGTATCTTAAAGTCCTAAGTCTTGAGTATTGAGCTCCTAATCATTTTGGGATTATATTCCTAATCATGGGGCTACAACATGTTACCCATGAAGGCCCTTGAGTTGAGTAGTTCAAACCCATAATTCCGCATGAACCCTATAAGTCGAGCATTCTTGAGATGAGAGGTATCATTGAGTCCTTAAGTTGAGTAGTTCATGCCCATAATTCCTCATGAACCCTCTGAGCCTAGCATTCTTGAGATGAGTAGTATCATTGACTCTATGAGTTCTGGAGTTCCAAGTATTGTGTTTTATGCACGGTTATTGAAAACATTGAATTGAGTCATTCACATCCATAATTCGGCATGAACCCTATTTTTAGAAGTCTTTTTACAAATTGTTTTAAAACTTGTTTTAAAGACTTGAGCACTAAGTTGAGGAAGAGTAGAGTTGAGTTCATTTTCTTTAAAATGATATATGGGAACTAAGTATTCCCAAGAGTGAATGTTTCTACATTTAAGATGAGAGGAAACTGAGATTTCCAAAAGTGTTTTGAGCAGTTTGAGTACCATCTCTTTTAAGAGAATGATTTTTGAGTAATAATCTCAAAACACAGAAAGAGTTATGTTTTTAAACATATGAGCTAGTATATTTTGGGAGTAGTATTGAGCACCGATATGGGGAAGAGTTCACACAACTCACATCCCCCATAAACCATGTAGGCAATGTGGGTAGAAAGGGTCATACTTTTTAGATGATCCCTTAATGCTTTTTAGTATAGACTAGTGGATCCACTTAGTAATAGGTTTTATACCCTGGCAAAGTATAGGACAGTTCTGGCAGCGTGGGTGAGACATCGTATCATCACATAGCTCATAGTGATGGTTGTCGGTTAGAGAAACTCCCGCAGAGATATTTTGTATTCTTATATACATGGAGTTTTTTTTGTATTTTCATATACAAACAAAGTTATTTTGTATCCTTGCATACAAACTGAGTTATTATTGTATTCTTAAATAAATTGAGTTTCTTTCTACTGTTTTAAAAGTTTTCCATATATTGCATCTTTTATTGTTGCTTTATATTGAGTTGAGTATTGAGAGTTGAGTATCCAGAGTTGAGTATCTTATTATTGAGTTGTTTCTTCTTTCATTGAGTTGAATATCTCCTTATTGAGTTGTGTCTTATTTTCTTTGAGTCGAGTTGAACCATGTTTCTTTGATTTGAGTGAGTTGAGAAGAGGTAAGTATGTTTCCTTTTTATCACATTCAAGCCTATGTTTATGCTTTAAAATTTCCCTTACATGCTCGTACATTCCACGTACTGAGTCATTTGGCCTGCATCGTTTCATGATGCAGATACGGGTCTTTAGGGTCATCAACAGGAGCTTCGTTCATACCACATGGAGTTCGAGTTAGCTAAGGTGAGCCTCATTGCTTCCAGAGGGTTCCAGTTGTACTTCCAGTTATATCAGTTGTTATAGGATGTCGTGGATCTTGTCCCGACTTTGATCTTTGTCATTTAGAGGCTTCATAGATAGACAGTAGAGTTTTAGAAATCTGTTCATTTATTTTGTTAAATGATTTAATGACTTAAGTTGCCTATTTTATGGCTAGTTGAATAATTTATTTTTATTCAAAGTTTTTCATTTGAGTTAAAGCTTTGTAATTGAGTTTCATGAATTTTTATTCAATTTTCAGCTTTGTATGCTTGAGTTAGTCTTTCTCTTGTAGTCGGCCAGGATAAGGGTCCGCTTGGGGACCAGAAATGGTTCTCGAGTGCCATCCACATCCAGGGTGTAGGCTCGGGTCGTGACAAACGTTATATCACAACACAGAGTTCAAGTGTCCTAGGGTGTCTATGAAGCCATGTCAGTAGGGTCTTGTTTATGGTTATGAGGGCCCCACTTCTATAAATAAGGGACTATAGACATTTAAGAAAAGTTCCCTATCTTTCATACTCTTAATCGTGCAATAGAGCTATGTCATAGAGACTTATTCACACTAGTGCGATTCTCAGATTCATTCGACTACCCATCATACTAGTGGTGGTTAAAAAGAAAAGTCAGTCCTTTATCAATGAGTTGTTCTTAGCAAAGAGCCTTGAGGAAGTCATGAGACTCCAGAGGGGCTTGACAGAAGCCCATGAGTGAGTTAAGTGTTGAGTTCTAGAGGAATGCACTCATGTTCATATGAATAGTGCGTTCAAGCTAAAAGCAAGTTGTAATCTCTTCCCTAACCCTTGTTTCAGTTAAGATCCTTATGAGGAAGTATGTTTAGATCTTGGGTAGTATTTTCACCCAAAAAGGTAGCATGAGTTATGAGATCATGAGAAGTAGTAGTGAAAGAGCCCAGAGTTAGAGGAAAGTATGCAGAGGTTTAGTAATCCAAGAAAAGGAGATAGTGATGAGGTAGACTATGTTATTACAGTCATGTACCGAGTAAGTTATTGATGAGGAGTTTTTCCTTATGGGTAGAGTAAGAGTTGCTAGTCAATATGAGATAGAGTATATCTTTTAACCAAAATAGAGTTGATGTCGATGTGCCATCGTGTTAGAGGAGACTAAATATATGTGTTGAATAGAAGCATAGAGTATTCATGAGGTGATAGACCCAAGATACGCTTATAATTTGTTTGAGAGGATCATGATGTTCAGAGGGTTATAGAACTAATGATTAGCTGCAATATATATGAGTGGTATAAGTGAGAGACCCTAACCTTTAGATAAGAGCAGTGAAGTGTTGCAAGCCACAATAGTAACAAGAGCATTAAGAAGTGTACTGAGATGGTATGTAATCAGAAGAGGTTAAGAGAAACACCTTAGAAAGAGGTCTTAGTACCCGCTTATAGAGAGTTCGGTAGTCATGCGATAAACTTCTCCCGAGTGATTGAGTAAAAGAGGGTGTAGACCAATTAGAGATGATGGAATAGGTCCATAGCTTTCAAGTGTTGGCTTTAGACCTAAGGGGGAGATGGCAAGATGAGAAATCAAGTCAAGTGTTTGAGAGTAAGATAGTAATAAGTTCCAAAGACTATGGGAGATATCCTTTCAGAGGTCCTCTTAGTAATGAAGTGATGTTAGAAAGAGGAGGTTGATGTTCTTATCGTGATGATAATGGTGTGATAATCCCATCTAAGGCTATAAAAGAGGAGGATAAGGTTTTACTATGAGAAATATTTAAATGAGAACTATTAGTTGGTTCGTAGGAGTCCATGGAGTTGTTAGAGTACTAAGCTTGGATGTGGTGGTAAAGAGTAATAGTTTTGGGATGAGATTCCCTATAGAGAGATATAGAACCTGAACCTTAAAATTTGGGTTAAGCTTGAATATAGTAAGAGCATACCATTAGATGCAGACCTTAGTAAGAGTAACCCATTCCTTACCCAGTCCAGTCGTCATTCGAGGACGAATGATCCCAAGGGGGAGATAATGTACCACCTCAGAAAATTTTTGAGCAAAGACTCAAACCATCCTTTATTGTAAATAGGATTTTACCAAGGAATTTAAAATTCTTTTGAATTTTAAGGTCACTAAATGTGGCACCTTGAGTTCCAAAACAAAAAGAACTAAATTGGAAATAGCAAAATCTGAAATTTTACAAGTTATGCTTAAGTTATGAGTTTTAGGTTAACTTCAAATGAGCATAACTCATAGTACAGGATGAGTTAGGCAGGCTACAAGATAGCTAATGAACGTTCTTTAAATTATCTTTCCAATGCCACCGAGTTTGCTAAGTTTTGAGGTCGGACGAGTAAGATATGCCCTTTTGAAGTCAAGTTGTCCAGTTAAGGAAGGTTACCCGAAAATAGTAAGGGGTATTTTGGTCTATTCCTTACCAATTAGATTTAATTTGTTTTTAGTAAGGTTTTAGGGGTCTAATCTGATTAGTTTGAGTTTTATAATCCTAATATACGCCTGGGGTTTTATTTGAGAGTTCAAGAAGAGAAAAGAAGAGAAAAGAGGAGAAAAGAGGAAAGGATCAAGACGTTTGTCGAGATTATTGAGAGTTGTTGTGGATGTTCGCCATGGGTTTGATCCCTAAGAGGTATGTAAGCTTCCATAGAGTTGGGTTCATTCACCCACATGCCAATCATGATTTATTTAGCATAATTTCGTTCTTGACATTTAAGGATTTAAGTTCTTGATGAGTTATTGATAAGTCTTCTTGAAGTTTCCTTATCGATTAAGCTTTGATGTAAGATTCTACTTAGGTCTACTTCAAACATCCATATATCTTAGAATATAAAGAGTTGCTTGAGTCATAAACCATCCAATTGAAGGTATTTGAATCTACTTTCCAACGCCACCAATTTCGTATCAATCCAATTTTGAGTAAAAGTTATGACTATTTTAGTAACCTAAACAGTGTTGTTACGAATTAGCCGATAGGAAAACATTAAAAAGGGTTGTTTTTATTTTTTTTACATCCAAGAAAGTCCTAAACAAATTTATTGACTAATAAAAGGCTCAAAACAATTAGATTTTCATCTTTTAATCCGTCATTCTCTTCTCAAACAAAACCCTAAGGAAAAACCCTAAGGAAGAATCAAAGTAGAAGACTTCATTCAAGATTCTTTCAATATTTTTTCAAGATTTTTTTCAAGGTAAGTCTTTCTCCAAGAATTCCATTCTTTTCAACTCAAATTCCTCCATACAATTATGAATCACTAATGAAAATCATAATTCTTGGCCATAGAGATTTCAAGAAACTAATTCAAGAAGCTCAAAAAAGGTTTCTTGATCATTTACCTTCAATCTATGGTTTCAAAGCTTCTACTCAAGTTCTTCTTCAAGATTCTTCAATATTCTTCAAGAACATTGTTCTGACAGGTATGTAAGGCTATCATAGTGTAGGACTAGTTAGTCCTCATACCCTACATCTACCTTCAAATCAATAAAAGAGAAATCTAGGATTTTACCCCTAAATTTGAGTATTCTTGAGATTAGTTGATTTTGAGTTCATGAGTTCATGTTTCATTTAAAAATTCTATTCCTAATTATTGAGTTTCTATATTTTTGTTGAGATCCTTGAGTTGATTTGTTCATGTCTATAATTTAGCATGAACTCTATTTTGAGTTATAAATCCTGAGAAGTTTTTCGAAGCCAACACTTGAGTTTTAAACTGAGTTTTGAGGAAGTAAGTATGAGAATTATAAGAGTCATATACATGAGTTCCATATTGTTAATTAGACTGTTGAGTCGAGTCGTTCATGCCCATAAATTCCGCATCAACTCCATTAGTTGAGTATCTTTGAGAGGAGTAGTATCTTCAAGTTCTAAGTCTTGAGTATTGAGTTCCTAATCATTTTGGGATTAGATTCCTAATCATGGGGCTACAACATGTTACCCATGAAGGTCCTTGAGTTGAGTAGTTCATGCCCATAATTCCGCATGAACCCTATGAGTCGAGCATTCTTGAGATGAGAGGTATCATTGAGTTCTTGAGTTGAGTAGTTCATGCCCATAATTCCACATGAACCCTTCGAGTCGTGCATTCTTGAGAGAGTAGTATCATTGACTCCATGAGTTCTGGAGTTGTTGAGTTCCAAGTATTGAGTTTTGTGCATGGTTATTGAAAACCTTGAATTGAGTCGTCCACGTCCATAATTCGGCATGAACCCTATTTTTAGAAGTCTTTTTACAAATTATTTTAAAACTTGTTTTAAAGACTTGATCACTGAGTTGAGGAAGAGTAGAGATGAGTTCATTTTCTTTAAAATAATATATGGGAACTAAGTATTCCAAGAGTAACTGTTTTTACATTAAAGATGAGAGGAAACTGAGATTTCCAAATGAGTTTTAAGCAGTTTGAGTACCATCTCTTTTAAGAGAATGATTTTTGAGTAATAATCTCAAAACACAAAAAGATTTATGTTTTTAAACATATGAGCTAGTATATTTTGGGTGTAGTATTGAGCACCGATATGGGGGAGAGTTCATACAACTCACAGCCCCCATAAACCATGTAGCCAACATGGGTAGAAAGGGTCATACATTTTAGATGATTCCTTAATACTCTTTAGCATAGACTAGTGGATCCACTTAGTAGTAGGTCTTATACCCTAGCAAAGTATAGGACTTGTCACGCCCCGAAGCTACCCCCAGGACGCGGACATGGGACCTAGGATCATAAGTTACCCCTACCTAACCCTAAGCTGGCATATCATAAGCATACTTAACAAATAATGAAATATATATCTAATGCGAAAGCTAAATCATGAGTTAAACAGAAATGATGGGGAATACCCGTATATTGTCTGAATATATGATAACTGAGAGTTTAACAACAACTGAAAAGTCAAACTCAAATACTAAAGTTGATTCTAACTATGTCTAAAATAAAGCCTCTACTGACTAGAAATGTTGGGACATGCCCAACTAGATCTAGCAAATACTGAAACAAAAGACTAAAAGCAAGGGAAATATGTCTGACGTCCTCGAGAACTGAGGACTCACCACTTATGCTGCTGAACTGGAGATCAAGAACTGATCTATGCCTGATCTGGAAGCTGAGGACCTAAACCTACATCACGAAAAGATATAGTGCAGAGTATGCATCAGTACTTGAAAGGTACTGAGCATGCAGGATAGAGTAAAGTTGAATAACAACATAACTGAATAAAGCAATAAAGCAATGATATAATTTGAACATGATAGGGATACTGAAAATACTGAACATGAGCTAACTGAATTCAATAACCAAGTTTATAGCATGTTGAGACTAAATATTGATTATACTGATAACAAGGTCAATGCAATAGTATCTGATTAAATTGTGGAAGCTACTAATAACCGACATAAAACCACATGAGCTAAATGTGGAGTCCGATGTATACGCCCTATCGAGAGAACCCAATATACTCTGCCAGAGGTATAAAGGCATGACTGGCGTGATGACTAAAATGTTGCCCACATAAGGAACTTACAACCTACAGGGCAAGTAGTTCTGGGACTTGCGGGTGACGGACCCTAGTCCACTCGTTATTAAGTCTTTTCCTAATTTATTATGTAATTTAGCAATTTAAAACTAAAATGTTGTAATTCTGGAGAACTCAAATACTGACATGCTAACTGTAAATGCAACATTAATGTACTAATAATGAAACATTTATAACTGGAGCATGTATAACTGAATAAACTAACCTAGCATGTGCAATTCATGAACAAAAAGAACTACATAGCTTGGGTTCTGAATTTATGAAGGAATTTATACAAAAACATACTAACATCATGATAATCTTTTTAGGAACATTAAAGTAACTAAATTATAATGATCTGCTGAAATTCTAGAAACCCTAGGTCTAGATAATATTACGGGAATCAAGGATCTAACTGAATTCTAGGGACCTAATGGGTGAAAGGAACCCACTAGTGAAATCCCACATACCTGGTGAAAAATTCCACAGAGAAATCTTTCAATTTCAGGGCTGGAACAGATGAAAACCTGAGGCGTTCTTGGAACTAGGGTTGATCGACTTCTTCTCCTTTATTTCTCTGTTTTGATCGTTTATTTTGAGAATGAAGAGACTAGGGCAGGTTCTAATTAGTTTACTAGGCTAAAACTAACAAAAAATACCTAGTTTAGGGATTAAATGACATAGTTTAGGGGTCCAACACATAAGGAAAAGACCAAATGACCCCTGACTTAAAAGCTGTCGGGGTCACCAACGAACCAGACCCGTGGACCGTTGATCAACCAATAGTCCGTGCTGGTTGGCCATCATTTGGCAATTGGGGCTGAGATCTGAGGGTCCGACCTACAGCCCTGGACGATGGACCGTGGTCTGACCTACGGTCCGTAGGTCCTGGCATAGGTTTAGACTTAGAAGATTATTCTGGAGAGTTCTGGGACTGCAGCTGGGGGCTGAACCACGACCATGGACCACTGACCGTGGCCTGACCTACAGTCTGTAGGTCCCAGCGTGAGTCAAAACTTAGCCAAAATTTTGGGACATTTCTGGGGAGGGCTGCAGGTGACCATCTACGGACCACCAGCACGAATCGTGGGTCACCCTATGGTCCATAGATGGTGCCCGTCGGTGGTACCTGTAGCTTCTAAAATCTACAATCTGGTCTATCTAGGATACAAGGTTTTACATTATCTCCCTCTTGGGAACATTCCTCCTTGAATGAAGTCTAAACTAGCTGAATATGGAGGGAAAGACCTATAAACCCTACCACTAAACACTCAAAACCAATTTCTGGCTGAGCTAAGTTCCAAAGACATGCAATTATTCTGAAAATGCAAATATACACTGAAGGAACATGATACTAAGACTGAATATATGCATGAATGACTGAAAATATGAAGAGGAACTATTACCTCAAGCTGGAATGGAATCAGAAGGAAAGAGGTGAGGATACTTGGCCTTCATGGTTGCTTCTCCTTCCGAAGTAGCTCCCTTTATGGATTGACTCCTCTAGAAAACCTTAACTAAAGTGACATCTTTGTTTCTCAACCTTCGAACTTGATGATCAAGGATTTCAACTGGTACCTCCTTATAAGTGAGACAATCCTTCACAGCCACACTTTCGAAAGGTACTATAGATGCTGGATCACCCATACACTTCTTCAACAACGAAATGTGAAAACCCGAATGCACTACTGCCAGTTTTGGTTGCAACTAACTCATAAGCCAATTTACAAACCCTTTTCAAGATCTTGTAAGGGCCTATATATCTAGGACTGAGCTTCCCTTTCTTGCCAAATCTCATCACCCCCTTTATAGGTGACACTTTCAAGAAAACCCAATCATCAACCTGGAACTCTAGTTCTCTTCTCCTTACAACTGTATAAGACTTCTGGCGACTCTAGGATGTCTTAAGTCTATCTCTAATGAGTTGCACTTTCTCCATAGCATCATGAACTGAATCTGTCCCTATCAAAGCTACTTCACCTACTTCAAACCAACCAACTCGAGAACTACATCTACGCCCATACAATGCATCATAAGGGGCCGTCTGAATGCTGGAATGGTAGCTATTATTGTGGGCAAACTCTATAACACGAATGTGATAATCCCAGCTACCCTTGAAGTCGATCACACAAGCTCTCAACATGTCTTCTAAGGTCTGAATGGTATGTTCTGCTTGACCATCTGTCTCTGATGAAATGATGTACTAAGATTAACCTGAGTACCAAGACCTTACTGAAATGACTTCCAGAAATGAGAGGTAAACTGAGGACCTCAATATGATATGATGGACAAAGGAACCCCATGCAACTTGAATATCTCATTAATGTACAACTTGGCATAGTCCTTCGCCGAATCTGTAATTTTAACCACCAAAAAGCACGCAGACTTAGTAACTCTATCAACAATCACCCAAATAGAGTCATGATGTCTGTGAGTACGAGGTAAACCTGTAATGAAGTCCAAGTTGATCACTTCCCACTTCCAAGTAAGAGTGTTGATCTCTTGAGTCATGCCTCCATGTTTCTGATGTTCTACCTTGACTTGCTGACAATTGGGGCACTTAGCCATAAAATATGCTATATCACTTGTCATGCCATTCCACCAAAAGACTTCCTGCATATCAAGGTACATCGTAGTGGCACCTGGATGAATAGAATATCTGTAATAATGGGCTTCTGCAAGAATCTTCTGTCTCAACTCACCCACCTTAGGAACACAAAATTGACCTTGATAGCGCAACACACCATCTCCCCCTTAGGAGAAAGCCTCAACTCTCTGCTGATGGACTGCACCCTTTAGTTGAAGCAATATCGGATCACTGTCTTGCTTTTCCTTAACGTCCACTACCAATGAAGATTCTGACCCATTCTGAACTGTTACACCACTATATGATATGCTTATAAGGCGAACTCCCAAGCGAGCAAGCATGTGAATCTCCTTCACTAGTTCTTTTCTTTCTTCCTCAACATGTACTACACTACCCATAGATAGTCTGCTAAGATTATCTGCTACTACATTGGCCTTACCAGGATTGTAATGCACACGCATATCATAATCCTTAAGGAACTCAAGACACCTCCTCTGGCGAAGATTCAACTCTTTCTGGGTGAACACATACTAAAGGATTTTATGGTCTATGAACACATCTACATGAACACCATACAAGTAGTGTCTCTAAATCTTAAGTGCAAACACTATTGCTGCAAGCTCGAGGTCTTGAGTTGGATAGTTCTTCTCATGCACCTTAAGTTGTCTGGAAGCATAAGCTATAACCTTTCCTCACTACATTAACACACTACCTAGGCAGACTCTGGATGCATCACAATAGATCACATAACCATATGAACCGTATGGTAGAGTCAAAATAGGAGTTGTAGTCAACCTAGTTTTCAATTCTGTGAAGCTTTTCTCACAATCATTTGACCACTAAAACTTAACCCTTTTCTAAGTTAACTTAGTCAATGGAGAGGCTATGGATAAGAATCCTTCCACGAACCTTCTATAATAACCAGCCAAACCCAAGAAACTTCTTATATCTGTAAGAGAGGTAGATCTGGCAATTGTTTCACTTCTTCTATTTTATGAGAATCCACTTGGATTCATTCCCTAGACACAATATGCCCAAGGAAAGCAACTGATTGCAACCAAAACTCACATTTGCTAAACTTAGAGAATAACTGACGATCGTTAAGAGTTTGCAGGACAACCCTCAAATGACTCGCATGTTCTTCCTCATTCTAAGAGTAAATGAGGATATCATCAATAAAGATGATAATGAACAAGTCCAAGTACTGCTTAAACACCCTGTTTATAAACCTATGAAAGTTGCAGGAGAATTGGTTAGTCTAAATGACAGAACTAAAAATTCATAATGACCATACCGAGTTTCAAAGGCTGTCTTCGAAATGTCACTATCTTTGACTCTGAGCTGATAATAACCGAATGTAAGGCTTATCTTTGAGAAGTGACTAGCACCCTAAAGTTGGTCAAACAAGTCATCAATCCTGGGAATAGGGTACTTATTCTTGATTGTGACTTTGTTCAACTACATATAGACAATGCACATCCTGAGAGAACCATCTTTCTTCTTCACAAACAACACTGGTGCACTCTATGGAAAAATACTGGGTCTGATGTTGCACTTATCTAGAAGGTCTTTCAACTGCTCTTTTAATTCCTTAAGCTCAGCTGAGCCATCCTGTAAGGAGGAATATAGATAGGTTAGGTATCTGGAAGGAGATCAATTCCAAAGTTGATTTCCCTTTCGAGAGGAAATCTGGGAAGATCGTCTGGAAACACTTTTGGGAATTCATTAACTACTGGAAGTGACTCAACAGTTGGGGTTTCGGAGCTTGAATCCTTAACCCGAACTAGATGATAGAGACATCCCTTAGAGATTATTTTTCTAGCCTTAAGGTAAGAAATGAATCGACCCATAGGCATTTACTTACTACCCTTTCATTCTAAGATTGGTTTGTCTGGACACTGAAAACAAACCATCCTAGTCCTACAATCGACTGAGACATAATAGGAATGTAACCAATCCATGCATAAAATGGCATTGAAATCTACCATTTCTAACTCTACAAGATCTGTTTAGGTGACTTTCTGGGAGACTGTGACACAGCAATTTCTGTATACCCGTCTAGCTATAATTGGGTCACCAGCTGGAGTAGAGACTGAGAAGGGATTTGAGAGAGTTTCTGGACTAACATCAAATTTGATTGTTATTTAAGGAGTTATAAAGGAAAAAGTAGCCCCTGGATCTAACAAAGCATAAACATCTAGATTAAGGACTCGTAACGTACCAGTGACCACATCAGGAGAATATTCCTGATCCTGGCGAGCCTGAAGAGCATTGACTTATTTTGTTGCTATCCGCCACCTATACTAGATGAGTTACCCTACTGAGTCGGGTGACCTGCTGGTGCTACTAATGTTGTAGACTGAGCTCTACTATTATTGCCTCCTTGACCCTGTTTAGTAGAAAGACAATCTCTCAACTTGTGACCAAACTGACCACACCCAAAGCATACTTCCTTTCTTGCAAGACACTCGCTCGGATGGTTCTTACCATACTTAGGACAAGTTAGGTAGGTTCTGGTGCCTTGTGCATGAACCATGAGACGAGAGATGTCCATGTTATTAATGAGCATGGTATTACGACACTCTTTAACTACCATTTTGGACACACCAGAAAATAACTTGCTCATCCTTGCCCTAGAATCAAAAACCATTGTTGGAGAACATTTAGACAATTGTGTGAACTTTATAGCATATTCCCTCACACTCATACTTCCTTGAATAAGGTTGATGAAATCAAGCACCTTGGCTTCCGTCATCTCAAGGGGAAAGAACCTATCAAGAAAAGCATCCTTAAACTTCTCACAATCAAGAGAACATGCATCTTTCGGTCACCTTTCTTTTCATTGGTTGAACCATGTTTGAGCAACACATTTTAGTTGATAAGCGGCCAACTCCGCCTTTTCCACCAGCATCACTGCCATGATCATCAAGACCTTATAAATCTCATCAATGAACTCTTGAGAATCTCCCTCAACCTTTAAACCATGAAACTACGGAAGATTCATCCTAGTGAAGTCCCTAACTCTAGATGTCATCGTACTCACATTTGGGCTCACGGGAATCGCAACCTCCCTATTGACTTGGGCTATCATGGCTTGGGCCAACACTTGAAAAGCAACCCTAAACTCCGTATTAATCACTTGCTCGACCAAAGGATCGACCAGAACTTGATGAGCTTGTGGAGGACCTTCTTGTTCTGCATTCTCCCTCATATTCCTTCTAGTATAAGCTCTTTGAGTAGCTATCTCCTGTAGTGAATCAGATAAGGATTATAAAAGAGACCTTATAGAGTTAAACTCTATCGCATGACTTTAGAGTAGTGAAAGAAGTGGAGTTTCCTAATCATCTTGTAGCCTCTCATTCATAAATGTGGTGCGCTTCACACTCATGAACAAGATTCTACTTGAAGTGGCTTATGAGACATCCTAGGACCATTCTAAACCTTGTGCTCTGATTACCAAGTTTGTCATGACCCAGGGTTACCCCTAGATGTAACATAGTGTATAAGACCCCGAGGACCCCATACAAGCCACTTAGCATTCATAACATAAGAAATAGAACATAAGAGATTAAAACACATTTCAAGCCCAATAGTTTTTATAAAAGAAAAGCAGAAATCTAAAATACTTGTCTCAATAGCCTTCTAATACAATAGAATGAAATTGGGCCTAGCCCATACATCATGTCCAAAACTGAAATACAAGAAAGAAACTAAACAATGGAAATCCTTCCTCGAACCATGAGGACTCACCAAGCTCAAGAATCTCGAAGTCAACCACTAGCCACGAAACTAAGGACCCTGACTGTCGGACCCTACATTAGGGGAAATGTAGGCAAGAATATGTGTTAGTACAAAACAATGTACCAAGTATGATATCCATGCGTAAAACATTTAAATCATTCTAAAAGGGGACATTTCAGGAACATGCAATTGACCAAGCTAAAATATGATATAAAAAGGTTAGAAAACATAAGGCATAAAATCATGGTCAATTCAAGCTAACATCTTTAAAATCTTTGAACTCATATGAGATAATTCTTGAAGTAACCTTAGTTTATTATTAATGTGGGGAATTAGCCTTAGATGACATAGAGACCATGTGATCTATAACATGATCCCCTGGTGTCTCCCACACCAAAAAGGGTTGTCCTACTTGCTAAGGTAAGGACTATAAACTTCTAGCTTAGGTGGATCCACTAGCTAATATCTGTCTAGACAATCATCCTATGGGGGCACATAGGTAAGGGATAATGATATTGCTACTAGAAACCCGGCCTCTACTAATGGGAGAGCCCCTATCTCAATATCCTCTCAGTGCTAAGCATAAATCCCACAAAATAGTCATTTTATACTTGTTCTTATTATCCATGGAAAGGCACATCATCTTGCCAATCCAATCTAAGTCATCGCCAATGGAAAGGTATAATTAAGTATCCAATCCAAGATAGGTTTCATTAGGATAGCTCTTAATCTTTGATTCAATTAGGTGAGAAGACCTTTCAACCTTAGAATCCTTTAAGAAAACCTTTCACAATCATTTTTTCATGTGTTCATGAGAAAATCCTTTCAACAACACATCATTAACATCATCATTGATACTTTACCCTCAAAGCATCCTTAAAACATTTTCATAGTTTTCATAAGAACTTGCATAATTCCATAATTTACCTTTCAAGGCTCAAAACCCACTTTTATTATCAACATTTAGAAAACATGGGTTAGCTATGAATTTCATCATAATATTATGTAAATCTATCAATACATGTTTAATTTCATAAAACTCATCCTTCATAATCAAAATCCCACATCATATGATCATAACTTGGAAAACATGGGGCTTACATGGGTTCATAAGGAAAAACATCATAAAACCATAATAATTCATCAATTCATGCATAAGAGATCATAATTCAATCATTTAAGTTAATAATGAAAAGCACTCATCGCAATTGAAGAAAACTCTAACTCAATTGGGGAATTCTAACTTTGAAAATAGAGAAATTTGGGAACTCCATGAATGGAAGGAATCCATGGATTAAAAGTATCATACCTTGAAGCCAAATGCTAATCTTCAATGGAGGAATTGAGACTTGACTTGAAACCCTAGGTTGAATCCTTTTTCTTCAAGCTTTCTAGAGTGAGAAATATTTGAGAGAGTTCTTCTTTTGGGTAAATTGAGAGAATGATTTCTATTGGGAAATTTGGGGGTAAAAATGCTTATATAGGGATCTTAGAAATAGGCAAAACGACATAATATTAGGCAAGCTTAATTAGGAAAAGACCCAACTACCCCTAAACTTAACTGCCAGCTACCCATCTACGGACCCTAGTCGACGGACCGTAGACTGACCGACGGTCCGTCCTACACAATCGTCAATAGTGATTAGAAAGTGGGAATAAGGGGTCTTAGACCATGAACCTAAACCACGGATCGTGGTCCCACCAATGGTCAGTTGGTTTGGGCCGTGGTTCCAACTATTTGAACCCCTTTTTGGGTTCCCTTCCACATACCACACCTACAGTCCGTGGTGCTATCCACGGGCTGTGGGTGGCCCTCGTGGCTGGCACCTGCAATTTCCCATAATTTGCTTTATTTTCCTTTTTCGAATACGGGGTGTTACATTCTAGCCAAAGGCCCATGGCCTAATCCTACTTTAAATGATTGAAATTAGTCTCTTTATTTGGTTTCCAATTCTATTAGGAAAAGGATTGGAATTGTAATCCTATTTGGAGTTGGTTTTGGCTTTGTAAGGTAAAGTACAACTCTATAAATAGAGGATGGTTTTGAGAGAATAATTCAATGACCCATTAGTATTGTCAATTTGTGGGACACAAGCTTGATACGTTATCACTTGTGTGAACCTCCCATGTATTTCGAGTGAGTTGGTTGAGGTTATTTCTCTCTATATTTTGTATTCTCATGTTTATATAGTGGATTGCTCATCTCTTTTGTGGACGTAGGTCGACTTATCGAACCATGTTAAATCTTTGTGTCTTTTGGTATATTTCTCATTTGTCTTCTTACTTGTGATCTTTCTAGGTTTTCTTTGCTAGCTTCTGTATAACACCTAATTATTTTCGATCCCAACAAGTGGTATCAGAGCCAAGTTCGCTGTCAAGGATTTTTTGATGGAGGAGAATATTAGCCAGATGGTATGTCTAAACGGAAGAAACTATAACATATGGAAAATCAAGATGAAAGATCTACTATTTGTGAAGAAGATTCATATTTTCGTCTTTGCTGCTCATAAACCTGAGACTGTGACTGATGAAAATTGGGATTTCGAGCACCAACAAATATATGGATATATAAGGCAATGGGTTGAAGATAATGTTCACAACCATATTGTGAATGAGACATATGCTAGAATATTGTGGGAAAAGTTGGAGACGCTTTACACTTCAAAAACTGGAAATAACAAATTGTTCTTCCTAAAGCAAATGATGACTTTTAAATACAAGGAGGCCAGCCCTATTAGTGATCACACAAATGATTTTCAAAGTATTCTTGATCAACTATCAGGAATGGGTGTTAATTTTGATGACGAAATACAAGGACTTTGGATTCTTAATACTCTACCAGATTCTCAGGAAACTATTTGTGTTTCTTTAACAAATTATGCTATTAGTGGAAAGGTGACTATAGAATATGCAAAAAGTGGTGTGTTGAATGAAGAAGTTAGAAGAAATCTCAAGGCATATCCTCACATTCAGATGTTCTATATACAGAAGATCGAGTAAGATATAAGACTAGAGATCTGATAAGTAGAGGTAAACGCAAAAGCAAATCAAGATTCAGGAATCAAAATATTATATGCCATCATTGTGGAAAGAATGGACATAGTAGAAGATTTTTCAAACAGTTGAAGCAAGATCTTAATGAAGGGAAGAAAGAAGAAAATAACAGAAACAATGTTGTTGTTGTTGTCCGAGATGAGCTTCTCTTTGATTGTGATAAAGACGTTATCAATTTTGTATCTCAAGATACAAGTTGTATAGTAGATTCTTGAGCTACATCACATGTCACACCGAGAAAAGACTTATTTTCATCTTATACTTTTGTTAACTTGAGTGTGTTAAAAATGGGTAATTTTGGTGAGGTTAGGGTATTTGGTGTTGGCACTGTTTGTTTGAAAACCAATACTAGTACAACGTTAGTCCTTCAAAATGTCAATCATTCTCCAGACATTCCCTTGAACTTGATCTCTGTAAGACAACTAGATGATGATGGCTATCATAATGACTTGTTCAATGGCCAATGGAAGCTCACCAAAGGCTCATTAATTGTATCTCGAGGAAGAAAGCATTCAAATTTATACGTGACAAAAGGATCAATTCTTGGTGACTCAATAAATTTTGTGGAAAATGAGACTTTATCAGAATTGTGGCACAAGAGGCTTAGTCATATGAGCGAGAGGGGTCATATGTTTAGCTAAAAAGAATTTGCTTGCTAGTGTTAAACAAGCAAAGGTGAAAAGATGTGTGCATTGCTTAGATGGGAAACAGAAAAGAGTTTCTTTTCACAATCATCCTCCTTCAAGAAAGTCTGAGCTACTAGAGCTAGTACGCTCTGATTTGTGTGGTCCTTTTAAAGTGAAGTCAAAAAGTAGTGAGCTTTATTTTGCAACTTTCATTGATGATCATTCTCCCAAGATTTGGGTATATGCTTTAAAATCAAAAGATCAAGTACTTGATGTATTTAAGGAGTTTCAAGCCTTATCTGAGAGACAAATGGGAAAGAAATTAAAATGTATTCACATTGATAATGGTGGTGAGTATATTGGTCCCTTTGATAACTACTGCAAATTGCAAGGAATTCGTCATCAGAAGACTCCTCAATTAAACGGCTTGGCAGAAAGGATGAACAGAACTTTAGTTAAGAGAGTTAGATGCATGCTTTCAAAGGCTAAACTTCCAAATTCATTTTGGGCTGAAGTAGTTAACACTGTTGCATATGTTATCAATTTGTCTTCTGATGTTGCTTCGGATGGTGATGTTCCAAACAGAGTTTGGTTTGCGAAGGATATTTCTTATGATCACTTGAAAGTTTTTGGGTGTAAAGCTTATGTGCATGTTCCAAAAGATAAGAGGTCAAAATTGGATGTTAAAACTAAGCAGTGCATCTCCATTGGTCATGGTCAAGATGAGTTTGAATATTTCTTTTATGATCTAATTGATAAGAAGCTCATTAGAAGTCGTGATGATGTGTTCTTTAAAGATCAAACTATTGAAGATATTGACAAGGCTGAGAAATCAGATTCTCAGATTCATGAGAGCTTAGTTGATATTGATCCAATCCCTATTATTGATACATATTTTGCACATGAAGGAACCCAAGATAATGATACAGATAATGATCAGGGAGTAGAACCTATATATGATCCAACTGATGGTGTTATGGTTAATCATCAACCAACTAATATTAAGATAACTACTTTAGATGCTTCAGAAACCTCTTGTAGAAAATCCACTTGGGAGAAGTGGAGCTCAACACGTTATTCTCCTAATGAGTATATCCCTTTGACTGACATAGGATAACCTGAAGGTTATGATGAAGTCATTTTAGATACTCATAGAGATAAGTGGAAAGAATCCATCGTAGGCAAGCATGAGCTTTGTAGAAGTGTGGCAGGCATGAAGCCCGTCAAGAGTTCCTCCACTTGAAGTCCATTTGGCCCCTTGGCTGGAGGGAGAGTTTGTTGGGCTATTTTCCATGTTCCATCCAAAGGCCCATGGCCTAATTCTACTTGAAAAGGGATTGGAATTATTCTCTTTATTTGGTTACAATTCTATTAGGAAAAGAATTGGAATTGTAATCCTATTTGGAGTTGGTTTTGACTTTGTAAGGAAAAACACAACTCTATAAATAGAGGATGGTTTTGAGATAATACTTCAATTTCTCATTAGTATTCTCTTTCAAAGACATTAGGATATAATAGAGGTTTTTGAGAGAGCTTTCAACAAAAGAGAAGAGAGGAGAAAAAGGATTCTTTTGTTGCAGTCTTTTTCTCTGACCAGCAACATTCAAATTGCGCTTCCCTATTAACTAACCGTTGGATTTGGGTGAAATTTGGAATGTCTGTTACTGACATCTTGGTGGTTTATTTGAACAGTGGAGATCAGATTCAAGGGTCAAACAAAATCCTATTTTATGTTATGAATAGAAGTTGTGTTTGGGTGGTGTTTCTTTTTATTTATCTTTTGTTTGGTGTAGCTATTGTTTTTTCTCTTTTGGCACTTGTTGTGTATCCATTAGAATAATATTTATAACACTCTTATTGTTATAGTGAAGCAATTTGGATCTTGTCGATCCTGTGGGTGTTACCTTCGGTTTGAAGGGTTTTCCACAATAAACTTGATGTTCTTTATTTTTAGATTTTTGTCTCATCTTTTTGTCACAACAAGTGGTATCAGTGTCAGATTCAATAATGGAGTCAGGTTCAATAGTTCGATAATCGATTGTTGAACCAAGTTAAAATTGGGTGTTCATCTTGGCGGCTGTAGTTCTAGCCGCAACCCTTTTTGATAGTAATGAAGATTTTTTTGGAGAAATTATTTTAGAGAAGTTCTCTATGTTGAGACATAGATTTTTCAAAGGAGATTCTGAAGAGGAGATACAATCCGTTGAACATTATGTAAAGAAGGTGGATAAATTTATTTTATCAGAAATTCAGGCCAAGGGGGAGATTTGTTAGGTATTAATTGCCCTGACTTTCTTACCATAAATAGATTTTCCTTTAAGGAAAAGGTTTTGGAGTAGCTAGTCCATTTCTTGTAGGAAAATGTTTAGGACCCTATAATCAACATTTACAATGTAGTCCTAGGGGCTTTGAGCATTTTGGTTAGGGGGAGAATTTGTGGGACACAAGCTTGATACGTTATCACTTGTGTGAATCTCCCATGTATTCCGAGTGAATTGGTTGAGGTTATTTCTCTCTATATTTTGTACTCTCATATTTATATAGTGGATTGCTCATCTCCCTTGTGGACGTAGGTCGACTGCTTGAACCACGTTAAATCTTTGTGTTTTTGGTATATTTTTCGTTTATCTTCTTACTCGTGGTCTTTCGAGGCTTGCTTTGCTAGCTTCTGCATAACACCTAATTATTTTCAATCCAAAACATACTTTTGTAGGTGACTTAGAGTAGTTATACTCACATCAGGTTGAAGTTACTAGTAGTGTTTACCAATTTTTTCAACTAATGATATTTTATGTAAAATTGGTAACATGCTAAATGCTAAAAATACTTGTTTGCAATAAATTTTAAAGTGAGAAATGCAATTATAAAATAAATATGAATATTTATTGATAAATAGTGTGGGATACAATTCTGTTCGTCCTCTTCTCTCATAAAATTTCTCCGTGTTCGAGGGCCGTTAGTGGCGTATTTATCGAACTAAGATGATTTGAACTTTATCTCTATGAAAGAATTTGTTGATCTTCTTGAAGTATTTGATTATCAAGAAGACTTTAACACATCTTAATCTCTTTATGAATATCAATCCCATAGAGTTTATGGGATATTTATTAGATTTATTTGATTTCCATTGATCTTTGTGAATATTTCATGAATATGTGGAATATTCAAAAATTTTATTTAAGGGAATGTGATACTCTTTTACATAGGCATAATCTAGGGTTTAGGATTAGAATAGGCTCCAAGAATTCTAACTGGAATCGATTACATATTGTAGAGTCCAAACTAGAATCGAACACGTCTTGTTAAGTCCCATAAAATTTCAATGTCTACAAATGTCCCATGTTTCAAGGCTTGTAAGAATGTAGACTTGATGAAACTAAAAGACGAGGCTTGAAGTACACATTCTCCACTTTGCGGTTTTGTGGCTTCAGATTTATAGATTTGATTTGTTAAAGAAGTCTCACTGTGAGTGCCAATTTGTTTACAACAAATTTTCTCAGATATAAAAATAAACTACAATCACAAAACAAATAAGAAGAATAATTTTATTTATCAAGATTGTTAGTAAAAATCTGTTGATCTTGCCGTTAGTGGCGTATTTCTCAAACTAGGATGATTTTAAATTGATCTATTTATGAATATTTCATGAAATTGTGGAATGTTCAAGATCCCTTTTTAAGGGAATATATCATCCTTTATATAGTCATGAGCTTGGATCTAGAGTAGCCTCCTAAAATCCTAAATGAAATAGAACTCATCTTGTAGAGTCCTACATCTAATCATACCACCGCAAAAAAAAAAAACATTGTTCGTAAGCTTACGGTTGTAATAATCAACAATGAAATTGAGCCCCCTTAGGGAAAATATATATTTGGTGTTTTTTCCATCTTGCGACAATATTCATTCAGAAAGTAATAATCAACAACTGTACTGTTAGCCAATAATTACAACATTAACAAGTATAATCCAAATGGATTTTAGAAATAATTGATCTGTATCCAAAGAAAATCAGAAAATTACATTTAATGGCAGGAACCAATATGGGATAGTCATGAACAAAGAAACAATTACAAATAACACTAAGGAATATATATGCTGATATAGAATGTGAGCACGTCCATTAGAATAGAGACAACATTTTTCAAAACTAAGTGATTCATCCAGTATGAGAAGTGGAATCCTCTGAAGCCACTGATTACGAAATATTTCAGATTGCGGTGTGGTTTGAGGGCTTCAAGCACTTTTAACTTCTTTTGATTCATATATATGTGGTTCATCATCATCCCAACTCATGCTTAATGAATGCAGATTCATTTTTGCAGATAAGTTGGCTTCTGTTGCCTCTGTATCCTTCTTCACTCTCTCAAGGTGTGTGATTTTAATTGAGCCATTGATAACTTAGTCTCAGGACATGCAAAATACTACTTTTATCTTGAGACAAATTCCAAATTTCACTATCTCTCACATGTTCCCGTTCTCTTTCTTCTCTCTTGAAGCGCAAAATACCTCCAAGAGTCTTGGCTTCTAGAGGCACACCACCACATTTTTTAACAATCTCTTTTCCAATAACCACAAGGTTAGGATTTATTTCTTCTTGGTGTCCAAATTCACTGTGGATGAACAACAACCAACAATCTTCTTAAGACAGATTTGACAATTCATATGGGTGCAATGTTGTTCCCATAATTGATCCAACCTTTTTCAAGACGAGTAGTGGTTAGAACAGAAGCACCACTTGCTCCAACCTTCAAGACTGCTGTTAAATTAGCCCACTTCTCTTGATCTTCATTCCAAACATCATCTAAGACAAGTAAGTATCTTTTTCCATTCAGTAGCTCCTGAAGCTTCTTTTGCAGTGGAGCCAAGTCCATGTCACCAAGTAGTGACTTTCCTTTAATAGATTCTACAATTGCCTTTATCAACCTTTTCTCATCAAAATAATCTGAGACACAAATACATATATTGCGATAGAAATGCTCAGTTACTCTCTGATCATTGAAGACCATTTGGGCAAGAGTTGTCTTTCCTAGTCCACCCATACCAAGTATTGGGAGGACAGAAAAATTTTGGGTATCACTAACATTGTTTATCAGGATTTTCACTATCTCATCTTCCTATTTCTCCATTCCATAAAATTGTGGTTCAATTAATACATAACCTGATGCAAGCAATGTCAACATGAGAATATTGTTACATTCATTCTCATTAAGAGTTAGTAGAAAATAGAGAATATTTTTGCACAATATACTTATGTACTATCAGAAATACTTTAAATACACCAATTGTTATACTTTTGGTCCAAATATATCTCTCCCATTATTCTTTTAGTTACCCCACCCCTTTATTCTTTGGCACAAATTTGCCCTTAATCTTGAAGGAAAGACGTGACAAGAACATGATCAAATAATTCACCGCCAATGCTTTTTTGTTGCTCCATTGTATCATGATTTGAATTTGGTAGCGTTATGAGAGGATGATACTGTCACTCACTCTCTTCCAGCTTAATACGTTTCTATTCTATCTAAAGTTTTATCTTTTCTGATAATTTTCCATTATGGTACCTTGATAGTATTATTTTTTCTGAACTTGGTACTTTAAGAAAAGAAATGAACGATGGAATACTATGCTCCAACTTTATCTCCTATATTCCACTCTGAAAGAAATCCAGCCTAATCAATGACAAGTAGAATCATGCCTAATCATTTTTTTTTTTTTGTTAGACAAAATTTACACTCAGCTGTCTGGAAAGGCTATCATCATTGAGAACATAATATTAATTTGATTAAACGAAACAGATCGAGTATTATGAGTTTATAGGTAAACAAAAGAATTCAAAGCAAAGGAAATGGGTAGTGGATGAGTTAAACGGGTGGATTTCTAAAGAAATCAGCTATTTAAAAGTTGGGGTGGATACTTGAATTTGGTAAAGCTTAAAGATGAGTTTGATCTAAAATTTGATGGCCATCAGATCGGAAATTTGGAGAGATACCACAAGCACTACCTTATTGTAGCCCCAAATCTGCAGATGATTAATTTCGGCGAGCTACGACGGCTTCAAGCGTAACATTTGGTCTTCACCATTTAGACCTCTGACTGTAGTGGCTTTTCTTTCTTTTTGATGTCCTATTTCTAATTTGGTTTCCTTCGCTTTTACTATTTGTCTCTTTAGTTTATATTTTTCTTTACTAAGTGGTGGGGCGTGTGTGCCTAAACCCATCAAATTTTATTTTATTGGCACTTTAATTTTATTCTAATAAACTCTTGGGTACATTTTGTACCCTTTATTTTTTTTAAAAATGATTCTGAGCTTGTCAGGTTTGACAAATTTGTGCCAAAATATAATTAAAAGATTTAGACTCATGAAGTAAGATATATTTAAACTATTTACGATAGTACATGAATATATGTCACCCTTTTCTAAATTTTAATAATTGTCAAATAATGAATGTAAACTAAGTTGTTGTAATAGGAGTATTAATTTACAATGAGTACATGTTTCCCGTCTAACAATTACTTGTCTCTCTATAATATTTTCGTGCAAATGAAAATTCTTTCTTTCCTCAGCAATTGCATTTAGTTTTTTCATCAGTTGGTCCATCCTTTTCCCGACCCTGTGACGGAAAGGGATAACCTTTGGATGATAACGGCCATATGCAGACTGGGAGAATCGTGTGGCCTTAGTTTTATATTCATCCAAGATGTTATCGACTTTATATGCAGTAACATTGAGTTTCTGCAACCAATTTTCTAATGGCTTGTAGTTGAGTTGCTTCTCTTGAGCATCTTCAAGGACGGCTTGGATTGTCGAGAACATGCTTGAAAGCCTTTGGAATTCATTTTCAAAACCGAAAAGCAATACAAGTTCCCCTTTGAGGAAAGAAGTAAGGTTTTCTATCAAAACTTTAATCAGAGCTTCAGCCATATGTTGAATTCACTATTATGAATATCAGATATGTGGAGGGAGTCTAGATTACTAGAATTTTAAACAATGAATAGCAAGAGTGGGAATTGTAAACAATGAACAATATAGGTAGTTGTTGGAATAGTCTTTTATTTGATTTTTGAGAATCAAACTGTTGTTTACGTAATTAGATATTTATCAGCAAAGATGTTGAGGTAATTGGTGATACTTTCAGTAGAAAGCTTGCACGCCTAATAGTTATATGAAACTCGAAAACTAAGATACTTTAGATGTATTTTTGAGTTTTGCATTTTTTAATAAAAGATTTCATTTGGTAATTGGTATGCATATTCATGGATACTACTAGCTCGTTTCATATCTGTCTATTCTTGTGGGGGTGGTTTGTCCCATACGAATATATACATTTAAGTTACAAATCATGCCTTTTGGTCCTTCTAATATCTCAAGTTGTCAACTTGTTCAATCCTTTTTTGATGTTTTGTTTTGGTTCTATTCTCCATTTAAATTTATATGATATAATTTGATTAGACAGAGCAACAATTTATGATAGATAGAAATACTTTTGAAATTTATGGTCTAATCTAGGTAGGATTTCATATTTTATCAAATCTATGTATTCACATGTTAGTGTTGATTCAAGACAATTTGTTTCGAAAGAGTGTAGAGTCAATCAATTATACACATCAAAATACCACAGATTTTCCTCAAAACAAACAAGAAGAAGAGAACTTAAAACGCACACATTTCCTTTCCACACGGACAGAACAAGACAGAATAGACAGGGCCAAATTTAAGTGTAAAATTTGGGTCACCGGAACCCGTGGTCATCCGGCTAAACTCGATATATCATTTGTATAATTCTTACTAAATATTAGCAAAATGAACCGATGCACAAAATGACTAGATGGTCCACTGGTCGGAGGGCCGATTATCAACTTGGAAGTCGCTGGTTCGAATTTATCCCGCTCTATTTGTCTTTTTTTTTAAAAATAAAATAAAAAAGGGTCTATTTTATTATATTAATTAATAAAAGAAATGTCATTACAACTTTAATTAGCCAAGGCATAAAATAGAAGGAAAATATATTTCAATTAATTGCCTTCTCTTTAGCTCGCTAATTTATTGTCTTTATAAAATTTTGGAAATCTAACAGAAATAAAAAAATAATTTTAAATTTATTATTTTTATTTTAATTATAAAAGATCCATGTAGGGTATTTGATCTTTTTCACACATGAATTATTTTTTGACTTATTTAATTAACATTTTTTGAGTTTCTTATTCTTATTGCTTTGTTTATTCATTCACTTTAGTGTCAAACTAAGAGAAATCAAAAGAAAGAACTGTGAATGGAAAAAGTGAAAAAATTAAGAAAAATTTTAGAACAATTTTTCCTTAATTATATTGGAGCTTAAATATTATTATTTTTGTTGCTATATTGAAATTTAGTTTTTATATCTATAAACTTTTTGGGGCATCTATAATAAATTTTACAATAAAATTAGTGAAAGAAAATAAATTTGACCATTAAAATAATAAATCCAAATTAGCCGTTGAATAAAAAAATCTAAAAAAAAATAATATGACAAGGATCAAATATACCCCTATATTAATTTATTTTTTTAATATTATTTTTTGCATTCGTTAGAGGAAAAGAGTATAGGTGAGCCATTTATATGACATTCAGGATATCACTTTCATAACAAGGTGCATATCAACTCTAAATCACAAAGTTAAGGCCTATATTAGACCATTTTCCCTACAATTTTAGATATTGTCTTTAAAGTAATAGTGCACCCGTCTTCTTGAAATTATGGATTCACCTCTGATAATAGAAGCTCACTTTGGTCATTTTGACACACTTGACTAATGACTCTCCCTCTCCCATTTTAACACTTGAAACAGCCCGTAAACAACTTTATTTTATTGTTTCTCACATGATTCTTTAACAATACAATACACTCAAAGTTATGTAAATCTATATATCATAGAGTATATAAAGATATATATTTTATTATTGAGAAATGGAATAGAGTATATAAAGATATATATTTTATTATAAAGAAATGGAAAAATCGTTTTGAGGATGATTTTGAAAATGTTTTTAATTTTGTAAAACAAATTATTTCAATTGTGGAGGGTCTGGGAACGTGCGGTGCATGTTTATCTCTAATTTTTACTTTAAGTTTGTATCACAAAATAGTGAATCGATAGCTATATCACTTGAGAAAAATTTAAGAGAAAATTTACACAAATATATTTCTTGCATTATAAGGAATTACAAGAAGCAACAAATTTTCTCAACTACAAAATTAAAGAAGCAACTCGCTGAAGAAAGAACTAATCTCTTACTGGGAATTAAGAGAACCCACCTTAGTGTAGTTTTGAGAAATCTAATAGCATATTACTGTGATCATGTTTTAATCCTTGTGAGTCCCTCAAGTTGCAACACTACATGGTCCCCTTATATAATTATTTCAACAAAAAATGACGCTTGCTGTCCTCTCATAATCCTATATATGTATCTCTTGCTCTTTTCGCAAACACATTTTCAAGCTTATATTTATTTTTCACTCTATGGTTGATCTCCTCTCATAATCCTTAGAGTAGAATGTAACAAATTTTATGAAGTAAAAATACAAACAATGTTAATTTTAACGAAAAATATAATATAAAATTAGAATAATAAAACCTGACTCAAAAATTTAAGAAGTTGTTATACTGATGTCAAAATAGTGATGCGTTGTAATGACCCTCGAGGTCATTTATGTGTTTTTGCATGCTTTTACTGTTTTCCCCTTCCTGTAGCTTCCTTGTAGATTTTGTGTAGTACAAGGTTTTGTAGCAAGCTTCCTGAGGTGGTTGTGAGAGTTTTGAGCAAGTTCCCTTTTGGAGGCTTTTAAAGTGAAAGAGTTGACTTTAGTTGTCACACCACTTCCCTTTTTTACAATTGTTAAGGATATGACGGGTTTTCTTAAAAAATATATATATATATATAAAACTAAAAGAAAAAAAAGATTTTTTTTTTTAGAGTCGCCACTTGAAATTAAGTTTTTTAGGTGTTCCAAGTCACCTGGCAATTCCTAATTTAAAAGAGAAAAAAAAAACTCTTTATTTTTAGTCTACGAAAACATAGATTGGGTAAGGAATTCTATTGACCAGAGGGAAGGTGTGAGGCACCCCCTGAGTCATGTGGTTCTAGCACGGTCGCTTTATTAACTCATGTTGGCTAAAATAATTTTTGGATAAAAAAGTAAATTTGTGTTAGTTACTATTTTTTTTTAATAAAAAATGATTGGCCTAGGATCGTAACCACACACAAGACCACTCTTTTAGAAAAAATACACAACAAGGATCGTAACCGAACACATGGTGATATTTAATATTTTTTATTTTAAAAAAAAAAAAAACTGATAATTAATGACTCAAATTTTATTTAATAATGAGAAAAAAAATTAATGAAAATGAACTTGTTGCAACATATAGACATGAAAAAGATTTTTTTTTTTTTTTTTTTTTTTGCAAATGGCTAATTAATGGTTTTTTTTTTTTTTTTTTAAAAAAAAAGAAACAAATAAATATATTAAGTATCACTACTTGACGATAACAACAAAAAGAACAAAAAAAGTATATATATATATTTTTTAAAAGAGATTACTGACTAAGCCCCTTTTAAAACAAGTAGTGATATACTAAAATTTTTTTATATTGATATAATTTCATAAAATGACCACTTTAGTAAAATTTCAGTTTTATTCAAAATGGTCATATGTTCTCTTTTGAAAGAAAATTGCAAAAATAGCCAATTTATCTAATAGTTAAATTACTAACCAAAAGTAGCCGATTTTGTATTTTTGTTTCAATAACCATTTCATATATTTATTTTTTTTTTAAAAATAGAATTTATGAAATGATCAAATTTACATTTTATTTTATTTTTGCAAAAATGACCAGATTTACATTTTTTGCAAAAAAGACCAGTTTTGTGTTTTTTTTTTTTTTTTTTTTTGCAAAAAAAAAAACAGCCTCTTTTTTTCTTTTCTTAAAATGACCAGAAACTAAAAAAAAAGACTTTGAGATTGTTGTTGTTTTTTTAGCAAAAGCATGTGTTATGTATCAACTTCATAATGATAAAGATAGAATTAACACCTAGTTTAATAATATAACACGAATATATAATAACAACAAAACATAATTTAACTAATTCCAATAAAGTTATGTATCAACTTCATAATGATAAAGATAGAATTAACACCTAGTTTAATAACAGAACACAAATATACGATAACAACAAAGCATAATCATATTAAGTATCATAACATATTTAACTAATTCAAATAAACTAAACATAATAATTTAACCAAAAATATAAACATGTTTCATTATTTTTTGAAGTTAAAAATGTAGGAAAAGGGATATACCTAAAGAGATGATGGCAAAACAATGGTGAAAGCAAAACTTAATTGAACTCCCAAAGACCACAAAAGATGAAATATATTTTTAGAAGATGATTTTTTTTTTCTCTATTCTTATGATTTTCCCTCTTCTAATTTTCTGTTCTTGTTCTTTTTGTTCCCCTTGAAATGAAAGAAGAATGGATTTAAATAGGTGGTGAATATTAACACTCATTCATCTTGAAAACTTAAGAGACAATGCTTGCTTTGGACTCTTTGTCTTCCCAAGGCGCCACCTAAGATGACCAATAGAATTTCCTCTTTTCTTTTTTTCTTTTTCTTTTTCCAAGATAAAATTAATTAAAAGACTGCATTGCCCTTTTAGATGACCCATTTCTTTTATTCATTAATTGAATAATAGCTAAATGCGTCACTTGAAAATTTAAAATAGGCCCAAAATGCCATTTTAGATAACCCATTTCTTTTATTCATTAATTGAATAATAGCTAAATGGGTCATCTGAAAATTTAAAATAGTCCCAAAATGTAGACTTATTTGATCAAGACCCAAAAATCAAAAGAAAATCAGCCCACTAACACAAAATCTAAACATCTAAACTATTTTGAAGATCAAACACAACAAATAAGACAAAAAAATAAATAAATAAATAAAAATGAAATTCAAAAAAAATAAAACTCAAGCAACAACATCAACATGATAAAACTTGAAGAACACTAACAAAACAATACAAATCCGGCACCAAAACGACTTATATGGTTAAAAAAAATGTGATAATGACAGATTTGGATAGAGGATGAGAGGGGGAAATGATTGACATAAATTTTCGGATGAATGGAGGTCACCGGAAAACTCTGCCGGATTTTTTTTTTATTACGGATTTTGGACATAAAATTTACATCAAAGGATAGCCCTTAAAGAGCTCTACACTTTTATGTAAAGAATATAGGACGGGGATGACCAAAACTTTGTAAATCTAAAGAAAAGAGTGAAGATTTATGTTTGATTTTTCTTAGATCTACGGTGTTTGGCTATGGATATGAATGAATGGTTTGCGGATTTGTGTAGAGGAGGGTGAAAGGAAGAAATGACAAAATTTTGGAGATTTTTCCGGCCAAGGAGTGGTGGCCGCTGGCGGCAGTGGCGGCGGCGGTGGTGGGCGGCCGGCGGCAGGTGGAAGCAAAGGGGAGAAGAAAATAAAAATGCAAATAAAAAATTTGATTTTTGGAGTTTTGTATTTTTTGGTAGGATCCCATAAGAGCCCTTGGATCAAAATATCATGAATGGTTGAGATTCAATCTTGACCATTTCTATTGGACCAGATCAAAATTGATTGGGCTATCAGAATTTGGTCTAAATCAGCCTAATTCAATCAAAATTGGGTCAGTTGGGCCAATAAAAAAAGATAATAATAATAATACAAAAAAAGACAAACAACTCAAAAATACAAACAAAATATAAGAAAATACATTACTATATATTATATGAGTAAAATAAACATGTCAAAAATTAGGTGTTCACATTAGTCAACATCTAGAAAATTTAATGTCGTATGAGATTTCCGATAATTCCATCTGCTCCGTAAGGCCCATTTTGGTCTAGTAGGATGGTTGGTTTGGGTTTCGAGGATTTTGTTTTGAGTTTGTACCATTAGGCATTTTAACTTTGAAGTTTTGGCCAAAGTTTGAATTCAGTCAACATTCTTAGTAAATGCGCTCGGATGATAATTTTGTAAGTGAGGTTAGCTCCAGAATACCAATTTTAGTCTAAAATGACCTCTGGTTTGGATGTCGAGGTGTTTGGGATGAGTTTGTGGCTTATGTCATTTTGTTTGGTGTTTGCCTTGCAAGTGTTGACTTCAGTCAACATTTTGATGAGAAGACCTCCGTTGGTGGTTTCGTTGATTATGTTGAGTCCGGAATGTCGATTTTAATTGGGTTGCATAGTTCATTTGCATTCATAGGGTTCTGAACGAATCTCGAACCCCTGTAGTGGGATTTCTACAACTTGGTGATTGTTGATATAGTGTTGCACTATTCTCTTCTCGGCGATCACAGGC
Source organism: Solanum pinnatisectum (assembly GCA_035578085.1). Lineage (NCBI taxonomy): Eukaryota > Viridiplantae > Streptophyta > Magnoliopsida > Solanales > Solanaceae > Solanum > Solanum pinnatisectum. The sequence continues at coordinate 39,550,245 of CM069083.1, forward strand.
CTTTGGCCGCGATTTTTTAGAGTTGTTTGTGTGGCCTCCGCATTCGCGGAGGGATATCCATGCTTGATGAGTATTAACTGTTGAGACCTCCATGTTAGTGTGAGTAGCTCCACGTTTGCGAAGGGTAGATGGTCTAGCCAGGGTCAGTGTTGTTGACCTCCGAGTTCGCAGGCAAGGATCCGCGTTTGCAGGCAAGGCTTTGCGTTAGTGGAGGGTAAAATCCCTCGAGGTTAAAAGACTTAACAGCTTGATTTCAGCATACATTCTTCATTCAAAGACTTATTTCTTTGACGATTTGGAGAGCAATTATTGGAGCTGATGAGTGATTCTTGGTGGGTTGTGTCAGGGAATCGTGCGAGTATGTTTCGTGGTCGAGAAAGCTTTCGATTACCTTTGTAAATTTCGTTAATTTCCTCTTAAATTCTCAATTTTTTTTAATTCTTTTTTAGCTAAATAATGGTGGGACAGATTCAACTCTATTATTGCTCGAATTATGCCCATTTTTAGAGCATAAGTTACTTATGATTTTTTGGGCCTCGTGATAGAGCCAATTTTGTGACTCCATGCACGGGTTCCACAATTATATTTTTTGGTTGTTTTACCATTTTTGATTTCCTATATTGATATGGGTATTGTTTTGCTTGTTTTGGCATTCCCATCATGTTATTGATAGACTGACATCAATCGGAGGCCCTTCAGAAAGAAAAACCTCCAGAGAAGAGGCTTGGGTGCAGTTTCGGCCTCAACGTAGGTTACAATTTCCTTTCTTTAGACTTAGCTAAGTTAATTTGATTATGTATTGAATAGTATCGAATATTAAGCTGGATTTTAGGACTAGTTGTGGACTTACTTGACCCTTAGTCGATTTATGGCCCATCTTTAGGTTGCTTAGTGTAGTTTAAGGTCAGAAAACCTTAGTTTAGGTTGATCCTTGTTATTGGTGTTGTTTACAATCCTTAAAAACTACTTATAGGTGGCGTAAAACTTAGGTTTCCACTTGTTTTCTTTGTATGAGATGTTTGTTTGATTCTGTTGTATTTTTTAAGCTTTTAAACTCTATTATTATTGATTGTTGGGCCTGAGGCGGTAAGCTTGGATTGGCTGGAGTTTCAGGTTACTACGTTTTCATTGTGCCGGGAGTTACCCGAATATGTGATTGGTGTGTTGCGTTCTGACTTTGTAGTTGCAACTTGTTGTGATATTTGGCATGACACTTGCATTTGTTTTCTTATTCGTGAAAGGCCTTAGAAATTATATAATGGGTTTGAGAGTAATGATTTTTACTTATTGTCTGTTGTTAAGCCCAATAGAGTTGGTCACCATTTATTTTTGAAGGAAAATGAGCTTATTTGGATAATATGGCATTCTTGAGGCTTTTATGATGTAAAACGATGAAATACTTAATGTATGGATGTTCATGCATATATTGTTACATTGTTGATAAGTCCAAGATAACGTTCCATGCGACTCAAGGTTTCTTCCGGGCTTCTTCCCTTCCTACATTCATCAGTTGCTTCATGTTATCATGTTATTTGGCTTATTGAGCGTGTTTTTTGTTGCCTTGTAGTTGTGTAATTCTTATTCTTTGAGTTATGATTGTTTTTTACTATCCTCAGTTATTGGCTTCCATATCCTAGAACCTATCCTTTGAAATGTGCTAGTATTAACGTGCTTCTCTATATATAGTTGATTTTTTTAGCTCAGATGACCTATGATATTGTACTGAATATCCCGTGTTTTGATAATCATACTACATTTCTACATCTTTTTCTTATGCAACTCCCAGTATGAACCACCCCTAGTGAGCGTTGGATCTATCGTGACTATCATAGACTTGGATCGTGGTTAGCTCATGGCGTCAAGAGACTTGTTGTGTTCCGTCTTTTGTAATGACTTGTAGTTTGTATTTTGATAGTTAGTTCTCTTGTATATTTAGACTTGCTATACCTAGTAACTCCTGTACTAGAGACACCAGGTCTGAAGATTTGATCTTGTGTTAGTTTGTCATCTTGGTGACTTTTGGACCTCTTTTGTATATTGTGTATCGTTTTTATAGTTCTATAATATGTCCCTATTCTTATTCCGATTTTTGCTTGTTCTTAGTTATTACTACTACATTGTTATCTTCTGCAAGTTAGTTTGTGTTTTGGCTTCCCTACTAGGGGTTGTGGTGGGCGCCATCATGATTCGATTTTGGGTCTTGACATGCGCTAAATTTGATAAGTTAATATATTATTTTTTTATGACAAGGGAAACCCACAGCTGCTACCCTTTGGATGCACACAAGGTAAAATCCTAGATCCTATGCAATAGCTTGAAAACCACACATGAGAGGTAACCCGCACTAGGCAAGCTCGGTGTGACGTGCTCGACCCAGAAGGCAAATCCCGTGCTTTCGTTGGCAAGGGGTTTCAAACTTGAGACCTCCAATATGGAAGTCCCAAGCCCAAACCACTGGGCCACCCCAAAGGATGATAAGTTAATATCATGATATTGAAATCGTATTGATTTGTTGTAGTGGTTGAGATTTGAAGAAGACATTAAAAAATAAATTTGATATTTTTGTAAACAATAAAAGATTCGATTTTGCATAATGTAGAAGGTTTTACTATTTGAGAATTTTTAGAATATTCAATGATAAGATAATAAAAATAGTGAAAAAAGAATGAAAAAGATAAATAATAATGTGGGTTCATGTTAATAGTCAAGATATAAATGTCACGATCCGATTTTTCGAATCATGATAATACCTACTATAACCCACCAATAGGTAAGCTAACTCATAACCTGAAATGACAAGTAATGAGTATAAAGGTAGAAATAAAGCGAAAATATACAGTTTAACATAATTAACAGAAGATATAAGCGGAAGCATATCATATATACAAAACCAAAAGATCCCTCCCAAAACCTTGAAGTCACAAGTATAGAGCTGCTAACAAAGAGAGTACAAGTCCAAAAAGTGGACCAAAACATATAGATTGTTTCAAAATACAAAAGAATAGTCAGCATGTGCTCACATCTAGGATGCATGTGCTCACCCTCACCTCTGAATACGTCAACTGCTGGCTCGAACTCAACATTGGTAGTTGGTGCTCAGACCTGCATCACGAAATGATGCAAAGTGTATCATGAGTACCAAAACAACAGGTACTCAATAGGCATCATAGGCCGATTGAGCAAGAAAAGTAAAAGGCAATATGAAAAGTGGGAATCTAATAGAAATGCACACGAATGTAGAAAAGAATTGAAATAAAGTAACTAAAGAGCTAACAAAAAACTAATTGAACCCCATAAGCCCAGAAGGTACACTTATGCGCAAGTTTAAGTAAAACTTGAATGGACCCATAAGCTTGGCATGTACATAGAATAGCTACAACGACTGAGAATAGAACTCGGTGAATCCCGGGTTGGAGAATGCGTAGCACAAGCCTCGAACCACAAATAGCCTCCCAAAGTACTAATATTATCATCCAAAGCAAGACAGTGCATAGCCTGAACCTCAAACTACAGATAGGACTCCAAAAGAACCAATAGGATCTAGCCAGTATAAAAAGCTTGAAATATCGACTGCGACTGTAGATTAAATGACCAGACCTTGAATCTGAGACTAATTATATCTCAATATGACCAGATCTTAAATCTGTAACTAGAATAGAGCAGCGTGACAAGACTTTGAATCTCCAAACAATAAGGTTGCTAAAGAATCCCATATACAATCATCGTCAAAAGGCCACCGTGGAACAACATCAACACCAAAGTAGGCAATACAATACTCCAAAGCCGACCCAAATCCAATCCCACATCGCCAAGCAAAGCCCAAAATCTCAACTATAAAAAACTGGGGCCGTAAAAAGAGGGAGTTATGGATAGAAGGTCATCAAATCTACATTATATATATATATATATATATATATATATATATATATATATATATATATATATATATATATATATATATATATATATATATATAAATGTAGATCCATTATTATAAATAGTTATAATTATTTCAAAATTAAATGTATAACAATACAATATATTGTTAATTGACTCCAACTTTCGAATTGGTAAATGTTGATTATAAAATTTATAAAATAAAATAAATAAATAACCATGCCTATTACGAGTACTGGGCCAAAAGTCGGCCCGATACCGTGAGTTGCGAGCTGTGGGCTGGGCTTGAAATGGGTTGGCTATTGTCGAGACCAAACCAGACCGTCCCATTAGTGGTTGACCCAGCCCAGCCTGGTTCGTTAGCCCTATGGAAATTCAGATTGGCCCGACCCAATTAATACCCTTAGTCTTATTTTAGAGGTTATGAGTTTAGTGAAACCCGATCTTGGTTCATAGCTCGAGAATAAATTATTTTCTATTATTTCAATTTCTTGGCGTAGTTTCGTGATACTTTCATTGAAAGCTTTGAAGATTCATTCTTTTTTACTCGGACTATAATTTCAAATCATGATTAGTTATATGTCATTATTATGATTTGTTTATTTGGTTTGAATATGATAAATATTTGCTAGTTAAGAAATATTATTAGAAAAATAATGTGTTAAAAAGAAAATAACTAATGTATTTATTTGAAGAAAAAAAAAAGGAGACATTTTTGACCCATTAAATAACAATAAGGGGATTTTTAGACCAAAGTACTAACAGCAAGGACATTTTTAGACCAAACCATAAATAGATGGAATTATTGTTCATTTCACATAGTTTTAGGGCATTTTTTTTTATCATTTTCTGTATAAGTTAATAAAGCGACCATGCTAGAATCATGGGCTTGAGGGGCGTCTGATATCTTTTTCTCGGTGAACATAATTCATTATATGTATTCCTAGTTCGTGGACCAATACTAAAGAGTTAACTTCCTTTGAATAATGAATTCAAAATAAGATGACTTGAAATATCAAAATTTAATTTTATGTGACGACTCTAAATAAAATAATTAATTAGTCACTTGAATTGAAAATTCTTTTTAAACTATCTCAAGCGGGTGAAAAATAGAACTGTGACATTAGAAAATCAGGGCACATGAATTATTATGAACAAATATTATATCTTGATACTGTATAACTTACTACAAATTAAAAATGACCGTAAACTGAAAGTTATGAAATAAAATAAAGAAATGAATTCTTTTTTAATGTTCTACAACGTAATTGTCAGGTAAATTCACCAAAATATCAAGAACTTGAGTTACAACCGTGAGAGTAATGTTGCTATTGTGATCAAAACAAGATTTCTTACAAATGAGGGGAGAAGATATATATATATTGAAGCCGTTACGTACAATTGATGGAGAGAATTTCAGATTGTACATAAATAGTTATTAAAGAAGCTTATACGATGAACTTTATTTCTCGACTTATCACTTCCGGAGCTAAATGGGGCAGCCATATTGTTCCTAACCTTCAATGATAAAAAAAAACAATGTCTCAAGACTATACCTGGTGTTATTGTTATTGAACTGGAGTACTTAACTAGTTCTTTGACTGTCACATGTCATTTTTTGATACATTGATCAAATGTCAAATCCGAATCTTAATTCATAAAATAAAGTATTATTTTTCTTTTATGGTTGGAAAAAATATGGGATTGACTGCTTTGATATATATGGTTGGTGCTCCAATATTGACACTGAATTGTAACCAGATAATTAATGTGGGAGGGTTTCCTTCTCACAAGTCTTACTTGGACTACAAATGATAGAATAAATACATTTCCATTCCAAAAAGTAAAGAGATGAAAAAGTTGGTGTGTAGTGTGACATGCCAGCTTATCAGTAGGGACCCATTTAATTGTCTAATTGACTCATGTCCAAAAAAAACTTTTCCCTAAACAGTCATTCTCGTTCCTTATATTTTTATTACTACTTACTTACTCTGTCGGTCGGTTCTTATTTACTTGTCAGTTGTTAACTAGATATATCTATTAATAAAATAATAATTAACATAGCGAGTTTATCATTTTATCTCTATTAATAATAGAATTTCAAAATCAATTTACTCATTAAAGAGTTTCTACCTTTCTAAAAAACATGAACTCTTTAAATAAATTGAGGGTACAATAAATAAAAAATATTATTTTTCTTAATTTTTCAAATGTGACAAGTAAATAGTCGAAATTGGATAAGTAAAAAGGGACAGAGGGAGTATGAAAAGTCTTGTGATGTGCCCGGCCCTATATTTGTTCATAAATTTACTTTTAAAAATTTTAATTAAATGGTTTTAAAATCATTTTAATAAGTATAAAATAAATACTTGCTAAATACTACTCCTTCCGTCCTATATTTGATGGACACTTTCTATTTTACACAGTTATTAAAAATCATTAATAGATTGATCAATTTACTATTTTGCCCTTTATTCATATTAATTAGCCTTTTGAAAAGAGAAATTTTGGGTCTTCAAAATTTGTTTAAACTTCCAAAGTCATATTACTTGTAGGGGTAAAATGAGAAAATTAATTAATTATATCCTGATTTAGTAAGTTCTCAAATAATACGAGACAAATACTTTTAGTAAGATGTCCATTTAATATGAGAAGTAGGTAGTAAATGGTATTGATTAACTGATTTAAGTTTTTACCGTCTATGTGGTAGTAAATCATCTCATTCTTTTTTCTCCCAAATCTAAAATGAAGAGGCTATTGGGATGTCGATAATAAAAAAAAAAAATCATCAATTGTTTAATTTTTACTCAAAGTACTTATAAAATCTACACAAATATTAGCTAGATTCAAAGTAATAAAGTTATAGCTAAAAAAATATGAATTTAAAACTAAAAAAAAGGCTGCTAAAGCGGGTCCCCAGGTTCGGAAAAACTAGACTCTAATTAAATTAAAATAGAACAATAGAAATAAATTTTCTTCTCCAAATTCTTTTCAAGAATTCGAGAGGAAAGCTAGGGTTCTTCAAGCATCAAGCTTCCTTCTCCGAATCCAAAACATAGATGTATGTCAGAAATTCATCAATGGATTTTACTTAGCACCGAGTGGATTTTGGTGATGTCTAGAGTCTTTGAACTACGTGTCCCTGTAAGATATCTTGATTAGACAAATTAGCTAGTTGATCTACCTAGGCTTAAGAACATGGTCCTTGCCTTGACAAATAAGACAATATTTTTTTGATATGAGAGCAAGACATTAAATTCCATGTTATAGCTCACATAGCCTATGTCAGTTAATAGTAGACATCCCACAAAAGATATGATTTTTTTTTTCATTTAGCTTATGTTATATGCATATGTCATGAATCCTATATTGCATTGACCTTTTTATGATTTACGAACTAAAGCTTATCTGATTGATATGTCTTATTGATCATGCATTATAATGTTTGGAACTTACCATGTTATCATATTTATGTTCATGCATCTTTCCCCATACTCAGTGCATTCCAAGTACTGACGCATATATCTCTTGTGCCTATATTGTTTCATGATATAATGTCTGACGTTCCTCCACCAATTGTGGCTAATGGATTGATTCAGCTTTACTTAGCTTGTGGTGAGTTCTCATGGGTTGAGGCATGATTAGACGTTATGAGTTCCTAGTCTATTTCAGTCATTTCAATTTTCACACTTATTTTGTGAGCTAGGGCTTGTCCTCGTCACACCTATGATATAGAGGCTTGTCGTCAGATTTTAGTATATTTTCGCATATGAGATTGCTGTACTCTAATTTTGGTATCTCTTACGATGTTGACATTGAGACTTATATTTCACTTTCATGCTTTGTTCTCTTATATTGTTTATATTAGTATCATCTTTATGTCAAGTGAATTGTTTAGGGTATTTCAGGATCATATTCCTCATGTCACATCTAGGTATAGTTTGGGTCGTAACAAACTTGATATTCAGAACATCAGGTTTATAAAGGTTCTAGGAGTCTGACAAACTGCATTTCGTAGAGTTTTATCTAAGAGTGTGAAGCGCACTATATTTTTATGAAAAAGAGGCTACGAGGCATTTCTTAAACTTTACTTCTTTCATTACTCTAAAGTCATGTGATAGAGTTGACTTCTAAAGTACAGGGTGCCTACCCCAAAGCCTCAAGGTGGTGCTTTTGGTTATCAGAATTTCCACGCATGTAGGAGGTGTGGGAAGAACCATCCAAGAGAGTGCTTAGCTGATTCAGGTTCATGTGCATGCTTTGGTTATGGTAAGATTGGTCACAAATTTAGAGATTTCCCTTCACATGCTATCAAGGGTAAGGATGGTCATTAGGTTCTGCCTAGTGCCTCTTCTAGTTCTAGTGGAGTCCTCATCAGAACAAATTCTATGCTTTTCGGACTCGACAAGATTATGAGGGTTATCTTGATGTAGTAAGTGTATGTTGTAAGTTTTTCAATTTGATGAATATGAATTGCTTGATCCTAGTGCTACAATGTCTTTTGTGACTCCTTACGTGGCCATGAAGTTTGATGTCGATCCCAAAATTCTTTTGGAACCATTTTCAGTCTCTACACATATTGGTGACTCCATTATTGCTAGATGGGTCTATAGAAATTACCCAGTTTGAGTTTCTCATAGAATCACTCTAGTTGATCTTATAGAGTTAGACATGATAGATTTTGATGTAACTCTTGGGATGAATTAACTTCATTCTTGTTATGCTTCCATAGATTGTCCTTGATTGGTTATGTTTCAGGTTCTAAATGAACCTATCTTAGAATGGAAGGGTGAAAATTCAGTGCCTATAGGTCGATTTACCTCTTCTATAATGGCTAGGAAAATGAACTCAAAAGGTTGTATCTATCATCATGTCCAGATTAGAGATACAGACTCTGAAACCTCTGCTCTTGATTCAGTTCCAGTTGTTAATAAGTTTCTGGAAGTATTTCCCGATATCTTTCTGGTGTTCCTCCCGAAAGGGAAATAGATTTTGGAATTGACCTTGTTCCAGATATGCGGCCTATCTCTATTCCCCCTTACCGTATGACTCTGGCATACCTTAACGAGTTAAAGGATTAGTTGAACAATTTGTTGGATAAGGGTTTTAATAGACCAAATATCTCACCATGGGATGCTCTAGTTTTATTTCTTCGAAAGAAAGATGGTTCACTTCGTATATGTATTGACTACCGACAATTGAGCAAGGTCATGATAAAGAATGAGTACCTTATCCCGAGGATAGATGACTTGTTTGATCAACTTCAAGATGCTAGTTTCTTCTCAAAGAATGATCTTTCGTCAGAGTATCATATGTTAAGGATAAGAGAAAGTGACATTTTGAAAATGATTTTTTAAACTAGGTATGGTCACTATAAGTTCTTGGTGATGTCATTTGGTTTGACTAATGCCTCGTTAGCTTTCATGGACCTTATAAATAGAGTGTTCAAGCAATACCTTGATATGTTCGTGATTGTATTTATTGATGATATTTTGATTTACTCACGGAGTGAGAATGAACATGTTGATCACCTAAGGATCATGTTGCAAATCATCAAGGATCGCCAGTTATTTGTTAAGTTTAACATATGTAAGTTTTGGTTGAGGTCCTCTACTTTCCTTGGTCATATTGTTACCGATGAAGGTATTAAGGTTGATCCTACGAAGACTGAGGTAGTTAAGAATTGGCTTAGACCACTTTCCTTTTAAGATATTTAGGGTTTCTTAGGTTTGGCTGATTATTATAAGAGTTTTATAGAAGGATTTTCCTTTATTGCTTCACCTTTGACTACACTTAATTAGAAAAAGGTGAAATTTCAATGGTCGGAAGCTTGTGAGAAAAGTTTCCAAGAATTAAAAGATAGACTCACTTTAATCCCAACTTTGACATTACTGAAAGGATCCGATGGGTTTGTGATTTATTGTGATGCTTCAAGGATGGTCTTGGTTGTGTCTTGATGCAACATGGTAATGTAATTACTTATGCTTCGAGGAAATTGAAGGTAGACGAAAAAAACTATCCAACATATGATTTGGAGTTAGCGGCAGTGTTCTTTTCTTTGAAGATTTTGAGACACTATCTCTATGGTGTTCATATGACATATTCACCAATCATAACAGTTTGCAATATGTGTTTAATCAAAAGAATTTTAATTTTCACCAAAGGAGGTGGCTTAAGTTATTGAAAGATTATGATTTGAGTGTATTTTATCATACGGGTAAGGCAAACGTGGTTGCCGATGCTTTTAGTTGATGAGTAGTATTACTCACATTGAGGATGGTAAGAAATAGTTAGCTCATGATGTTTATAGACTAGCTCAATTGGGTATTTGCTTGATTAACTCCAAGGATGGTGGCCTTATTGTTCAAAATGGCTCAGAATTTTCTTTTGCATCGAATATGAAGGCAAAGCAATTATGACCTTGATCCGTCTATGATTGAGTTGAAAAGAGTGGTTTCTGAAAAATCCATTGAAGTTTTTTTCCCAAGGGGAATTTAGTGTGCTTCGTTCCCAAGTTCGCTTATGTGTTCTAAATGGTGATGAGTTGATGCATCAGATTTTATCAGAAGCTCACAGTTCTTGATATCCTATTCACCTAGCAGCCACCAATATATACCATAATTTGTAAGATGTTTATTGGTGGAATGATTTGAAGAAGGATATTGCAAAGTTTGTGGCTAGGTGTCCTAATTGTCAAAAAGTTAAAGTTGAGCATCAAAATCTAGGAGGTTCGGATCAAGACTTAAGAATTCCTACTTGGAAGTGGGAAGATTTGAATATAGAATTCGTTATGGGTTTACCTTGTACTCGTCAATAGTATGATTCTATTTGGGTTGTTATTAACCAAATGAATAAGTCGACTCATTTTCATCTGAATACTATGTTAGGCTCTATATTTGGGAAATAGTCAAGTTGTATGGAGTGCTTTTATCCATTATTTCTAAAGAGGCACTCATTTACTTATCATTTTTGGAGGTCATTTTAGAAAGGTCTTGGTACTCCAGTGAAGCTTAGTACAACTTTTCATCCTTAGATTGATGGTCAAGCCGAGTGTACTATTCATACTTTGTAGGATATGTTGAGAAATTGCGTGATGGACTTTAATGGTAATTGGGATGATCATTTGTCTATGATTGAGCTTGCTTATAATAATTCTTATCACTCAAGTATCCAAATGGCTCCATTTAAGGCTCTCTATGGAAAGAGATGTAGGTCTTCTATTAGTTGGTTTGAAGTTAATGATGTTGCTTTGAAAGGGCCCGAATTAGTGCATGATACTATGGAGAAGTATTGACTTATTATAGGAAGGTTGAAAATGGTTCAAAGTCAACAAAAGTCTTATACAGATGCTAGAAAAAAAGAAGTTGAATTTGATGATCGAGTTTACTTTAAAATCTCACCTATGAAGGGTGTGAAGAGATTCAGAAAGAAAGAAAAGCTTAGTCCCCGTTATGTAGACCCATATAAGATTTTGAGACGTTTCGATAAATTAGCCTATGAGTTGGATTTGCTTTCCGAATTAGCATCGGTGCATCCAATGTTTCATGTTTTGTTGTTGAAGAAGTGTATTGGTGATCCTACTTGTATTGTGCCACTAGAGAGTGTTGATGTTAAGGAAAGTCTTTCTTATGAAAATGTTCTGGTTGAAATCTTGGATCATCAAGTCTCGAAGTTGAGAAACAAAGAATTTGCTTCTGTAAAAGTCCTTTGGAGGAAACAATTAGTTGAAGGTGCAAGTTGGGAGGCTGAAGCCGATATGATGTCCAAGTATCCCCATCTCTTTCCCCCTACTTCAATTTTTGCTTGAGGTATTAGACCCTCATGTTTTCTCTTTTGAATTCATGCGTTTTAGTTATTCTCATGTTTCCATATGCCTACATATGCATGAAACTTAATTTTGGAGTTTATGTTTTAGCTTGGGGTCGATTACTCCTTGGCTTGTGCATTTTAATGTGATTTGAATTCATGTTGGGTTGTTAAATCTCTTTCCCTACTCTATTCATGCTAGCTTGAGTCTTATTCAAGGAAAATGTTCCCAAGGGCGAGATACTGTAACACCTTGGAAATTGGTAAGTGAGTTGGAAATGATGATGTTGCAGAAAATGTGTTGGTGACAGTTTGAACGAGTCCACTTATGGACCGTATAAAGTCCTACATTCCATAGATGGTGATCGTGGAAAGGAGTCCTGGAAGTTAGAATTGTCAAGTTTCTGAACTTTTCCCATGGACCAACAGGACGGTCCATGGTTGGACCTACGACACATATGAAGTAGTCGTATGGTGTTTTCTAACTTGGTGGAATTTTGAGTGTGCTATGGGATCTATCTACGGATCCTAGAAATTTTACAAGCCATAGGAAGGCAAACGTAATATTGGGTTGAGTTTTGGAAAATATCAATTGTTTGCTTTCTGACATGTAAGTGAACAAGACGAGTTGTAGGGTGTTCTACGGGCCATATGAGGGTTTTTGTAGGAGTATTGTAGACTTAGTAAAATTTTGGGCTTGAACTTAGGATCTACAAATTGGACCTACAATCCGTAAATAGGACTACAATCCGTAGGAAGGTCTCGTCAAAGTGGCTTAGTATTAGGTCCCAAGTTCTATGGTTGACCAGGACGGCCCGTACGGTCCAAACCATAGACTATATAGTAGTTTTTAATTAAGGGTGTTTTGGTCTTTTCCTAGCCAACTAACCCCTAAGCTATGTTGTTTAGGCCCTATAACTACCCTTATAACCGTTTCTACCCTTCAAACTAAGCGTAATTCTCTTATTCACTCAAAATCTCCCAAATCTCTCGAGTTTTCTTATCCAATTTTATCTCAAGAGCTCTCAAATCAAGGGTTAGCGTTTCATCAAGCTTCAAGGTTCTCCTAACCATTTCTAAGGCTTTGATTACCCAAGGTATGTTGGAATTCACCAATGGATTCCTTTCATCCATTGGGTCCCAAAAGAAACTCAAAATCTCCAATTCAATTTCACCCAATCATCTAGGGTTTCATGCCATGGGTCCTATTTATTATGATTCAATTGTTTATATTCAATCTTATTATGCATGATTTGATCAATTACGTGGTTTTCAATTGATTTCATATGGACTCATGCCTATGCCTATGCCTATTTTATGAACCTGAATTATGTATTATGCGTATGAAATTATGAACTACGATCATGAATTTGATTAAGGATTTATGCATGTTTTATGAAAAAAATAATTTATGACTAAAGGATGCGTTAAGATAAAGTGTCAGTGATTTGTGAAAGTTTTTCTTACATATGAATGAAATCATGATTTAGATGCTTAATTAGAAAGGTAAGTGTCTATTATGAAGAAGTTTATGAGATCGTGATTTGAAAGGAGCTACTCTAATATGAATTTATGATTGGATTGGTAGTATAATTATGTCTTTCTAACTATTTTGATATGAACATGATTATGTCTTTTCCATTGGGATTTACTTAGTACCAGGAGGACTTTGAGATGGAGGCTCTCCCATTATAGAGGCCAGGTTTGTAGAAGTAATCTCTTTGTCACAAACTGCGTGCCTCCGTAGGATTATCTTAAATGACCTAACTAGTGGATCCATTTTAGCAAAAAATTAATGTGACAGAGTTATACCTTGGTAAGTAGATTTCCCTTTTCAGTGTGAGGGTCATATCAGATTCTATGAAATAGCTCACATGATATTATTATCGGTTAATGGTAAATATCATACAAATGAACTATGCTTTCTTCAAATGTTTTATGAAAGCTTTTCTTATATTTTTAAGTATGCATTGACCTTGCTTATGATTCATGGTTTCTTTTAAAGGCTTTTACTGCGTTTTACTTGGTCATGCTTATCATGTTTAAAGTTCTTTAGATTATCATGCATATGCCTATATTTTTATGCATTTCCCCATACTTAGTACATTGAATGTACTAATGTATACTTGTGCCTATATTGTCTTATAATATAGGGTATGACGCTCCTCCCCTCGGATGTGCTTACATCGGAATTGTTCATCTTGGTCATTTGGATTGGTGAGTCCTCATGGTTGGAGGGCAACACCATAGACACTTTTTGCTTTTATTGCCTTTCAAATTTCAGACTTGTATGTGGTGTATGGGCTATGTGTCAACCACTCTTATGATGTTAGAAAGACTTATGTTAGACCTAGTAGTTTACCGCGTATCACTTATGTACTTTGTTAGTATAGTTTATGTCATTTTATGATTTGAGACTTATCTTGATTATATCTCTTAAATTGTATTTCATTATCTCATGCTTATGTCAAGTGGTTTGTTTAGGATCTTTCAAGGTCTTATTCGTCATGTCACGTCTAGGGTGTACTTTGGATCGTGACATGATAGCTTGATCTAATGTCTATCATTGAAAATATTCTAGCATCATAAAGCTGATCGAACAAGCTAAGCATCATTTCTAGAAATAAGATACTTATTCTTGATTGTGCCTTTAGCTCAAGTGGTAGTAATAAATTGTCACACCCCGAGGCTACCCCCTTGACGTAACATGGGACCTAGGATCACGAGTGATCCCATGCTAACCCAGTGTTTGACATTTCATAAGAATACTGAAAGATAACTAAATAAAACAGATATTATGCGGAAGCTAAAACAATGGCTATCTGAAATGGGGAACAACCCAACTAATCTGAATATATAAAACATAATAAGAGTTTAACAATAACTGAAAGATAACTCAACAATTCAAGTTGATTCTATTACTATATCTGAAAAGCCTCTAACTGAGTTGAGCTGCTGGGACATGCCCCCTCAGCTAACTCTAACAAAACTGAAACTAAAATATAAAGACTGAAATGAAAGCATGTCTATTGTCCTCGAAGTATGAGGAGCTGAACGTGGATCGAGAATCAATCTAGACGCGGTCTGAATGCTAAGTACTTGAACCTATATCATGAAATTATGCAGCGTAGAGTATGCATCAGTACTTAGAATGTACTGAGAATGCAAGATATAAATACTAAGCTGAACAAATATATGTAAAAGTTGAACAAAGAATAACTGAGCAATGACATAACTGAGTAAGAATATAAGTACTGAAATATAAATGAAAAGCTAAACTAAACGCAATGACCAAGTGCTAATCATGAACATGACAAACTAAACTGAATACAAAAGTATATACTGAAAACCTGGTCAAATGCACTAAAAGTCTGACTGTGGGAGCTACTATTAACCGACATAAAACCACGTGAGATAAATGTGGAGTCCAACATATATGCCCCCATCGAGAGGACCCAATATACCTTGCCAGGGTTATAAAGGCATGAATGGCATGATCACTAAATATGATGCCCAACAGAGGGGACTTATACTCCTACGGGGGCACGTAGTTCTGGGACTGTGAGGGCACACTAAACACTAGTCTAACTCGGTGCTAAGTCTACTCTCAACTAAATATGTATATGACACATTATGACTGAAAACTGAATAGCTCAAAATACTGACATGCAAATCTGAGAATGCAACATTTATATACTAATAATGTAACATTCGAAATCTGGAGCATAATTATTTGTTTAACTAACCTAGCAAGTGAAATTCATGAACTAAGAGAATCTACACAAACTAAGGTTCTAAGTTTCATACAAGGAATTAAACAACGATTCCAAGAAAACATTATCGTTTGATAACGAATACTACAACAGCTAAATCACAACAACTATCCAAGGATTTAGAAACCCTAAGTCTAAACATGAAGATATGGAGAATCAAGGATCTGACTGAATTCTAGGGACCTAGTGGGTGAAAGGAACCCACTAGTGAAATCCCACATACCTGGTGACGAAATCTATGAAGAAATCCTTTAGATTTCGGGGCTAAACCTTGAAGAACACCACTGCTTGTTCTTAGGAGGTTTGGTTGACTTTTTCCTCTTCTTTTTGCTCCAAGTTTGGATGATCTTTGGAGAATGAGGGTTCTGGGTAAGTCTGACTAAGTTATTAGGCTTATACTGAGTAAAATGACGTAGTTTAGGTATTAAATGACATAGTTTAAGGGCCCCAACGCATAGAAAAAAGACCTAAATGACCCTAACTTAAAAAGCTGACGAAGGCCAACCACGAGTGACCTACGGACCGTCTTTGGACTACCAACCGTCAACTGCGATCGTGGGTCGTGGTCTGCCCGCCAAGGCTTTACTAAAACGAGCATAAAATTTTACTCGAATATGGGATTTTAGTAAACTCGATGGCATTGGAAAGAAGATTCAATTATCTTTAATTTGATAGGTCATGGACCACCATATGAATGTTTGAAGTTGGCCCAACAGCCAATTGGCTGCTGACCCTCACCTACAGTCTATAGTTCCAACCACGAATCGTACTAGTCGACCGTGGGTGGATCAGAGTACATAACATTTGGGCCTTAACGACAGGACCCCACCTACGATCTGTGGGTGGTTTCGTCGGTACTAGCACCAACTTTTCTGAAAACTAGGATTTTCTTCATTTTGAGGTCCAAGGTGTTGCATTATCTCCCCTTGGGAATATTTGTCCTCAAATGAAGTCTAAACAAGGTTTTATGGAGGGAAGGAGTTGCAATCCCTACCACTAAGTACTAGAAGCTGATATCTAGCTGAACTGAGTTCCAAGAACATGCAAATATGCTGAAATGCAAGAACAACCGAAGGAATAAGATACTAAGACTGAATTTACACAAGAGTAAACTGAGAGATGGGAGAAGAACTATTACCTCAAGCTGAAACAGAATCAAAAGGAAAGAGGTTAGGATACTTGGTTACATGGCTGCTTCTGTTTCCCAAGTAGCTCCCTCTACGGACCGACTCCTCCTCAAAACCTTCACTAAAGCAACTTCTTTATTTCTCAACCTACGAACCTGACGGTCAAGAATCTCTACTGGCACCTCTTCATAAGTGAGACTTACCTTCACAGCCACACTCTCTAGTGGTACTATTGATGCTGGATCATCCACACACTTCTTCAACAAGAAAATGTGAAAGACTGGGTGAACCGCTACTAGTTTTGTTGGCAACTCTAACTCATAAGCCACGTTACCAACCCTTTTCATGATTCTGTAAGAACCTACATATCTGGGACTAAGCTTCCCTTTCTTGCCAAATCTCATCACCCCCTTCATAGGTGACACCTTCAGGAAAACCCAATCATTGATTTCAAACACTAAGTCCCTTCTCCTCATATATGCATAGGACTTCTGACAACTCTAGGCTATCTTTAGTCTATCTCTAATGAGCTGAACTTTTTTCATTGCCTCATGAACCGAATCTGGACCAATTAAGGTTGCTTCACCTACCTCAAACCAACCAATCAGGGATCTACATCTATTCCCATATAGTGCCTCATATGGGGGCTATTTGAATACTGGAATGGAAGCTATTATTATAAGCGAACTCTATGAGAGGTAGGTGATCATCCCAACTTCCCTTGAAATCGATCACACAAGCTCTCAACATGTCCTCTAAGGTTTGAATGGTACGTTCTGCATGACCATCCATCTATGGATGAAATGTTGTACTGAGATTTACCGAAGTACCAAGACCTTTCTGAAATGATTTCCATAAATAAGAGATAAACTGAGGACCTCTATCTGGGATGATAGACAAGGGAACCCCATGCAACCTGACTATCTCATTGATGTAGAGTTTGTCGTAGTCCTCCGTTGAATCTATAGTCGTGACAACCAAGAAGTGAACGGACTTAGTAACTCTTTCCAATATTACTCAAATGGAGTCATGTTGCCCGCGAGTACGAGGTAAACCCGTAATGAAATCCATGTTTATCACTTCCCACTTCTATGTAGGAATGTTAATCTCTTGACTCAGACCTCATGGTTTCTGATTTTCTACCTTAGCATGTTGACAATTAGGACACTTAGCTACAAAATCTACTATGTCCCTCTTCATGCCATTCCACCAAAAGATTTCCCGTAGGTCATGGTACATCTTAGTGGAACCTGGATGAATGGAATATCTAGAGTTATGAGCTTCTGTGAGGATCTGCTGCCTCAACTCACCCACATTAGGAACACATAAGTGACTATGGTAACGAAGTACACCATCTCTCCCTTGGGAGAAAATCTAAACTTTATACTGATGAACTGCACCCTTCAACTAAAGTAATATAGGGTCACTATCCTGTTTTTCCTTAACCCCCGCTACCAATGAAGATTCTGATCCATTCTGAACTGTCACCCCACTCTCTGATGTGTTCGTAAGAATAACTCCTAAGCGAGCAAGCCGGTGAACATTTTTGCTAACTCTTTCCTTTCTTCCTCTATGTGTGCTACACTACCCATAGACAACCTGTTGAGAGCATTAGCCACTACATTGTCCTTACCAGGATGGTAAAGCATATTCATGTCATAGTCTTTGAGGAATTCAAGCTATCTCCTCTAGCGAAGATTCAACTCTTTTTGGGTGAACACATACTAGAGGCTCTTATGATCTGTGAATACATCAACATGAACACCATACAAGTAGTGTCTCTAAATCTTTAGGGAAAATATTACAACTACAAGCTCGAGGTCATGAGTCGGATAGTTCTTCTTATGAACCTTAAGTTGTCTAGAAGCATAAGTTATGCCTTACCTCGCTACATCAACACACAGCCTAGGCCGACCCTGGATGCATCACAATAAATCACATAACCATCTGAAACATCTAGTAAAGTCAATACCGGATCTGCAGTCAACCTAGTCTTCAGTTCTAAGAAGTTTTCTCACACTTACTGAAATTTGACTTTCTTCTGAGTCAACTTAGTCAATGGGGAAGCTATGGACGAAAATTGTTCAACAAATCTTCTGTAATACCCGGCCAAACCCAAGAAACTTATGATATATGTTGGGGAGGTAGGTCTGGGCCAGTGCTGTATTGCCTCAATTTTCTGAGAATCCACTCGAATCCCTTCACTGGATACCACATGACCAAGGAAAGCAACAAATTGTAACCAGAATTCACATTTTCTAAACTTAGCGAATAACTGGCAATTTTTGAGAGTTTGCAGAACAACTCTCAGATGAGTCGCATGCTTCTCCTCATTCCGAGAGTAAATGAGGATATCATCAATAAAGACGATGATGAAAAAATCCAAATACTATTTGAACACCCTGTTCATTAAGTCCATGAAAGTTGCAGGAGCATTTGTTAGTCCAAAAGACATCACTACAAATTCAAAGTGACCATACCGAGCTCTGAAAGCTGTCTTTGGAATTTCACTGTCTTTGACTATGAGCTGATGATAGTCGGATCTGAGGTCTATCTTAGAAAAGTAACCAGCACCTTGAATTTGGTCAAATAAGTCATTAATCCTAGGGATGGGATACTTATTCTTGATTGTTACCTTGTTCAACTGCCGATAAGTCAATGCATATTTTGAGAAAACCATCGTTCTTTTTCACAAACAACACTGTAGCACCCCATGGAGAGATACTGGTCTGATGAAGCCCTTATCTAGAAGGTCTTTCAACTGCTCTTTCAATTCCTTAAGCTTGACTGGAGCCATTATATAAGGAGGAACCAAAATAGGCTGGGTATATAGAAGAAGATCTATTTCGAAGTCAATTTCCCTTTCGGGAGGAACTTCGAGAAGATCTTATGGAAACTAGAAACTCATTTACTATAGGGACTGACTCAAGAGTTAGGGTTTCGAAAATCATCTTTCTAGCCTTAAGGTAAGAAATGAATCGACCCATAGGCAATGAGCTACTATCTTTCCATTCTAAGACTGGCTCGTTTGGTAACTGAAATCAAATGATCCTAGTTCTAAAATCGACTGAGGCATAACGGGAATGTAACCAATCCATGCCTAGAATGTTATCAAAATCTACCATTTCTAACTCTAGAAGATCTGCTGAGGTGACTTTCTGAGAGACTGTGACAAGGAAATTTATGTATACCCATCTAGCTATAACTAGGTCACCAACTGGAGTAGAGACTGAGAAGGGTTCTAAGAGAGGTTTAGGACTGACACCGAAGGTTACTGCTATATAAGGAGTTACAAAAGACGTTGTAGCCCCTGAATCTAACAATGCATAAATATTTCAATGAAATACACGTAACGTACTAGTGACCACATCAGGAGAATCTTTCTGGTCCTAGCGAGCCTAGAGAGCATACACCTTGTTTTGGCGCTGATCGCCACATGTACCAGATGAAGTGAGTTGCGCGACCTGCTGGTGCTGCTGGAGCTGTAGATTGAGCCCTATTGTTGTTACCTCCTTGCCCCTGCCTGGCAAAAGGGTAATCCTTCAACCTATGGCTAGACTCACCACACCTAAAACACATTTCCTTGCCTACAATACACTCGCCAAGATAGTTCTTACCACACTTTGGACAAGTTGGGTGAGTCCTGTTATTTGAAGCACTCCCCTGAGACTTACCCTACCTTTTTGATCCTGTTGAAACCTGGGGGATGGAGCACTAGCTGATGAAGGTGCTGGGGCTGTAGACCTCCCACTAAAACTGCGAGCAATTTCCACCATCTGACTTCTGTTGTGAGTATTCATAGTTTTCTATTTTGTCCTTTTTGTTATCCTTAGCCAATTCCCTAAGATTGTCTCCCTCAACATGTTAAGCATAAGTCATTAGTATGGAGATATCTATATCCCCAAGAAGCATAGCATTCTTCCACTCGGTCTTCACTATATTTGATACCCCAAACAAGAACTTACTCATCTATGCCCTTGGATCGGCAACCATGTGTGGAGCATACCTAAAGAGCTGAGTTAACTTCAGTCCATACTCTTGGACCGACATTGAACCCTGGTTGAAGTTCATAAACTTTTGTGCCTTAGCTTCTCTCAATTCCCTTGGGAAGAACTTGTCTAGGAAAGCTCTAGTAAAACAATCTCAAGTCACGGGAGCTCTATCTGCCCACCCATGTTATCTTTCCACTGCATGAACAAGCTATAAGCCACATCCTTAAGTTGGTACGATGCCAACTTAACACTCTCATTTCCAGTCACTTGCATTATTCCAAGAATTTTCTTAACCTCATCAATGAAGTTTTGTGGGTCCTCACCAACCTTCGACCCTAGAAACTCAAACAGATTCATCCGAACAAAATCTCAAACCCTAGCTACAGCTGATCTACCATTTGGGTTAGTAGGAAGTGGAGCTGCTGATTATTTTGATTGGCCACACTTTGAGCCAAGAGTTGGATTGTATTTTGAAATTCTACATTCGTAACCATATGGTTCGAGACTGGAGAAACTGTGTTAGCATTGAGTGCATTAACATTTCGTGCGTTAGCAATATAAGGAGGCATGATCTGAAATACGTAACAACAAATTATAAAGGAGATCATACCCACGCACGATAAGAATAGCAAGAAAGTGAAGTTTTTCTTAAAACACTTTGTAGCCTCTGTAACGCTCGGAAAACTAGTAGGTTAAACTAGAGCCTTACTTAGGGGTTTTAGAGTTTGATATGAAGGTTAGAATCATAAAATCACTTCCCGTACTTAGAATGAGGGGTTTAGGGGTTAAACGTCGAGGTACGTCTCCCCAAGGACCAACCAAGGGGTCCTTCAAGACAGTCCCTAAAAGCTGCCTAAAAAGGGCCACCTACGAATAGGACTCACACCCCGTAGGTGGACCCATGCCCCGTGGGAAGGGGTCATGGGTCAAGTCCAATTTTGTAGAGTTGTAGGCCACCACCCACGAAGGACCAGTATGGTCCGTAGACCCACCCACGGTCTGTGGGTCGGGGTCTCGTGGGTGAGGTAGTTATGGGGTTTAGTCGTTTTAAGTAGGGGACTTACGGGTTAATTCATTATTAGTTATAGGTTAAGTGGTGTCATTTCATTAGTAATTAGAGCACCTATATAAACCTAATAGACCCCTAAATACATTTATCCTAGACATTATTTCAACTCATCAAAAGAAACCAAATTCCCTCCAAGAAATTCTCTCTCTAGAAAGTGAAGAAGAAGAAGAGAAGTAAGATAGGTCAAATTCCCCCACTGTTGCAAGCTCTTGTGAGGGCTTTGAATCAAGGTATGATAGCTTATTCATCTATGGATTCTTCCATCCATAGATCCCCCTAGATTTCCCCAATTGTGAAGACAAACCCCCAATTCTAGCTAGGGTTCCTTCCTATATTGTGGGTAGTGTTGAGTATGATTCCAATTGAGTGGATACTACTTGTTTATGATTGTTTTAGTATTGATTCATGATATTATGGTGATATTACATGTTTTCCATAGTTAACCCTAGTCTAATTGATGAAACTGATATCATGTGGTTCTATGCCATGAAAGGTGAAATTGAAGACTTAGTGATGATCTTCTAGAATTCATGTTATGAGTAGTAATTGATCAAGAATAGAAGCATGTAAATATGAATTGAATTATATTAAAGTATAGATAATGGATAATGACTAGTAATGCATGAGATTGATTCTTTATAATGAGATATGGCTAGAATTGCGTAAACATAAAGCTTGTGACTAGAATGTCATGTGATCTTGATTTGTGTGATGATTGTAAGAGGTAAATCTTTGAGAGTAAGGTTTGTAGTCATAAATGTTGACTTCTAGGGCTTTGAAAGTAAAGTTAATATGATCTATATTATATATGTATGCATGTTCTTGTAGAATTTATGTAAAATGCTATGAGTACACTTTGAGAGTGAGTGTAAATGACTAGGTTGTTGTTGTGGGCTCATTGAAAGGTTATTCTTATGAACTCATAATGAACTTAACATGAAAGGTCTTCTCACATAGTAATGGTTCTAGGGTTGAAAAGCTTTTCTCACCTAATGGAACCTAAGGTTAAAGAGCCTTGATACCTAGGTCATGGATGGTGATAGTTGCTCACGCATGGTCTAAAGAGGTATCTTAATGAATTAACTTGGACTGATTGTCAAGGACATCATTCCATGAAACTTCAGTCATAGTAGAGACTTAATAATTATCTTGTGGGATTTAGGCCTAGCACCCTGTGGATACTGAAATGAGATGGGTTTCCCACCTAGTTGAGTTTGGGCTTCCAAAATGGGAACTCTCACCTAGTAGAGTTTGGATTTCCCAAAGTATGTCTCATGAGATGGAAGCCTTCACCTAGTGGAGTTTTGGGTTTCTAGTAGCAATCTCTGTATCCCATAACTACGCGCCCCGTAGGAAAGTTAGCTAGTGGATCCGACTAAGCTAACACATCGGTTCTACCTTAGGCAAGTGGACCAACCCTTGATGGTGTGGGTACACCGGGAGGGATCATGTGATAGTTTACATGTTCTCATGCCGGTTAAGGCTATATCCCAACTACAACAAGATTAGTAATGAACTAATAGTATGCTTGAAGAAGCATCTCCTAGAGTTCAAACCTAATGGACTAAGATTATGCATGAGGAAGCATCTCCTAGAGTCCAATACAATTAATGAACTAAGATGTGCTTTAAGAAACATCTCATAGGATTCAAACTTAATGAACTAAGACTATGCTTGTGGAAGCATCTCCTAGAGTTCAAAACAATGATGAACTAAGATCTACTTAAGGTAGTATCTCATAGGTTTAAACTTAATGAGAAACTAAGATATGCTTAATGAAGTGCCTCCTAGTGTTGCAATGCTTTCAAAGAGGGACTAGTTCCTAATTAAAAAGCATGAGTATGATGACCTAAAGAAGTACTTAGTATGGATGGGATTATAGGGTCTCATCTATGCATTGCACAAGTATGACTTAAGGTTACCTAAGGAGTGTTGCTCTTATATGATGTATGCTTTGATGGATTGTTGCTATAGTTGCCTTCCATGATATGATTGACTAAAGGTGAGAGATTCCCTTGGTTATGAGAAGTAAGTTAAGGGTAAGATCAAAGATGGTAAGTATGTATGATAGCCTAAGGTGGTACTTAGTGTGAGTGGGATTATGGGGTCTTACTCATACATTGCACAAGTATGACTTGAAGCTACTTATGAAAGTCTAAGACTTGACAATGTATATGGACTATGTTTGGGATGACCAAATGGGATACTTAGTGTAACACCCCGAAAAATTTTTGAACTGAGACTCGAACCGTCCTTCGTTGTGAGTAGGTTTTCACTAAGTATTTTAAATTTCTTGAGTGTTAAGGTCACTAGATATAGCACCTTGAGTTCCAAGAAGAACTAAAGAGAGTTCATTCAAGTCATTCCTAAGTTCCCTTTAGTTTTGGGTCAACTTCAAACGATCATAACTATCAGTACATGATGAGTTAGATGGGCTACAAGATATCCAATGAAAGGTCTTTGAATTATCTTTTCAACACCACCTAGTTTGCTAAGTTTTGAGTTCGTATGAGTGAGATATACCCTTTTGAAGTTAGGCTGTCCAAATAAAAAAAGTTACCCAAAAATAGTAAGGGGTATTTCAGTCTTTTCCTTACCCAATCAGATTTAATTCATTTTTACTAATGTTTTAAGGGACTAATCCTATAAGTTTCAGCTTTATAATCCTAATATACACCTAGGGTTTTAGTTGAGAGTTCAAGAAGAGAAAAAAGGAGAAAATAAGAGAGGATCAAAGAGTTCATCGTGAGTCTTGCGTTTTGTTACAGATTATTGATGTTTGCATAATCAAGACACAACTTCCAATGCAAGTGTCTACGATCGTACAATAGTAAAGTAACCCAACCAAGGGTTGGGATCTTTCCCAAGGGAGTGGTTTTGAGAATTAGTAGAAAAATAAAATTCAGTTCTAATTAGTCATAGCTAAAGACATTATCGAATATAAACAAGTTAAATCTAAGGGGTGACACAAAAGTGTCAATTAACGATTGAGGTTTTGTCGCAAGTAAGCAAAAACAGCAAGAATGCAAAAAGTACTAATCAAGAAGATAGGGTTCTTGGGATGTGATAGGAATACGGGGAAAACTAAACTATTGGGTACATGTAAATCTGTTGAATATTTGTGACTAGGCTAGACTTTAGTGGGGGTAAATTCTCTCTCGAGCAACTTACTCCGAATCAAATGGGTTCCTCTCAGACACCAACTTGCTGCATGAAGAACAACCTCCACCTTAGCCCACTCACTCTCTCAAGCTGAGTGTGTGGGAATAAGACTAGGGTTCACTCTCTAGAGCTGAACCTTATGTCGACCCAATCCCATCGGCCATCAATTTAGTAGTCTTAGTTTTACGACCTCTCTCGCGAGCAAGCCGAAAACACAAAGGTGAAATCGTATTTGCAACTACAATTTCATTAAGTTCCACCATAACTACTAAATGACACATCTAAACAACAAATAAATCATCAACAAGAAAGACCTAACAGATAATCTAACACATATTCACAAAATCACACCCCAAGAATTGGGGTTTTAGCTAAACATGTAAAGGAGATAGATGTTTATACCAAAATGAGTTTGCATTTAAATGGGTATGAATATTTAAGTCTCAAAACAAGCCAAGATTGAAGAATCCATAAGACCCAAGTCCAATTTCTTAGAGTTGAAACCCATTGAACCTTCAAGTTCTTCAAAACCCTCTCCAAACATAAAACTCAAAAATAGAAGCAAAGACTGAAAAATTATTGTTTAAAGCTGAAAATTCGATACTCTAACTACAACTCTTAACGAGTATTTATAGTTTTCAAAAATCAGTGCTGCAGCGGATCATTCGGCATTATTAGTCGAGATCTCCGATCAACTCAACGATCTGCCCTTTGGTAGGTTTCATCGTCGTCTTGCTCTATCCTTCCGCATCGTCGTACTTTGGATCATTAGGTGACATAGTACTACTTTACGGAGCTACTTGGTGACACACTGACTGTTCTTTTTCACCACCGATTTGATCCTTTCCTTCAGGGCTCAGCTCACTGGAACAAAAGGCGAGGATGGGACGTGTTGGCAACACGCCGAATGGGTTCGGCGATCCTCAGGTCCACACTTCTTCGTTCTTTCAGCTACCTTTTTCCTTTTTCGCTTGATTGTGTCCATGCTTTGTCTCCAAGCCTATATACCTGAAACTTAAGGGTTTTCATCATATATTGAGACAAAATATGCATTTGATGACACTAATTCTATCAAAATATAGCCCTAAATGAGTCCAATTTGTGGACTCATCAACACCCCTAACTTAAACTTTTGCTTGTCCTCAAGCAAACTCAAGTTCAACCGTTCAAAAAGGGTGTATCGAACAATGCTACACAAGACTCAATCATGAATGCACACAACAAGACTCAATTTACTTATGCAAAGATCAAATGTGCACTCAAAGATTCAAGTTGTGACTCACCAATACCAAGAATGCAAGTTGAAGCTCAACCAAAGTGATCAAATACCCTCACACAAGAAATGATTCCAATTTCACACACAAAGGTTTAATCATTTAAAGTGTTGGAATCAAATGCAACGCTCACTCTCACAAGGAAGAACACAATGCATAATTCCACCATAGGTTTGCCCGTATTTTCCAATCAACATTTGTTTCGGCTCACTCAAGATCAAAAAGGTCTTTTCAAGGCTTGTAATGGGGTTGAGTACAAAGGTATGATTATTTAGGCTCAGTGACTTTCATCCTTATAAAATGTGGTGCTCATAACACTTCATTTCCTTTTCCTTCATCATTCTCTTTAGTGCTCATAAGTCATCCTATTATTCACTTTCCATGGATTGTTTGGAAACCCCATTTCTTTGGTACTTTATTCCACAACTTTCTTTTTCATTCTTTTATATATATATATATATATATATATATATATATATATATGGAGGGGTTCCATTTTTCTTAAAACCATGGGTAAAAGGAGACTTTCCTTGCACTTCTTGACTTGCCCTTTTCTTTTCACCACACCCCAACTTAGGCTTTTGGCCTAAGTTGGCTATTTAACTAACCACAACTTCATGAGGATTATGGGTGATGGATAAAGAAAGGTATAGTTTTCATTAAGTTTCTTCCAAAGAAAGGTAAGGCTCAAGGGGTGTTCAAAAGTGGTTCACACACTCACAAGGTAGGTCACAAAAGAGGTATATGTCAAATTGTCTCACACTCTTAGAAGTTGCCTTAGATCATATCAAGAGATAGCATCACTTAGTTGACCGGACCAACAGGGCAAATTCTAGGATCTCTCATGCATGGTTCAAAGTAAGTTCATCACATTAGGCATTGACACTACAGTCAAACGAGACTCTACACTTTTGCTAGTGTGCAATGATCATCACAAGAGACTCAATTCAATACTAGGCTAGTTATAACGAGATGCAAAAAGTTCACATATTGTCTATGCAACTTCATGTGGCCTCATCGTAGCCGCGCAGTCATGTTCGTTCGATTGAGAGCACTATTTAAGTCATCAATATTGATCGGAACCAAGACTTAAATTTTGCAAAAGAACAGCCACATTCAACTCACGAGAGGTGGAAAAAAAAATTTTGGACGGGTCAAAATCATTTTGCAAATTAAAACAAAAGGAGTCATAAGCTCAAACACCCACATAAAGCAGTGTAAAAACACCATACTAGCTCACAACCCAAAATATAATATCAAAATAAATATGCACAAAGGTAAAGTGGGCCTCACCCCACCACAAATAAAAGTATTTGTCCTCAAATGCAAATAAAAGTATCCAAAAATAAAAAATAAGTAAGACAAAGAGGGAGGTAAAGAAGTGATTCTGGCTATGCAGTTGCTCCATCTGTCGGGGCGGCATGGTTCTTCCTACGACTTTGGGTGTAGTTATATCTGTTGCTTCAGGTTGTAGACCTTTCACAATTTTAGCATTAAAAAGAAGGCGAGGTGGGGATGTTAAGAGAGCCGTTGAGTGGTTTAACGATCTCTACACAGCTTCACTAAGCACCCAACACGCCTATTTTCAACCCACTTTCTCGAATGCTTCACAGCTACCCTGCTTCAACTTTACTCAAACGCTGTCCAATTCCTACACACTTGACGATATTAATCGTGATCGCCGAGTCATTCGGCGTGTAGCCGAGCAATCACTTGTTTCGCTAAGTTTTACAACCAGTAAGCTTGGGAGTTCAAACGGCGGTCTCCATCGAGATCACCAACAGTGTCCGCGATACGCCAATAATTTCACAAGCTCACCGAGTTTTACTGGCTCTAATTTTGGAGATGTCTGGAGTCAAACAGCGGATAAGGTCGGGTTCACCGACCTTTTCGGTGACTCACCAATGGATCTGTTGCTTGTCACCCTACACTTTTCGAGCACTTCTCACACTTCAACCTATACCAACAACACATCATTATTTTACCAATATGCAAATATAAAAATAATAATGGGTTTTGGGTTGCCTCCCAAACATCGCCTTAGTTAACATCGCGTCATGATGCAAGTCAACAATTATTATTCATCCTCGAAGTCAGCCATGGTGTAGTTAGGTGAGTCCTCGGCGAACGGTGGATACCGACCTATCATCAAATGGGTGATTTGAGCATTCTGTAGCTGAATAGTCATGGAGTTTGAGGCAGATGTTTCATTCAGCATTTCAATGTTGTCCTTCATCTCATTCAACTTCTTATCTCATTCTTCAAGTTGTTGTTGAACAAGTGAAAGGGCTTCATCATTTTGCATGCCCCCATGTTTCTTCTTGTGTTTACATTCGCGAAGAAAGAAGTGTTTTTCCTTTTCCATGGCTTGTACTTCCAACTCCATCACTCGTTTGGATAGAACATCTAGTTGAGTAACTAGTGCATCCCACTCTTGCTTCCTTTTGGCTTCCTTGTTGGTTTCAGCCATACCATCAAGGATTTTTGCGACGACTTCGTAAAGCTGGTGTAGCATACCCCCCACACAAAGTTGATCAGCTATACTTCTATTTTTGGGTCCAAGAACCCTATAGAAGCACTCCAGTCGCGCCTTGTCAGTCAACCCATGATATGGGCACGGTTGTAGACTACTTGGAACTTCAACCACATTTCTTGAATTGTCTCATCCCCTCTTTGTTTGAATGTTAGGAGGTTGTCCCTAAGGTTTAATAGTTTCAGGAGGGGGTGATCTGTGTGGTACCTATAATGATCATCCATTTTTATTTCCCTGCTTTGATATTCAAATAACCAAAACAAAACTACAATTAAGGTTAGTAAAACTATAATTAAGAATAACAAAATTCTATTAATCTAAGAATTTTCAAATAACACCACTCCCCGGCAGTGGTGCCATTTTGATGTTTGCGTAATCATGACACAACTTCTAATGCAAGTGTCTACGATCGTACAATAGTAAAGTAAGCCAACCAAGGGTTCGGATCGTTCCCAAGGGAGTGGTTTTGAGAATTAGTAGAAAATAAAATTTAGTTATAATTAGTCATAGCTAAAGACATTATCAAATATAAACGTGTTAAATCTAAGGGGTGACAAAAAAGTGTCAATTAACTATGGGGGTTTTGTCACAAGTAAGTAAAAACAACAAGAATGCAAAATGTACTAATCAAGGAGATGGGGTTCTTGGGATGTGATAGGAATACGGGAAAAACTAAACTATTGGGTACATGCTTTAGACAGTAAATTTATTGAATATTTGTGACTAGGCTAGACTATAGTGGGGGTAAATTCTCTCTCAAGCAACTTACCCCGAATGAAATGGGTTCCTCTCGGACACCCATTTGTTGCATGAAGAATAGCCTTCGCCTTAGCCTAGTCACTCTCTGGAGCTGAGTGTGTGGGATTGAGACTAGAGTTCACTCTCTCGAGCTGAACCTCATGTCGACCCAATCCCACCGGTCATCAATTTAGTAGTCTTAATTTTACGACCTCTCTCTCGAGCAAGCTGAAAACACAAAGGTGAAATCATATTTGCAACTACAATTTTATTAAGTTCCACCACAACTACCAAACGAAATCACATCTAAACAACAAATAAATCATCAACAAGCAAGACCCAACAGATAATCTAACCCATATTCACAAAAACACACCCCAAGAATTGGGGGTTTAGCTAGACATGTAAAGGAGGTAGAAACTTATACCAAAATGAGTTTGCATTCAAATGGGTATAATGATTTAAGTCTCAAAACAAGCCAAGATTGAAGAATCCACACGACCTAAGTCCAATTTCTTGAGTTGAAACCCTTTGAACCTTTAAGTTCTTCAAAATCCTCTCCAAACTTAGAACTCAAAAATAGAAGCAAAGTCTGAAAAATTATTGTTTAAAGCTAAAAATTTGATACTCTAACTACAACTCTTAACGAGTATTTATAATTTTCAAAAATTAGTGCTGCAGCAGATCATTTAGTATCATTGGTCGAGATCGCCAATCAACTCGGCGATTCGCCCTTTGGTAGGTTCCATCTCCGTCTTGCTCTATCCTTTCACATCGTCGTACTTTGGATCATTGAGCGACATAGTAATGATTTGCGAAGCTACTCGGCGACACGCCGAATGCTCCTTTTCA
This sequence comes from Solanum pinnatisectum, assembly GCA_035578085.1. Lineage (NCBI taxonomy): Eukaryota > Viridiplantae > Streptophyta > Magnoliopsida > Solanales > Solanaceae > Solanum > Solanum pinnatisectum. The sequence continues at coordinate 39,580,468 of CM069083.1, forward strand.
CTGCCGATTTGGTCCTTCCCTTCAGGGCTCAGCTCACTGGAACAAAATGCGAGGATGGGACTTATTGGCGACACGCCGAATGGGTTCGGCAATCCTCAGGTCCTTGCTTCTTTATTCTTTCAGCTACCTTTGTTCCTTTTTCGTTTGATTGTGTCCATGCTTTGTCTTCAAGCCTATATACCCACAACTTAAGGGTTTTCATCAGATATTAAGACAAAATATGCATTTGAGGACACTAATTCTATCAAAATATAGCCCTAAATGAGCCCAATTTGTGGACTCATCAATTATCACCATGGGTTTGATCCCTAAGAGGTATGTAAGCTTCCATAGTATTGGGTTTGTTCACACACACACCAATCATGTTATTTTCAGTGAAATTTCATTCTTAAAGTTGAAAGATTAGAGTTATTGATGAGTTCTTGATAGGTGTTCTTGAAGTTCATTCTAAATCTTGTTTTGTTGGGGTTTTGAAGATTTCTTGAGATTTAAGTGAGTGTTTTGAAGGTTGTATTTAGTAGATTGGAGTATACATATGTTAAGTAATCCAAGTGATTGGGGAAGAAATCGTTCGATTCTAGGCTAATTAGGGTGAGAAAACAAGCAAATAAATTCGTCGGGTTTTCTAGGTTGGGGCCTGGCGCGGCGTGCCAGCCAGTGCACCCCAAACCCTCTTTTGAATTTTAGGGGCTGGTGCCCTGCGCCACTCAGTGTGCCAGGGTCGCCTGCCTTATCTAGTTTGTCGTCGGTTGCTCCGTTTGAGTTCGTTTAAAGTGCACCTTCACTCCCTTTCAACTTTAACTACTCTAAGCTACTTCTAAGCACCTAGAAATCATTCATAACATGATCATAACCTTGAATTAATAATTCAAATTCAAGATAGAATTAAGAGTTAAGTTTTTGAGAATTCATTCGAACATTTAAGAAAGTCCCGTTGAGCCCTTTTGTGGAGTCTTCTACAACTTCTAGTAACTTGTTTTAAGACTCGAGCAAGTGAGTATGAGGATGAGGAGAATGTATTAATGAGTCTACTTTGTCATCATGATATCTTTCATATCATGAACCATAACTCTTGAATTCATAATTTACATTCAAGAGAGAGTTAAGAGTAGAGTTCAAGGAAGCCTTTGAGTTCAATTGTGAATCCTTTGAGATCCATCATCGATTTGAGTTAAGTTTTGAGTAAGTAAGTATGAGAATGAGAAGACTCATATACATGAGTTCCTTATTGATATTTTGACCCTTGAGTCGAGTCGTTCATGCCCATAACTTCCGCATAAACTCTATTAGTTGAGTACCTTTGAGAGGAGTAGTATCTTCAAGTTCTAACTCTTGAGTATTGAGTTCCTAATACCCTGTGAGATTATATTTCTAATCATGGGACTATTACATATTACCCATGAAGTCCTTGAGTTGGATTGTCATGCCCATAATTTTGCATGAACCCTATAAGTCGAACAGTCTTGAGATGAGAAGTATCTTTGAGTCCTTGAGTTGAGTAGTTCATGCTCATAATTCCGCATGAACCCTCTGGGTTGAGCATTTTTGAAATGACTAGTATCATTGAAGTTCTTGAGTTCCAAGTATTGAGTTCTATATAAGGTTATTGAAAACCTTGCATTGAGTCGTTCACGTTTATAATTCGGCATGAACCATATTTTAAGAACTCTTTTACAAACGTTTTAACTTTGTTTTAAGATATAAGCTTTGAGTCGAGTAAAGAGTAAGAGTAAAGTTCATTTCTCCAAAGATTATATGGGAACTAAGTATTCCCAAGAGTTAAAATATTTTTACATTTGAGCAAGAAAGGAACCATTGATTTCCTAGAGAGCCTTTGAGCTAGTTTTTGAGTAATGATCTCAAATCACAGAAAGAGTTTTGTTTTTAAAACATATGAGCTGAGTATATTTTGGGAGTAGTATTGAGCACCGATATGGGGACGTAAGTTCATAATAAATCAAGTCTCCATAAACCATGTTGTCATCATGGATAGAAAGGATCGTACTTTTTAGAAGACTCCTTAGTGCTTTTTAGCATAGACTAGTGGATTCACTTAGTTAACATGTTTTATATGACAACAAAGTATAGGACAGTTTTGGCAGCGTGGCAAAGACATTGTATCATCACTTAGGCTCATAATGGTGGTTGTCGGTTAGAGAAACTCCCACAATATTACATTACTTTATATGAAATTGAGTTGTTATTGAATTCTTCAATACATTGAGTTGCTATCTAAAATTTTACAGCTTTCCATATATATTGTATCTTTTACTATTGCTTTGTCCTTGAGTATCTTGAGTTGAGTACCTTCGAGTTGAGTATCTTGAGTTGATCTGTGCTTCATTGTATCGAGTACCTGTTTCATTGAGTTGAGAACCTTACTGATTTGAGTATCTTATCCTTGAGTACTTCTGAGTTGAGTAAGTTTGAGTAGTTTTGAGTATTCCTTGAGTTAAGTAAGTTTGAAAAGACGTAAGTATGTTTTCTTTTTATGAAGTTCAAGCTAATGTTATGCTTTAGAATTCCCCTTACATGCTCGTACATTCCACGTACTGAGTCATTTGGCCTACATCCTTTCATGATGTAGATACAGGTATTCAGGGTCATCAACAGGAGCTTCGTTGATACCACATGGAGTTTGAGTTAGCTATGGTGAGCCTCCTTGCTTCTGGAGGATTTCATTTACTTTGCAGTTGTTAGTATGTCGTAGGTCTTGTCCTGACTTCCATATTTGTCATTTAGAGGCTTCATAGATAGACAGTAGAGTTTCAAAAGTCGGTTCATTTATTTTGTTAAATGTTTTAAAGACTTAAGTTGCCTATTTTATGGCGAGTTGAATATATTATATTATTTAGAGTTTGCTTTTGAGTTAAAGCTTTGTATTTAAGTTTTATGAAATTTTATTCAGTTTTTTTAAGCTTTGTATGCTTGAGTTAGTCTTCCGCTTGTAGTCTGTCAGGATGAGGGTTCGCTTGGGGACCAGCAATGGTTCTCGAGTGTCGTCCACGTCAAGGGTGTAGGCTTGGGTCGTGACACTTAGCTTGAATGGGATTATGGGGTCTTATCCATGCCTTGCACAAGTATGCTTTGAGGTTACTCAAAATGGTTCTCTTATGATATGAAGGACTAAGGGTAGAAAAATGCTTATATGATGCTTATGTTGGAGACTTTGCTTATGATTATGATACCGTCTCTTATGCTTATAGTTTATGTTTCATGAAGTATTTCTTATGCTTATGGATTATGTCTTATATTGACTAACCCTTATGATAATATGCTCTCATGATGTTATGTTTGCTATCATAGTTAGTACTTTCGTAATAACGCATACTCTTGCCCACAGTCTAATCAAATGTAGGGTTCGCTGAGTTGAGTTCCATTCTTGAGGATAGGTTTCTAAGGAGCAAGGAGTTGAAGGCTTGGTAATTCCTCATAGCATCGAGGATAAAACCACTATTTGTATGGATAAAGTTTTTTAAATTTTTGTACTTTTCTATTATCTTATGTTATGATATGCTAAGGGATTTTCAAGTACGCCATGTTACATCTAGGGTGTACCCCTGGGTCGTGACAGCATCCCTCTCATAGATACAATGCACTTCACACTCATAAAAGAGACTCTACTTAGTACAACTTTCAGACATCCTAGGACTCTTGAACCTAGCTCTGATACCATATTTGTCATGCCCCAAGGATACACCCTTGACGTAAAATGGGACCTAGGATCACGAGTGACCCCAAGCTAATCCTATGTTTGGCATATTATAAGCATACTGAAAGATAACTAAATAAAATATATACTATGCAGAAGCTAAAACAGTGGTTATCTGAATTGGGGAACAACCCAACTAATTTGAATATATAAAACATACTAACATTTTAACAATAACCGAAAGATAACTCAATAATTCAAGCTAATTCTACTACTATATCTAAAAAGCCTCTAACTGAGTTAAGTTGCTGGGACATGCCCCCCAGCTAACCCTAACAAAATTGAAATTGAAATGTAAAGACTGAAATGAAAGCATGTCTATTGTCCTCGAAGTATGAGGACTCACCACTGAAGATGCTGAATGCGGATCGAGAATCGATCTAGGCGCGATCTGAATGCTGAGTACCTGAACCTACATCATGAAATGATGTAGCGTAGAGTATGCGTCAGTACTTGGAATGTACTGAGCATGCAAGATATAGATACTAAGCTGAACAAATATATGTAAAAGTTGAACATGGCATAACTAGGCAATGACATAACTGAGTAAAAATGTAAGTATCGAAACATAACTGAAAAGCTAAACTGAATGTAATGAACAAATGCTAATCATGAACATGACATGCTAAACTGAATACTGAAGTATATACTGAAAACATGGTCAAATGTACTAAGAGTCTGACTATGGGAGCTGCTATTAACCGACATAAAACCACGTGAGTTAAATGTGGAGTCCGATGTATACGCTCCATCAAGAGGACCTAATATACCTTGCCAGTGGTATAAAGGCATGACTGGTGTGATCACTAAATCTCATGCCCAACAGAGGGGAATCATACTCCTACGGGGGTATGTAATTCTGGGACTGTGAAGGTACGTTGAACCCTAGTCCAACTCGGTGCTAAGTCTACTCCCAACAGAATATGTATATGACACATTATGACTGAAATACTGAAATACTGAATAGCTCAAAATACTGACATGCAAATCTAAGAATACAATATTTATATACGGATAATGTAACATTAGAAATCTGGAGAATGATTATCTGTTTAACTGACCTAGAAAATGAAATTCATGAACTAGGAGAACCTACACAAACTAGGGTTCTGAGTTTCATACAAGGAATTAAACAACGATTCCAAGAAAATATTATATTTTGATTACAAATACTATAACAGCTAAATCACAACAACTATCCAAGGATTTAGAAAACCCTAGGTCTAAACAGAATATGGAGAATCAAGGAATTCTAGGGACCTAGTGGGTGAAAGGAACCCACTAGTGAAATCCTACATACTTGGTAATGAAATCTACGGAGAAATCCTTTAGATTTTGGGGCTGAACCTTGAAGAACACTACTGCTTGTTCTTGGGAGGTTTGGTCAACTTTTTCCTCTTCTTTTTTGCTCCAAGTTTGGATGATTTTTGGAGAATGAGGGTTCTGGGTAAGTCTGACTAAGTTATTAGGCTTAGACTGAGTAAAACGACATAGTTTAGGTATTAAACGATGTAGTTTAAGGGCCCCAACACATAGAAAAAGACCTAAATGACCCTAACTTAAAAGCTGATGAAGGTCATCCATGGAGGGACCTACGCACCATCATTTGGACTACCAACCGTCGACTGCGGTCGTGGTTTGTGGTTTGCCCGACAGGGCTTCACTAAAACGACCATGACTTTTTACTCGGAGCTGGGATTTTAGCAAACTTGGTGGCGTTGGAAAGAGGATTCAATTATCTTTAATTTGATAGGTCATGGACCACCTAATTCATTTTGCGCTAAAAGATATAACCGTTTGAAGTTGACCCAACAACCAATTCCCTCCAATTGGCTACTGACCCTCACCTACTGTTCGTAGGTCCAACCACGGACCGTACTGGTCAACCGTGTGTGTGGGATTAGAGACCATCAACATTTGGACCTTAGTGACGGGACCCCACCTATGGTCCGTGTTTCTACCAAGGTTTGTGGGTGGTTCCGTCGGTACTGGCACTATTTTTTTCTGAAAACTAGGATTTTCTTCATTTTGAGGTTTGAGGTGTTACATGAATACACATTCTATGAGAACCATCATTTTTACACATGAAGAGAACTAGAGCATCTCATGGAAAGATACTGGGTCTGATGAAACCTTTATCTAGAAGGTCTTTTAGTTGATCCTTTAACTCCTTAAGCTCAAGTAAAACCATTCTATAAGAAGAATATGAGATAAGTTAGGTATCTAAAACAAAGTCTATTCTGAAATAAATTTCCCTTTAGGAAGAGACTCCAGGAAGATCTTTGGAAAACACTTTCGGAAATTCATTTACCACTAAAACTGATTGAAAGGTTGGGATTTCAGACATGTAATTCTTAACTCGAACTAAATGATAAATACAACCCTTAGATATCATATGTCTGGCCTTAAGGTAAGAAAAAACCCGACCTATAGGCGTTGATGTACTACACTTCCACTATATGAATGGTTCATTGGGAAACTAGAATTTAACGAATCTAGTTCTATAATCGACCGAGGCATAATAAGAGTTTAACTAGTTTATGCTAAGAATTATATCAAAATCTAGCATGTCCAACTCTATTAGATAAAATGTGGTGACTTTTTTGAAAACTGACACTTGGAAATTTTGTATACCTATTTATCTGAGATTGACTCACCAATAGGAGTAGAGACTAAGAAGGGTTCTGGTAAGATCTCAAGCATGACATCAAAATTTATTGCAATATAAAGAGTCACGAAGGAAGTGTGACTTCTGGATCTAGTAATGTATGAACAACAAGCTGAAAGACACGTAACATACCAATGACTACATCATAAGGGGAATCTTCTCTGATCCCGGCGGGTTTACAAAGCATAAAACCTATTTTAGCTAGACCGCCACATGCACTAGATGAGGCAACCTACTGAGTCGGGTGACCTGCTGGAGCTGCTGAAGGGTTGTTATGAGGCTTCTGACAAACATCCTTGCCCCTTAGTGATGCCACTAGGCACTCCCTCAATCTGTGACTTGGCCATATTCGAAACAACTACCACTGCCAGTCATACACTCCCTCAAGTGGTTCTTACCATACTTCCTACAAACTAGAAAAGTGAGAGCACTAGTGACACTACCATGAGACTTGGAGCATGTTGCACTAGTGAAATTAGTCAAGTTGAGGAATTTTGCTATTTTTTAGAAATTGAGAGTGTAAATCATATTTTTTAAAAAAAAATTATTCAAATTCTAAAGATTTTTTTCAAAAAATATGACCCAATTCAAATGCAAATTCAACTTCAATTTCAATAATTCTAAAATAAATAATAATTTATTTTCATGTTCAAACGTCAATTAAATATGAAAATTAGTAAAGCATGATAATGGGGGTGTTTAAGACATTAATTATAACTCTAAAATAAACAACACTTATCCATTTTGTGTTTATCGCATATTTTGTGTGTGCCACACTGTCTTTATTATGTTCCTCCGACACTCTTTCCTCTACGATTCTGATCCAACGGTTCATATTGTCCTCCACTTTTGTAGATCTACTTTCCTTTTCTCCACTCTCTTTCTTTAACTATATTCCCATTTTCTCCCTCTCCGCTAAGCTTGCATCAAATCTAGAGAGAGAAAATTCAGACCACCATTTGTCGGCAATCCATTTTCTCTTCTCTTTTTGTGTTTTCTCCGATCTTCCGGCCTTGTTTTCCTCCTTCTGGTGTGTATCTACTTCAACCCATTTTTTAAAATTATTTTTGCGGCTGATTTTCTAGTTGTTGCATCTTTTGGTTCTGGGTGTAGTTTAAGAATTTTCGAATTTAATGGAGAAAATATAAAACTTATACTTTCAAGTCAAAAAGATGTTATTTTGCTAGATATTTTGTGTTCTGGTGTATTTTTTGGTATTTGAATTTAATGGAGCAAATATAGAAACTTTTACAGTATTTTCAAGTCAACAGATTTGAATTTGTTTCTTGGGTTTCCTGAATTATGTGAAATATGGACTCCAACTAATAATAGAGTATTCTTATTGTCAGAATTCAACCCAATTATATTGGGATTTAGATCAAAATACGTACGTATTTGTTGTTTCTTTAGTTTTGTAGTTATTCGTGTATTATGATTTAAAAGTTGTAAACTTTGAATTTTTGGTCTTAGAAAAAGAAGAGGAAAAAATCTGAGAAGGGTGTCATGGCGCCGAGCACGATTCGTAAGGCGATTGGGGCGGTGAAGGACCAGACGAGCATAGGGATTGCGAAGGTAGGGAGTAATATGGCACCGGAGCTAGAAGTTGCTATTGTTAAGGCGACAAGCCATGATGATGACCCTGCAAGCGAGAAGTATATCCGGGAGATTCTTCACTTGACTTCTTCTTCACGTGGCTATGTCACTGCTTGTGTTTCATCTATTTCTAAAAGGTTAGGCAAAACCAGGGATTGGATCGTTGCCATCAAGTGTTTGATGCTCATTCACCGTCTTCTCAATGATGGTGATCCTGTTTTTCACCAAGAAATTATGTATGCCACCAGGAGAGGCACTAGACTTCTTAATTTGTCTGATTTTCGCGATGAGGCTCATTCTAATTCGTGGGATCATTCGGCCTTTGTTAGAACTTATGCTTTGTATTTAGATCAAAGATTGGAGATGATGGTTTTTGAGAGGAAGCAAAATGGGGGTGGTGGAGAGATTGAGAGGTATGGGTCTAGAGAAGAAAGATGGAGATCTCCACCTGCCTCTAACAACAGAGGCTATGATTATGGTGAGTTCGGAGATGAGCCTGCTTATGGAATGAGGAAGTCCAGATCATCTGGGGATGTGAGGGAGTCAACAGTACAGGATCAGAAAGATGTGACCCCATTGCGACAGATGGAACCCGAGAAGATCTTTGGGAAGATGAGTCATTTGCAGAGGTTGTTGGATCGGTTTTTGTCTTGTCGACCAACTGGATTAGCGAAAAATGAAAGAATGGTGTTGGTTACTTTGTATCCTATGGTCAAAGAAAGTTTTCAGCTTTATGCTGATATATGTGAGGTTTTAGCTATTTTGTTGGATAAATTCTTTGACATGGAGTATGAGGATTGTGTTAAGGCATTTGATGCATATGCTAGCGCATCAAAGCAGATCGATGAGCTGGTGGGATTCTATAACTGGTGCAAGGATATTGGTATTGCTAGGTCGTCTGAGTATCCAGAAGTTCAGAGGATAACAAGCAAGCTATTGGATACACTAGAAGAGTTTGTGAGGGATAGGGCTAAGGCAACAAAAAGTCCTGAGAGGAAAGTTGAGGCTCTGCCAGCTCCACCCGAAGAACCAGCACCAGATATGAATGAGATTAAAGCATTGCCTCCACCAGAGGATTATACTCCACCACCACCACCTGAACCAGAGTCTCCTAAGCCAGCGGCGGTGGTTCAGGAGACTGGGGATTTGATGGATTTAAGGGAGGAAGGTGTTACTGCCGATGATCAAGGAAACAAATTTGCGTTGGCATTGTTTGCTGGGCCTGGAACAAACAATGGATCATGGGAAGCATTCTCCTCAAATGGGGGACCTGAGGTGACCTCTGCTTGGCAGAATCCAGCGGCTGAGAGTGGTAAGGCTGATTGGGAGTTGGCTTTGGTTGAGACAGCTAGTCATCTGTCTCAGCAGAAGGCAGCAATGGGCGGTGGACTTGATCCGCTGCTGTTGAATGGCATGTATGATCAAGGGATGGTTAGGCAACATGTTGCCACTGCCCAGTCGAGTGGTGGTAGTGCGAGCAGTGTGGCATTACCTGGGCCAGGGAAGAGTTCAACACCGGTTTTAGCACTCCCTGCACCTGATGGAACAGTCCAGACAGTTGGACTGGATCCATTTGCTGCATCTTTGACTGTCCCACCTCCTTCGTATGTACAAATGGCGGATTTGGAGAAGAAACAGCAATTACTTGTACAGGAGCAAATTGTATGGCAGCAATACGCTAGAAATGGGATGCAAGGACAGACGAGTTTGTCCAAGATCAGCAGCGGCGGGTATTATGGTACACAACCAGCTGGGATGCCTTATGGCATGCCACCAGTAAATGGCGTTGGAGTGCCACCTGCTGGAGGGTACTACTACACTCCTTACTAATTTTACCAAGAATACATCACTTTTTTCTATTTCATTGTTATGTTCTTTATCTAGTGCTTTAATTTTTCCCACTGTATTCTATTGATTATGGATATATCTTCAATTTGTGCATTGTTAGTGAGGGTACGTAGTAGTCGATGAGAAGAAGAGAAAATTGGCTGAAGAGAATAGATGCTATGTATTCTTATGTTGGGTGCTCTGTAATCCTAGTAGAATGACTCTTCTGTTTTGTAATATTTGTATTTTCCTTAGGGTTTTTTTTTTTGTGATGATCCTTTCTATAGGTGAAACTATAGTATAAACTACGAGATTAACTAGTATCCACCATCACTATATATGACTATTTTACACCTTCTTCTTTAACCGGCTGTTTCCAGTTTGCATTTAATTTTGCGTGTCTTCGGTCTCTCTCCCTTTCTGCAGATCTCCATTTTTATCTCCTTCAGCATTTTCTCAACACATTTAGTTTTCTTATTACTGCATCCAATTCCTTCTGCATTTTTCTTTGAAATTTTTGGCTTTTCAACTTCCTGCAAATATTATTGTTGGATTTAACTTAAGAACATAAATGTAGCTTATAAGTTCAAAAATATTATTCTTTACTAATGTATTGAACTTGTCCAATTTATTGACAAAAAGTTCTAAAAATATTCTCAACAGAATTATCATTGTCACCACATGCACAAAATAAATAAAATCTGAATGAATTAATTAATATATGGAATCACTTATTCAGACATTATTCACAATGAATTTAACAAGTATGAATGTACGAGTAGCTTCTTTTTTTTTTATTCAATTTGTTGGTATATCATATATTTGTAAATTAAATAAAGTTTATTTTGCACATCTTTAAAATCTGAAAAAAAAAAATAGACTATGAGTAAAAAATTACCGTATAGAATTATACGTTGATGATTGCCTCAAATTTGACCATGAAGACAAGCAATGAATCCTTCCTAATTTTGGTAAGCCAGGTCATATATTTGTGTAGAAAATAATTAGACTCCAAATTGCATTATAATATTATTTTCTTATTTGTTTTTAAATATTAGAAGATGGAAATAATTGAAAATCTTACCTACTATAAGCATTACGAATCCCAGACTGGCAGTGGAGACTATACGTCATTATAAACTATTATTCTTTGTTTTGTTATATAAAAATTAGTTACGATGTGTTTAGCAGGAAGGAAAATGTTTTTTTTTAAGATGGTTTTTAGAAAAATAAGTGGATTTCTTAGAGTCTGTTTGGATTGATTTGTTTTAGGTGCATTAAGTTAAAATAATTTTTAGGCAGTTTCGTATTCTAATGATCTCGTCTTATCTGATGATTAGGATTTGCTTTTTCTATTTGAAAAAAGATTTGTGTCACTCTCACTATACTTCACACATAAAATTATACAATTTTTAAGGGCTCGAATAGATTGATTTGAGAACTTGTTTCAAGGTTGCGCTGTCCGCTTGTCCAGGAAATGAGTTGTGTAGCGGTTACCTTAGGATTAGGGAGGGAATAGCCTTTCAGTCTACTAGCAGCAATTTCATAGCTACCTGAAAACACACCTTCTTTTATTCTTGAGCATTCCGCCTATTTCTTAATGTTAGCTCAGACACTAGGCAATAGAACGAAGTTAGTTCCTAATTCCCACAATTTTTGCAGTGCTTCTTCTACCCAACTCGAATAAAATCCCCTTCTTTCCTCGTCTGAGAGACTTTCTTTAGAATTTCTTAACAGAAAGAGGAAATGCGTTGTTCGGAAGAGAATACAGAGAATCCGCGAGGAGCTAGAAGAAGACCGTTGCAATCTGGCTATCTCGAAATTCAATGTATGAATAAAGGGGGCTTTTAAGCGCTTCCCTCGTCTTAGAGCTGCATATTCAATTCGCATAAAAAAAAGTAAGAAGGATTTGCTGCCGATAATTTTTTAAGTACTTTTTTGGAGTATGGATAAATTTAAAAAGTTATTTATAAGTACTTGATTTTAAACTAAACTAATAAAAATAAGCCAAAATTCCTAAGTTATGATTTCTAACTTATGACTTTTGACTATTCTAATTTATGGATTTTGACTTATAAATCATAAACTAAAAGTCATTTCTAACAAATTTTGACTTATTTTCTTGTGTTTTGGTAGGTTAGCAAAAAAAGTATTCTAATAATATTTATATAATTTCGACAAATACCATAAAAAGTGAGGATGGGGAGGTAGGGGTATGAAGTGGTGGTAATGAGGCTATGGATGGGGGATTGGGGGGGGGGGGGGGGATGAGAGATGAAGTATATTGGAGGGTGGAAAAGATGTTTAATTTGAACATGAGAAAATTGAAATATATTTTCTTTCTACTGAACACATGCCCCCTTAATTTTGCCTCATTGTTTACCCAAAAAAAAAAACAACTCTAACAAAATTTGGGTAAAATCCTACCTAAAATGTGAGAGAAAATAATAAAAATATCCCTTATATTTGGGGATAGATTCGAAAGTGTCCCTCAAGTATATTTTTGAGCAGTTTTGATATACTATTTGCTAAAAATGAGTCTTTTTATTCTCATATATATGTTGGATATTGTTTGTTTGGAGACGGCGGGCACAATCAACTTCTCACAACTTGAATTTTATTATATCAATGTAAGGATCTGTCTCGGTCTTACAATTTTGATCACACTTATTGCGTGTTTCAGCAACACTTTTTACTTGAGCACTCACACTTATTTGCTCTCTTGCTTTCTTACTTACTTGGTTACTTAGTCTGTTTCTTGCTTGGTTGCTTACAACTCAAATGGACCACCTCTATTTATAGGAGATGATGGAACAATCTAGCTAAGCATATTTTTCTACTCTATTCTAGAATATTCCTCCAACTACTTAATTCTAGAACTATTTTATCTAGAACATTTCTAGGGATCTTCCTTCAATTCTCTATAACTCCGAAATATTTTAGATTTTTCTTGACCTATCATAAGTAAATAATTAAGTTGGTGATGAATTCTTAACAATATATTTAACCAAAAAAAAAAAAAAAAACTCTACCTACTAAACTTAACAGAAATTGAAAAAAAAAAAAACAGAAAAAATATGTAAACCTAATTATCAGTAATGTAAAATAATTACATATTCAGTTACTTATTCTTTATTATTACTAATGTAGTATTTTTGTTTGATTAATTTATGGATGTCTTTCATTTTCTTTTTAACAAAATATTAATTTGTTCATATCATCACACATTATTAAGTAAATAAATATGATTTTCAAATTATTTTTGTAATAATTTCTATGAATATTATTATCAACACATTAAATATACTATCTAAATTACAATATCTTTGGTAAATAAAAACTCTTCAGGAAGACAAAGAAAAAAAAAATAGAGTTACTTATTATGGAGCAATCTTTCTAAAAAGTTTTGGATGGGAAATTTTTTGATAGGGTCGAAAGATTTGTTGAAAATTGAAAATATTGGCATGCTGAATTTTTTTTAACAAAATTACACGCAGGATTCACTTGTTGATATTTCAATTATTTCATAAAAGAATTGATTACAAGTATATTATGATTGATACCCTAAAATTTTGTTTCTAACAACAGCGAAGAGAGCAAATTATACACCTACTCTTCATTTTAATTTTAATTTTAATTTTTACTTAGAGGTAATAGTGAATAAAATAAATAAAAGGCAGAAATTAATACAACACGTTTACAAAATTAATTAAATTAAATAGCATTAGTAGGGGAAAATAAGTTTTTAAGTATACATTTTTGCATCAGTGTTATGTTAAAGGAATTGTAACCAAAGTAAGTGTGGGATCATATGTTAGATGGGAGATAAATGTTATGATAAATCTTTTGAAATAACTATAATGTTAAAGGAATTGTAACAAAGAAACTAAAATAACCAAAGTAAGTGTGGGATCATATGTTAGATGGGAGATAAATGTTATGATAAATCTTTTGAAATAACTATAATGTTAAAGGAATTGTAAGTTGCAACAAAGAAACTAAAATAACCGAACTGTGGGATGATTAGTAAATAGGACCGAAGAGGATGTAATTTTGTTTTATAAATAGTGAGAGATGAAAATACCTGACTGATAACTCACTATAAAATTACTCACTCTCGTCCTTTGACATACTCATTACAAAACTATTATTTCATTCTTTCACTTTTACTTGTCTATTTTTTTTTTATATAAAATTATTTTATATATTCATTTTATTATATAAAAAGAAATATATTTTTTTTTTCTCCTAGTACTTTACCCTTAACATTAACTATACATTCCTCAAATTAGTTTTCAAAACTTGAGACGGTAACATCTCAGAAGTCCCTCAGTACAAATCAGGTTTGGACAGTTTAGAAAAATCTAACTTTGTAGATTTTTTATATTTACGGATATCATCTATGGATCGTAAATGGAACCACAAGCCTTAGATGGGATCCACGGATGAGACTTCATAAACAAAAATTTAAGTCTGAAATTTATGAGTTGATTTTATGTCACGTAATCCTTTTACGGATCATAGACACGATTCGTAGGTTAGTTTTAGAAACTTGAATTTTTACTTGAATAGGACGAGCAAGGACTACGAGTTGTAAAAGGTTCGACGGGTCGTAGTTAGAGCTCGTAAACTAAGTCCTAAAACTCAGACTTTCCTCTGAGTTTAAGATTGGACATGATGGGTCATAATGTGAATCATAGACCCTAGATGGGTATGTGGATCGGAACTTTAGAAACCTAGTATTTCACTCTGATATCTACGGACAAGGTTCTATGGTCCGTAAATGAAAACATGAATCGTAGATAGCACTCGTAGATGCCTTTCAATAGTTCATCAAAGTCGTTTGGGTCTTTTTTTTTTGTTTTTTTAATCCCGAGATTGTTAGTAGACCCAAACCTCTCTTACACGCATAACACCCCAAATCAAATTTCTTTTCTCTCAAGTTTCCTCGTAAGCAAGAACTAGGGTTTCCAAGCTTCAAGTCTCCATCAAGGAATTCAAGCTAGCTAGGGCTCTTCATTTCAGGTATGTGGGATTTCATCAATGGATATCCCTTCACCTATTAAGTCTCAAAGAACTTCAGATTTTCAAGTCTTATGAATTATCTTAATCTAGAATTTTTGTGATCTTCATGAGTTTTAAATGTAAATCAGTTCTTCTTTATAAATGACCCTTAATTGCATGTCTCGATTATATCATGAACCCCAATCATATAAGTAATTTCATAACCCAAAGTTATGTTGTTTCAGATGCATGTCTCAGATTATCAGTTTTTCATGATTTATGATACTTTCAGGTAAAGTATCTCTTAGTATAATTTTCAGTTATTATGATTTAGGAGCTACTCAGTATTACTGTTTTTAGTTTAATTGCATTTTCAATTGGGAGTTTTACTTATCACTAAACGGATTAAAGGGATGAGGATTCCAGTCAGCGTCCCCGAACCTTTAGTAGATCGATATCTCTAAGTCCCAAAACTATATGTCACCGCAATATTTAAGGGGCTTCCCATCAGTTCAGGTCGACTCCTTAGTCTTTATACACATTAGCTTAGTGGATCCATATAAGCTCATATCAACCTTTGTACCTTGACAAAGTACATTGGGCCCTTTTGATGGGGATTATACATCGAAGTCCATGTAGTAACTTACATGGTTATATGTCGATTTTAATATCTTCCCCAATCAGTTTTTTTTAATTATTGCATAATCATGTATTTATGTATTTCAGCTAAGTATATCTTGAGTCCATGTTATTTTATTTGTCATCGACACCACCATGTTTTATAGATTCAACACGTTGTCATGCATTATCCTACATATTTAGTATATTCAAACTACTGACCGCATAGTTTTGCCTATATTGTTTGATAATATAGGTTTTGACACTTAGTATCCAACTCATAATTAGCACTATATTTATTCAGTAGCAACCGAATTGGTGAGTCCTCATCTTTCCGAGGACAACACTTATGTTTCTTTTTAATCATTTATTTTTAGTTTTAGAAAGTTAGAGTTAGCCAGGGACTTGTCCTAGGAACTCATCTAGTAGAGGCTTTTTAGACAGTCAGTAGATTCAACTTATGTTTTAAACCAGACATTTGTGTGTTGGAGTTTAATATACTACTTCAGTTTAGTTCCGCATTTTCTTATCCTCAGTCATTATTTCATGATATCATAGTGGCATGCTAGATCATGAGATTAGCTCAGGGTTACTTGTGGCTTTAGCTACGTGTCGAGACTAGGAAGTAGTTTCGGATCGTGATAAAGATTGTACACTAACTAATATAAATATCATAATAAAATATTCACTTCATTTGTTATGTCTTAAAGAAAGATAAAGTACATTGTGAACAAATTAAAATGAATAGAGACAGTACTTGATAGCATTGACCATAGAGTCATTGACTAAATTATTCTTATCTATTCCTTAAAAATTAATTCGCCATATATGTATGTTCTAATTTCTTGGAGTAGCTACTAGCTAGCTAGTAAATAGTAAGGATGGAAATGAAAAAAGATTTCTTCCAATATTTTTGTTACTACCATTTTACCTATCACTAAAACTAAAATAAAATAAATTTGGTGACCAATATTTGTCATTTTAGAAAATTTCAATGGACTACTATGTCCTCCTTATGCCAAACATAACCCTTCCTACATTGCCAGCAAAGATTGAAATTTTCAACAAAAACAGTTGGGACATAACTCCCATTAATCATATAATTTGAGAAAAAGTTAATCAACTTATTAATGTTCTAATTGACTTAATGTTCTAATTGACTTTGCACGTATTGAGATCTAAAATTTGTCAATTAACCTAAACTTCTTTTAGCATAAATCTAGACTAATACTCCATTTTACCAATTTCTTTTTGAAGTAAGTATTATAAAAGTACATACGTAGCAAAGTAAGGTGCTAATTAATTATAAACATCCACATCAACAACGTTGTCCATTGTAAATTAGTCACGGTAATTTGCAACCTAATCATTTGTTAATCCACACAACATTGTGGATTTATTATATATGATAATAACAGAGATATTATATTATATATGCAAGTGCATAACAAAAGTAAAAGGTGCCCCTTTATTTCAAACATGTCAACTAAGCAAACTACTCACAAGAAATTAGGCATAATACATTAACAAGCCTTTTAACTTGATTTCAGCCGACATTTATGTCCATAAACTTTGGGTGTGCACAAATAGGACACTTAAACTTGTTTAAAATGGAATAAGTAGACACACGCATATATGAAAAAATACATATAGAACACTACATAAGACACAAAATTGTCATGAAAGATGTCACGTTGGATGAACGTGTTATGTGTCTATTTATTCTAAGTTTAACTGCTTGTTTGTGCACAATCAAAGTTAGAAAACATATATACCAGTTGAAGCCAAATTAAAATAACATATTATGCCCAAGAAATTATAATGAAAGAGAAGAAAGCAAGAGCACAATGAAAAGAGCAAAATTTGGAGGGTAAATTTTGAAAAAGGAAATAAAGAGAAGTTAGTGAGATCTCAAATATATATAATGGTTTGTGGAATATGTGGACACTCCATTAGCTAGCTAGTAAGTATGTGCCTTATAGACACGTATCTATTAAAAAGCTGATATTCTTCTCTTTAATGTAATGTAATTCACAGAGATAAATAAAGTCATATAGCCAATATCCCATGATTTTAATTCATCACTTATAAAGTATGTGTATGTGACACCTTATACTCTCAACTTTGCTTAAAGTATTCCATATTCCCATGATCCATGAACTAACACAACCAAAAGTCACATGCATATGCCTTTCTCGTGTAGTATATATTATTGCTTCTAATTTTCTTTTCTTCTTTTACATCTACTTTTTCAATAAGGGTGGGCTTATACTTATGGGTGATGGTGGAATAGTAACCCTACGCATAATTAGGTGATGCAAAGTAAAGTAACAATCACCAGGAAATTGCTCGTTTTGTCTTTTAAATGGATTAGTCTTTAATTTTTGTCCTTTCACAGTAGTAAAACTTATAGTAAAGAATATATTGATAAGAAATTGAGATTTTACTCAGACATAACTTATGAAATATTGTAATAAAAATATATAAATTTATACAAAACAAAAAAAATTATTTATCATAAAGGACATAATTAATGACCAACTCAAAATAAGAGGAAAATGTGCAAATGACCCCCTCAGATCCTCTACCTTTAAAAGTTGTTTGATGCAAGGTAGAGTAGTAGTCTGTTATTTAACCAACTACAACTTGAATTATCCACCTTATTTAAAACTAGTACGGTAATTATCGAAATAATAATGTATATTTATTTGAAAAGTAAAAACAATGTATGCAAATAAATATACATACCAAATGAGACTCCTAATCTATGACTCAAAGTTCAAAATGGAGTTAAAGACTATGAAGGCTATATCATATATATATCCTTTCCTAACCTACTTCCTACCTTTTGTGTTTAGGAGTTGGATAAAGGATACCTTTAAAAATCCTTAACCTTCTGAGTGTGGGTACAAGCAAAGAAAGGAGTAGAGATGTCACCGTCCAAACCACTGTGAGTGGCACTTACACTAAACCACCTAGAGGGAGAACCAATAAACAATCTAAAAACCCAACACGTAATTTATAAAACCAAATCATGATATAAAACTAAGAAAATAACTAAAGAATTGCGTTCCCATAAACTCAACCAATAATCGAAACATTGCAGAAATAAAAATCCTAAGAACTAAAAGTCATGGTACCAAAATTCTAAATAGTCAATAATGGAAATGCAATCTTGAAACTAGAAATCATAAGTCCAATAGTCTAAAGTGTTAGTGTCCAAAAAGATGGACAAGAAAAGATAGAAGAACTCATGGCAACCTGGAAGAGTAGCTCACCCTTGGATTCGAAGTCACGATTCCTTCAACTGAGGTCTCGTATCAGCCATCATAATATATCTTGTACACAACTAAGAAAGAGCAAGTGCAATATCAGTACACAATCACAATGTATTCCAATCTATGAGTGTAAATAGACAACTACAACATAGTAAAGACACGCCAACACATATAACCACAATCACAAATACATACCTCAGTCATAATAACATAAAATCAATCAATACTTAGATGCATGTCCCACATGATCATAATTATAAATACTAATCCTCTCATGGAAGCCACACATAAACCGTTATTGTACCGGTGTGGTACCCGAGCCAACCAAAGTTAGTAATCATAAGAGACATGATATTCATGCCAACCATTAGTATTCCTGTATCGGTATGATACCCGAGCCAACAAGCAGTCATAAACAATTATGCACAATCCCACTCATTATGAACAACAACACTTGAAATCATAAGTAACAATAATAACAGATTCATTGCATTTATCAACATAATGATATTTCATATTATTTTCTATGTTCTTACCAACATGCATTGCACAATGATACTATAACCAGTAGGCATGCATACATACATAAATTGGAAAATATACAACCAATTCCTATTGTCACATCATGAGCCTACACCTTGGATGTAACCGACACCCGAAAACCATTGCTAGTCCCCAAGCAAACCCTTGGCCTAACTGGCTAGTTAGCTGAAGACTGTCAAGCAAATATGGGCTTTAAAAACTGAAATAACTCACTTGTCTCAAAATACTCAATTTAAATTGTCATATACTGAATGAAAGTCGTAAGAGTTTGCAAAACATCTCAAAAGAAATACTGAAAAACTCTCAATACTATCTATCTATGAGCTTCTATTGTTCAAGACAGATATTCGAACAAGACCTACAACACCTCAAAACAACTAAACTGGAAATAAAAATTCAGTCCTCCGAGAGCAAGAAGGTCTCACCAAAAGTTGTCAATGAGTGCAAAGTGATCTCAACGAAGCACTTGTTGATGATCCTAAACACATATATCTGCATCATAAAAATATATAGGTCGAATGAAATTAGTACATTGAATATACGAGTATGTAATATAGCGGAAGAAACAATAAATAAACTGAAAGGGCTGAAACATACTCAACTAAATGTAAAGCATAAATAGAGATAAGATCATTTAAAGCTTCACAAAGTAAAAGATGTTAACTCAAAGAACTGTATATATAGATATACTAAAAATATTCTTTACTCTATTAGGGAGTTTCTCTAACTGACAACCATTACTATGAACCTTGTGATGAGACAATGTCTCACCGACGTTGTCAGAACTGTCATATTCCTTGTCGGGGTATAGAACATACTCAACTCATGAATCTATCTAATAGGCCTTCTCATAGGTAATGAGGAGTAGCCCGAATGTTGGTACAATCCTATCCCATGTTGGCTACATGATTTATAAGGAATGAGAGTTTTATAAACCCTTCCCTATATCGGTGCTCAATAATACTCCCAAAATTTATAACTCAATGCTCAAGTAAAATATTCTCTCTGGGTTGAGATAAGTTCTCAAAAGGGCATCTTTAAGAGGTAACTACTATGTACTCGATTTCTTGTAAACATTGAAAACTCTTTACACTATTATGAAAAATCGTACTCTCTTTTCAACATAAAAATGATACATTTGAGAATCCTTTAGTTTACTTAGAATCTTCTCAAAATAGAAGTTTATACTTTAACTTGCTCTTGAACTCATGCTAACTTCTCAAAAATCAATTTAAGGAAAAATGATCATTTTAAAGCTTCTCAATCAAAACTCAGAAATTAGGGTTCATGTGGGATTATCAACATGAATAATAACTCAAAGATCTCAAAGCATAATATATTTCAACTCATAGTCAAGAATTTAGAATTCATAAATAATAACTCTATTCATATAAGAGATTCACAAAACTAAGGGTATAACCCTAGATTTAACTCTTACTAACTGAATTGAGTTTTGGAGGTGAGGAAGAAGTCAGTCCATCACGATGAAGAGCCTTAAAAACTTGTAAAACCATAGTTATTGAAGAAGTTCGAAGAAGAACTTGATTGGAAGCCTTGAAATCCTAGTTTTGGTCTTCCTCACGGTTTTCTTTTTGAGTTGGGGAGTTGAGCGCGTAAAATAAAATAAAATTGAGTATTTGGTGGAATATATTCCCCTAGTTGAAGTTAAAACGTTATAGTTTGGTCTTAGGAAAAGTGGAAAAGACAAACGAAACTCTACTTAAAAAGTTGTCGAAAATCTTCCACGGTGCCATTTACGGTGTGTGGTTTGATCTACAAATCGTAGATCCTATTCGTGAATTCATATTAAAGTTTAAGGCTCAGAATATCATTCGATGGGTCCAAACTATGACCCGTAGAAGTTTCTACAGACTATAGATCCAATCCGTAGAATTTATATTGAATTTTAAGGCTCAAAAGATCATCCTACAGGTCCAAACTATGGCATGTAGAAGTTTCTAACCCCGTAGATGGGTCCGTAGGAATTGAACCTCAAAATTTGACTCTCTAAAGTTTTTTAAAGAGTTGACAGTACAGGTCATATCTCTTTCTACAATTCGTAGAAGTGACCTGTAGGTTACTGACTCAAAAAACTCTATTGTGGCAGTCTCTAGTAAAATAATCATATCTTTTTACTTTGAACTCGAAATGAGGTAAACTTGGTGGCGTTGGAAAGAAAATTCATAGACCTTTGATTTGATAGGTTATGGATCCCCTAATTTATTGTGTGTTGAGATATATGATCAATTAATATTGACCTAAGTAGAATCTTATATCAAAACTTATTCGGTTAGGAAGCTTTCAACTCAACTTTGTGCTAGGAGATTCTAGTAACCTTAATTCATATCTAAATCCTTTCCCACAACAAAGAATTGACCGTAAAACCTAAAAATAATTTAAGCATCACACGACACGACCTTATTTGCAAATGAAGAATGATTTGGGTCTTAGCTTCGAAATTTGTGGGGTGTTACACTTATCTCGAATCAAGCCTTTTGGAAACTCTAAAGAACCCGAGCTTTCCCCTTGTTTAATACCTTGACTTGTTCTTGGTCTAAAATAATAAAAACATACAAGAATCATTTAAAAATGTCCGAACAATACCCGAATTATAACCAAATCCTAATTCTAGACAAATTTATGATCATTCTATAACCTAGGGCTTTTTCCATCATTAAATCAAGTCAAAACCCTCCCTCAAGAGTAATATCCTAGATTTTAAGGCTTAAGAATTAATTTACAAGATAAGGGAGTAATAAACTTACCTTTACCGACAAAACTGATGGAAAATAAGTAGGAATCACCCTAATTTACCCTTCCCCATCCCAAGATCAATGATACAAAAAATATGAGATTTTGGAACTTTTTATACATAAAATCCCGACTTACCCCGCTATAGTGGTTGTCACCCCGCTATAGAATCTGCTCATATCCGCTAAAACGGTCACCACCTGCTATAGAAGATTGCATGAACTTAGAGACTCAGAAATCCCTGAAAATCCTTTTGTTCACAACATACCTTCTTCCCTTGATGTCTCAAACTATCTCATTCATGTCAATATCAATTTTGAGAGTTCTACTCACCTCGTAAACCCCATGGGTTCCTTAATGTATTGGATACTAAAAAATATAAACAAAGCCTAGATATTTCAACCCACTCATTCCCGTATGACCATATACCTCACCTAACCCAGATTCTGTTTGAGACTAGCCTAGCTTAGCCTAAAAATTTCAAGTCACTACCCAAAACATTTTCTGGCCTTACTTATTTCACTATTGACCTACTCATAATGACCTAGACGGGTCACTACAATAGATACTAATTTATCCATTGCTCGTCCCAGAGTAATCAAATAAGAAAAACTAGGCTAAAATAGAAAAAAAGGATAGTAATTGAATCCTAGAACAAGTTAGGGTAATTGTCTCGCATGTCCTTCTCGGTTTCCTAAGTAGCCTTCTCAACCGGATGATGTTTCAACTAGACCTTTACCGATTTGATCTCCTTTGTTCTCAACTTCTAGACATCCTGATTAAGAACCGTGACTAGTTTCTATTGATATTGCAAGTCATTTTATAACACTATTGAGTCTCATTTGATGATATAATCCCCACATAGACACATGAAAAACTAGGTGGACTCCAAGAAAGTTGGGTGGAAGTGCTAACTTGTAAGCCACTAGCCCCATACCATCAAGCATATCAAACATGCTAATGTAGCAAGGTCAAAGCTTACCCTTATTATCAAACCTCAACACTCCTTTCATGGGTGACACCTTTAACAAAATTTGTTCCCCAACCAGAAAGGTCATATCTCTTACATTACGATCCAAATACTCTTTCTCCTTACTCTGGGTTGCCAATAACTTAGCTTGAATACCCTTACCCTTTACTTGGCTTCCTTAACCACATAAACACCCAAAGGTTTCACATCACTAGCCTCAAACCCCTATATGGGCAATCTGCATCCCCTCCCATAGAATGCCTCAAATGTTTCCATATTAATCCTTTAGTGATAAATGTTATTATAAGATAACTCACATAAGGGAAATAAATGATCCTAATGGCCCCCAAAGTCAATCACACACGCTCTTAAGTCTTAACATGTCTTTCAATACCTAAATTATCCTTTCTGACTGACCGTCAGTCTGTGGGTGGAAGGTTATGCTAAAAGTTAGTTGAGTGCCCAACACCTCATGCAACATACCCGAAAACTTTAAAGTAAACTGAGTTCCACGATCTGAAATGGTAGAAAGAGGAACCCTATGTGACCTTACTATTTCCTTGACATAAATCTTAGTCAACTGTTGAGAGTTGTAATTCACTCTGACTGTAGTAAAGTGGGTTGATTAAGTCAACCTGTCTACAATGACCCAAATTGAGCCATACTTTCTCAAGGTCTTAAGTAGTCCCACAACGAAATTCATGGCTATCATTTCCCTTTTCCACTTAGGAATAGGCATTCTCTGAAGTAAATTAACCTACAGACTATTGATGGTCATACTTCACATGTTGGCAATTCTGACATTTAGAAACATACTCAACAATGTCTTTCTTCATCCCTGACCACCAATAAAGCTACCTCAAATCCCAGTACATCTTGGTCACAATTGATGAAAATAATATCATGTACCATGAGACTCTCCCAACACACTAAGTATCAAGTCACTGACCCAAGAAACACAAATTCTTCCTCTAAGATTGAGCACACCTTCTGCATCGAGGGAGGAATCTTGGGTTTCCCCAAATACCACCTTATTTTTTAGTTTACTCAAATCCTCACCCTCAAACTTCTCAGCCTTGATTTACTCTATAAATGTGTGCTTACCTCAATACTGGCTAACACCCAACCTTCTCAAAGATACCCAACTGTATGAACTTAGACTCTAAATACTGAATATATATGGCCAAAAGTCTCTTAGACACCCCTAAGTAAGTCAAACTGCCATGCTAACTTTTTTTGGCCCAATGTGTGTGCCACAACATTGACCTTCCTTGGATGCTACTGAATAGTCACATCGTAGTCCTTGAGAAATTCCATACATCTTCTCTATCTCAAATCCAGATCTTTTTGAGTCAACACATGTTGCAGAGGCGATGATTAATGAATACTTTACAGTTGACCCCATAAAGATAATGTTGCTAAATCTTATAAGCAAACACTATCGCCGCCAACTCCTAATCATGGGTAGGGTATTTCCTATTATATACCTCCATCTATCTGGAAGCATAAGCTATAACATTCCTTTCCAGCATCAACACACGACCCAAGCCTGAATGTGAAGCATCAAAATAAACAATGAAATCCTTACCTTCCACCGGTAATGTCATTATAGGCGTTGTGGTCAAGAGGTTATTAAGCTTTTGAAAACCCTCTGCACACTTATCTAACCACTCGAATGGTAGCTCCTTTTGAGTTAACCTAGTTAAATGCATAGCAATAGAAGCAGAGTTCTTCATAAACCTGCGGTAGTAGCTAGCAAGACCCACAAAACTCCTAACTTTTGTCACAAAAAAAGGTAGCACCCAATTATTAACTACCTATATCTTTTAGGGGTCTACCATCACCCATTTCTTTGAAATTACATGCCTAAAAAAAGATACCGAGGGTAGCCAGATTTTGCAATTAGAAAATTTAGTACATAATTTTGAATTCCCCGGGATACCCAAAACAATGAGAATGTGATTCATATGCTCCTCATTTCCCTTGGACTAGATTAAAATATCATCTAAACATAATTACAAACAAACCCAAGAATATTTAAACACCCCATCCATCAAGCTCATAAACGTTGCAAGTGCATTAGCTAACCTAAACGACATCAGTAAAAACTCATAATTCCCATACTGGGTCCTAAAAGCTGCTTTAGGTATGTTCTCATGGCTAATCTTTAAATTATGGTACCCTAACCTCAAGTCAATCTTAGAGAAGATAGATGTTACCTACAACTGGTCAAAGAAATCATCTATACGAGGTAAGAGGCTCTTATTTTGGATAGTGACCTTATTCAACTATTGGTGGTCTATGCACATTCTCATGATACCATATTTCTTATTTACAAACAACGCAAGATCACCCTAAGAAGAAGCACTAGGATGAATGAATCCTTTATCAAGTAGTTCATAAAGCTAAGTCTTGAGTTCTCTCAACTCTATCGGGGCCATATGATAGGGAGAAATAGTAGTTAGGCGAGTGCCCAATTCCAAAATCAATACAAAAGTTTGTTCCTATCGAAAGGCATACCAAGAAGACCTATATGAAACACCTCCATTAATTCTGCAATGACATGGATAGACTGAATGAAAAGGGAATCTACACTAACATCCTGAAGATGAGCCAAGTAGACCAAACAACCCTATAGTTTTCTAGCCCAAATAAATGACATGATCTTTAATGTCTTAGGCTTGTACACCCTTCCCATTCTAATATTTCCCTCCCCGAGATCTCTAGAGTCACTGTTTTAGTACTACAGTTTAACTGTCGGTCTATCTCATATTCGCAGAAGAAGGAACTTGGTTAATGACATGTTGAAAGTGTAATTAAGTAGGAGGATGGTCGTAGACTAGTCTTTCGGTAAGTGTTGTTGCAGTTGTAGACCCATTGTTCATTGATTCTTCCTCGCAAACCCTTCATCCCCGCTGTCAAGCTCTCTCGTAGTCCAAAGCTAATTCAATTGTCATAGCAAAATGAGAAGACAACCAATTTATACCCAAGATCACATCAAAGTCTAGTATATCAAATATGAATAAATCTATCTAAGTTTATAGACCTATAAATATTACAGAACAAACACGATATACATGTGTTACTACTACAGACGCTCTAATCAGGGTAGCAACATAGATAGAGGCATAAAGGTATCATAGATCAAATCAAACCCTAGAGCAAAATCAATAGATATATATATAAATAAATAGAATCCAGATCAAACAACATTGTAGCCATCTGGTCACAGACCAGAATAATACATGTTATCATGGTATCTGATGCTTCATCCTCTAGTCTGCCCAAAACCGCGTAACACTAATCTATGTCATCATTACAGTCAACCCCGCTATCGGGTTAAGCCACTATTTTCCCTACACTACTATTTCATCAACCTCTACGTCCTTCCTAATTACCTATTTTCCCACCCTGGATGTCCCCTACCATTATTACCTCCACCCATTGGAACCATTGCACTAGTCTTTTGTTGAACCTGGATAGCAGTTTGTCTTTGAGGTCCCCCTTAAAGTGTCCCGACTCACCATAGTTAAAACATCCACGGTTAAGTGGGTATGCTGGCTGATGCATAAGAAGCCTCTTGACCATCTTGAGTCAGAGACTGTGCGGAACCCCAAAATGACCAAACTTGTAGAAGCGGGCATTGTCGACTGAAACAGAGTAGCTGAATATACTAGTTGATTTGAGCCCTCAAAATATGAACCACTATAGTTGCCCACATTTCTGGACCTTTTAACCGATTCCATGGCATGTCCAACCCCCTCTACCTTCTTCACAAAATCAGTCACCTCATTGAAGCTCTTACCTACATAGGTCATATGCATAGACAAAACTTGCAACATAGAATTCAAACCGTCGACGAATAAGTTGATCCTCTCTTTCTCAGAGCTCACCAACTGCGTAACATAACGGGACAAGGTATGTAACTTAGCCTCATAAGTAGACACAATCATGTTTTCCTGCTCAAGAGCCATAAACTCATCTTTCTTTCGATCTCTCATAGTAGGAGGCACATAATTTTCCAAGAATAAAGAATGAAATTTTTTCTTAGTCAGTGGAGGCAAGACTGATGATCAATATTTCACAAAATCTCTCCACCACTTCTTTGCTTCACCTTGAAGCAAGAAGATAACAAACTCAACCCCATACAGCTGCAAATTACCCTACTTATGTAGACTCTCTTAACAGTCTAAGATAAGTTCAAAGGTGGTCTCACTATTAAAACCATGGAACACTAGAGGCTTAAGCTTCAAAAACTTGGTCAACATCTCATGTTCAGTGCCAATCATCATAGGACCAAGTAATGGATCGAAGTGCGCGTCAGCGCCCAAGTCTACATCCATCTTTGACACCGTAGAAGAAATAGGACAAGTGACTGGAATATGAGTAGTCTACAAAGTGGGATTGTCTCCAGTACCTGTCAACCTACTCAGAAAATCTAACACTTGTTGAATCACTCTAGCGTCCATAAAGGGAAGAATTGCAACCTCAACAAGTGCGCTCACCTCTGGTTCAGCATCATCTTTAATCTCCATCTCAACTACCTCTTCCACATAATCTAGAGGTGGGTGGGGTGGGGTCATCTCCCATGGTACATTCTCTACCTAAGCACCTCTGTCGGGTGTTGCTTGCCCCTGCCCTTGCCCCTGTCCCTGCCCCTACCTCTGCCTCTACCTCTCCCACGTCCTCTCACTGCGGGCGCAGCTTCTGAATCTATTGTTGTAGCTACTACCCTTGCACCATTTTACCTAATATCAACCATCTGCAGATAGAAGAGTTGAAGAAGTTAGATACTAATTTTGATTAGGGCAGATACCAATTGGAATCCAAGTTATAGCACGAACGAAGAAAAAAGAGAGATATTTTCCTAAAGTCTTGAAGCCTTTTGCAGAAAAGTACAAAAGTCTATGTACCTTTCTGCAGGACTCTACTAGACTTATTTTGGTACGAAGAGATCAACAAACCTAGAACTCTGAGATCAATTTTTTCACAACTCAAATCGTTGTGAATGACACCTATACTAAACCACCTAGTGGGAGAACTAACTATTAACCCAAAATTAAACCCAATACATCATTTCTAAAACCAAATCGTAATATAAAACTAACAAAAGCTATTTAGAAACAACTAAAGAATTGAGTCCTCATAAACTTAACCAATAAAACATTACAGGAATAAAAACCCTTAAGAACTGAAAGTCATGATACCAAAAATCTAAATAGTCAATAATGGGCTTGAAACCCCGTAACTAGAAAGCATAAATCCAATAGTCTAAAGTGTTTGTGTTTGAAAAGATGGACAAGAAAAGATAAAAGAACCCATGGCAACTTGAAAGAGTAGTGCACCCTTCAAATTGAAGTCACGCTTTCTTCAACTGAGATCTCTTATCAGCCGCCTGAATATTTCTTGTAATCAACAAGAAAAGAGCAAGTGTAATACCAGTGTACAACCACAGTGTATTGGCAGGATCACACAACTAGTCCCAAACTATGAATGTAAACAGACAACTACAACATAGTAAACACACGTCAACACATATAACCACAATCACGAATACATAGACTCCCTGTCACAATATCATAAAATTAACCAATACATGGATACATATCTCACATGATCACAATTACAAATGCCCAACCCTTTCATAGAACCACAATACATATACATGGTCCTCTCAAGGAACCCACACATAAACTGTTAGTGTACCAGTGTTGTCACGACTCGAGTCTACACCCTGGATGTGGCGGGCACTCGAGAACCATTGATGGTCCCCAAGCGAACTCTCATCATAGCTGACTACAAGCAGAGACTAACTCAAGCATACAAAAGCTTAAAACTGAATAAAATTCAAATACTCAACTTTCAAATAATCTAAATAATACTCAATAGATAACTCAGAGTTTGAAAAAAACAACTCAAAGAAGATACATACTGAAAACTACTCAACTTTGTCTATCTATGAAGCCTCTACTATGATAGAAAGATATCGGTACAAGACCCACGACATCTCAAAACTACTAATGGTAAGATAAAGGTAAAGTCCACTGGAATATAAGAAGTCTCACCAAATCTGACTGGAACATCCCATGACCTCAACGAAATGTCTGTTGATGTTTCTGAATACCTGTATCTGCATCATGAAATTATGCAAGTAAAATGGCTCAGTACATGAAATGTACAAGCATGTAAAGGGAATTCTAAAGCATAAACATAAGCTTGAATTGGTAGACAATAAACATACTTACCTCTTCTCAACTCACTCAACTCAAAGAAACATAGTTCAACTCAACCCAAGGAAACATAGTTCAACTCAACTCAAAGAAAATAGGGCACAACTCAATGAAATAAGGCTCAACTCAATAATGAGAAATAAGGCTCAACTCAATAATAAGATATTCAACTCTGTATACTCAACTCTGGATGCTTAACTCAATATAGAGCAACAACAAAAGATGCAATATATGGAAAGCTTTTAAAATAGTAGATAGCAACTCAATATATTGAAGAATACAATAATAACTCAGTTTGCATATAAAAATACAATATAACTCTGTGTATATAAGAATACAAAATATCTTTGTGGGAGTTTCTCTAGCCGACAACCATCACTATGAGCTATGTGATGATACAACGTCTCGCCCACGCTGCCAGAACTGTCTTATACCTTGCCGGGGTATAGAACTCCTCAACTAAGTAGATCAACTAGTCTACGCTAAATAGCATTAAGGAATCATCTAAAAAGTATGACCCTTTTTACCCACATTGGCTATATGGTTTATGGGGGTTGTGAGTTGTCTGAACTCTCCCCTATATCGGTGCTCAATACTACTCTCAAAATATAACTAACTCATATGTTTAAAAACATAACTCTTTATGTGGTTTGCGATTATTATTCAAAATCTTTCTCTAAAAAGATATGGTACTCAACTTGCTCAAAACTCTTTTGGAAATCTCAGTTTTCTCCTCTTTTAAATGTGAAAACATTTACTCATAGGAATACTTAATTCCCATATATCATTTTAAAGAAAATGAACTCAACTCTACTCTTTCTCAACTCAAGTGCTCAAGTCTTAAAACAAGTTTAGAAAAAATTGTAAAAGACTTCTCAAAATAAAGTTCATGCCGAATTATGGATGTAAATGACTCAATTCAAGGTTTTCAATAACCATACATAGAACTCAATACTCGAGACTCAACAACTCAGTACTCAAAAACTTCAATGGTAATATTCGTTTCAAGAATGCTCGAATCAGAGGGTTCATGCGGAATTATGGGCATGAACTACTCAACTCAAGGACTCAAAGATACTTCTCATCTCCAGACTGCTCGACTTATAAGGTTCATGCGGAATTATGGGTATGAACTACTCAACTCAAGGACTTCATGGATAACATGTAATAGTCCCATGATTAGGAATATAATCTCAAAGGATTAGGAACTCGATACTCAAGACTTAGAACTTGAAGATACTACTCCTCTCAAAGATTCTCAGTTTACGAAGTTTATGCGGAATTTATGGGCATGAACGACTCGACTCAAGGGTCTACATAACAATATGGAACTCATGTATGCAAATCTTCTCATTCTCAGATTTATTTCCTCAAAACTTAGCTCAAATCGATAGTTAATCTCAAAGGATTCACAATTGAACTCAAAGACTTTCTTGAACTCTACTCTTAACTCTTTCTTGAATTTGAATTATGAATTCAATAGTTATGATTCATGATATGAAGGATCTCATGATAGTGTAGACTCATGAATACATTCTCCTCACTCTTATGCTCACTTACTTGAGTTTTGAAACAAGTTATTAGAATTTATAGAAGACTCCTCAAAAGACTTAAAGGGACTTTCTCAAAAGACTCGAAAGAACTCTCAAGACTTGGCTCTTAACTCTACCTTGAGTTTGAATTATGAATTCATGGTTATGATTATGATAGGAAGGATATTGTGATGATTAAATGAGTTCTAGATAGTTAATAATGAGAAACGGTTGAAAAACACTATCTGGGGAGCAAGTCCACGACGCAGAGATGAATTATAATGTTTGGTCACGAAATAATTTTTGATACAATGGAGTCCGCATTCTCTCCACGACGTGGAGAGGGAAATTTCACTTCTAAGGAACAAGTCCGCGTCGCGGACCTGGTCCTTATTTTCTGCCTGATCTTTTCTTACTCATTTTTCGACCCTAATTCTCCTAGAATCGAATGGTTTCTTTTCCAATCACTTAGATTCAAATACTCAACTTATGTACACGATAATATACTCCAAACCACCCTTAAATCACTAACTTTTATCTCAAGAACTCATCAAACCCATCCTAATTCAAGAACGGAACAATACTTTCAAGAAACAAATCAAGAACTCAAATTCTTCAACTTCAAGAACGAAATTTTGCTGAAAATAACATGATTGGTGTGTGGGCGAACAAACCCAACACTATGGAAGCTTACATACCTCAAAGAACTAGGTTCTTGGCGAAATCTTGAATTTCTTGAACGAACGCTTGAAACTTTGAACTTTTTCTCCCCTTGAATCTTCTCTCTAAAACCCTAAATGTTTTTAGGGATAAATGAAATTGATTCTAATCAGTTTAGACCCTTAATTGGGTTAGCGTTTAGAATAAGTGGGGTAAGGAAAAGACTTAAATACCCCTCATATTTTCGGGTTACTTTTCTTAAATGGACTGCCTGACTTCAAAAGGGCATATCTCCCTCATATGAACTCAAAAATTAGCAAACTCGATGGCGTTGGAAAGAGGACTCAGAGATCTTTCATTTGATATCTTGTGGCTCTCCTAACTCATCATGTACTGAAAGTTATGGTCATTTGAAGTTGACCCAAAACTTAAAAGAACTAAGGAATGACTTGAATGAATTCTCTTTAGTTCTTTTTGGAACTCAATGTGCTACATCTAGTGACCTTAATACTTAAGAAAAATTTAAATTCCTTGATAAAAACTTACTAACTACGAAGGATGGTTCAAGTCTTAGCTCAAAAAAATTATGGGGTGTTACAAGTGTGGTACACAAACCAACTAGAGTTGGTAATCACACCAGGTGTAGTATTCGAGCAAACCATTTGTATTCCTGTACCGGCACGATACCTGATCCAACCAACAATCACAAACAATCATGCACAATCACATTCACAATGAACAACAACACTTGAAACCACAAGTAATAATAATAGGTACATTGCATGAGATTATCAACATGATGACATTTCATATTCTTCCCTATGTTTTCTCCAACATGCATTGCACCACAATAATGTAAGCAGTAGACATGCATACATGCATAAATTAGAAAACATACAACCATTACCTACCTCAAATCAAGCCTCTTGGAAACTCTAAAGAACCCAAGGTTTCCCCTTGTTCAATACCTTCACTTTTTCTTAGTCTAAAATAATAAACACATATAACAACAATCAAAAATGGCCCAACAATACCCATATTATAACCAAATCCTAACCCCATGCCAATTCATGATCTATCTATCAAACCTGGGGCTTTTCCACCATTAAATCAAGTCGAAACCCTCCCCAAGGGTAATACACTAGATTTTAAGGCTTACGAATTAATTTACAAGATGGAGGAGTAATAGACTTACCTTTACCAACAAATTTGGCGAAAAATCAAGTAGGAACTGCCTAATTCTGCCCTCTCAGTCCTATGATCAATGATGAGAAATATGAGGTTTTGAGACTTTTTCTACATAAGATCTCGACTTACCCCGCTATAGCGAATGTCAGCCCGTTGTACCATTTATGCATGCCCTTTATAGCGCTCGCCGCCCACTCTAGCAGATTCCACAAACTTCAAAGACACGAAAATACCTGAACTATCCCCTTAACATCCTAAACTATCCCCTTCATGTTGAGACCGATTACATATGTTCTACTCACCCAAATTCGATTTCGTAAAGTCCTACAAGCTCTTTAATGTCTTGGCTACTAGAAAATATAAACAAAGCCTAGACATTTCACCACATGCATTCCTGGATGACCCTCGACCTCACATAGCCCAAATTTCGTCTAAGAATTGCCTAGCCTAAAATTTTCATGTCACTATCCAGAAAGTTGTATGGCCCGATTTCTTTCTGCATTGGCCTACTCATTACGACCAGAACGAGTCGTTTCAAGAGAAAAAATACATACACAACAAACAGTACCACTAGGGATTGAAAAATTAATATCATAGGGCGAATAGAATAGAACATATGGATATTTTGGAAGATGGGAAAATACCAGCAGAGACAAAATATAAGGGTCATTATGTCAATGAGAAGTTCCCTAGAATTGACGCTGACATATGAAGTGATATTAAGAAGGGATATGAACCAATCAAAAATATAACATACTTTCATAGAGAATTAGACTATATTGAACAACAGATACAAAATTCTAAACGAAGAATAAGATATTACGAACAAAAAATTAAATATATACATTTTGGATAAAATACATGCCTTTAGAATATATTAAGAGAATAAGATTAGTTTATAGTTGGTTATACAACGAAATACAATATATATTTGAACTTAAAAATACTCTTAAAACATTAGTAGAATATTTAGATTGGACAGAAAGACAATTAGCTAAAGAAAAATCTCGACCCTATCTAATTTATTCATTAATAGAAAATACCTATATTATAGACTCATTAGTAGAGCATAAAGATAATCTTACTAGAGAAATAAATAACATTAAATTAGATATAAAATATACTACGAATAGGATAAAATACTATAAAAGAATTAGTCAAATTAAAAGTTCACTAGGATAGAAAAATAGATCCATTAAGACATCTTGAATATTTAGACTTAAGAATACATCCCGAAAAGAAATACAAATCACTATACAAAAATAATATTTTAAAGTGTAATTTTTCTGAAGGAGAACATATACTACACTCTGAAGATAAGCAATATAATACTTTAATAGACTTAACATTAAATCTTAGTGAAAAAATTCAACAACAAGACAAAAATATAATAAAACTTTTAGAAGAAATAGAGGTAGTGCAAAATAAACAATTTAAAATATTAGATAAATTAGAAAAGAATTTAGACTTCTTAAAAGCACAAGAACTAGAAATAGATAGAAAAATCCAATATCTAAATACAAAATTTAATTTAGAAAAAAAATACCTACTAAAATAGAAATAGAAAAACTGGTAAAAACTATAATAGAAAAGCCTAAAGAATTAGAAATTAAAAATACTCAAGTAGTAACAAAAATTATAGAACAAGTAGAAAAAATAAATACTGAAATTAGTCATTTAAAAGAAATAATCATAAGACTTGAAATGATCTCACTCTCATGAGTGAAGAAGATATAAACTATAAAAAAGCATTAGAATATACAACAAATTTCCATCAAGAACCAATAGGATTTTCTAATCATATTCCCTCTAGCCAAACAGACAGAGTAATCCTTAAACAAAACAATACAATAATAGCCTTACTAGTAAAATTAAACATAAAAATAGATAAAATACTAAAATGTGACCAATTAACCAACCAAGAAAACCACTTGTTACAAAAAAGATCTTGTTGTTGCATCGAAAGAGATAAATGTTGACTAATCTGGCTAACATTGAACTTGGTAAAATGAAATGGTTGAATAATTGAAAAATGAGATTATTCAGGAATACACATTAAATGCTGAGATTACGCATTGAATTTCTGGTAGTAGATCCATAATCAAAAAAAAAGAAAAACAACCTAAACAAAATCATAAAAATATAGAAATAGACGAATTAATAACTCAACTTAAGAAAGTAGAAATAACACCTAAACAAGAAAAACATAAATTAACAAGAAAACCTCAAAAATGGACTTTCAAATAGGCGAACAGTCCAAGACAGCAGACCTAGCTTCTCAGAAAATAGAATAGGCAATAATATAATTTCTAGAATATTATTAAAAAGATACTCAAATATAGAAGAAAATCAAGAATTAAATGAAATCATAGATATAGATAGAGATTTGCAGATTTTCCAACAAAATCAACTTAAATTATTAAATCCTAAGACATTATATAATGTAAAACATTTCTCTAAAGATAATCAATTATACAGACACTATAGAGAAGAACAGATATCAGCGATAGGAGAAGACTTTGCAAAACTAAATTTAGTAAACACAGCTTTTATAAAGACGGTCAAAAATCCCAAACTTATGTTAATGCATATGGGATTAATAATTGTAGGAATAAAAGGATTAACTAGAAAGAATTTAGGATCCAAAGTTCTAATTGTATTATACGATGATAGATTGTCAGATTTAAAGAAATCCATAATTGGCTTAACCGAAGTAGACATGACAAATAATGGAGGAATTGTTTATATTAGTCCAGATTTTTTAATTAATTGAAAAGAATTTAGAAAACATATTAAAATAGGAATCCAGACTAAAGGATATGAAGAAATGAATAATGGAAAAAACTTATTAATGTGTATAGGTTTATAAGAAGAATGACTTTAAGTAGTAACACAAAATTTAAACTCCAAGTCAACGGTGTAGTAGAAATAATGGGTAATAAAGGAATAAAATTAATAAAACCAAAAAAGATAAATCCAGAAGAATATGCAGGATTAGAATGGAATTTAGATAAACTAAGTAAATCCAAAGTGTTTGCTCCAGAGTAACATTTAATGTACACCAGCTCAAAAGGTGAGACATCGATTAGGTTTACCGACTATAATTACACAAGTCAAAAAGAATTTGATGATAATGAAACTGAAAGTAATATAGATACAGAACAAGAGGAATTTATGAATATAGAATTAATACAAAAAGGATACGAGGTAGAAAGAGCTATAGAAGAAGCAAAAAGACTATACCAAGAAAATAATCATATAGCTTTTAAATGTAGAGGATGTAAAAAAGGAAAAATGGATATAATGAAAACAATAGAACATTTTAGAATATGTCAAGAAAGAGATGATAATTTAGCATATAGGATAAATGAATTAGAAGACATGAATGAAGATAAAACAGACAAACTATCCATAACTAGTTATATAGAATTAATGGATGAAGCAACTAGTTCACATAGTGCTAGTCCGTTCCAAAGAACTACTGCTGCCCCAAGTGTTAGTTATAATACATGTATTTTACCTAGACGTCCATGGACTAGATCTAACCAAGAAATAAAAAATAATATTAGACCAGCAGAAAAAAGAATGCCTATAGAAGAACCTATTAGACTACAAGAAGGAGGAAATAAATGAAAAATATTAAACATAGCCGCACATAATCCACAAATGTGGAATACAGTAATAGACTTATGGAAAGGAATAGTAGTAGCAGACTTTATTAAAAATTATCAAGAAACTGACGCTGAGACTATGTATAGATACTTAGAGACATTTTTAGGAGAATCTTGTAAAGCAGTATGGGAATCATACAAACAGACTTACCCTCAAGAATTTCAAAATTTAATAGAATTAGGACCAAACCCATACAATTTTACAAATAAAATACATGTGTTATTAACAGGAGAAGACCCTAATAGTGGCTTAGTAACATTACAAAGAAATGTTGTAATAAAATTAGAACAATTAAGTATATCTAATTGGATACACATAAAGAAGTTTCTAAATGACTATTTTTATTATTGTACTATTAGGGGGAATACATTTAATGAAGAATTAGGCAAAAAATTATTTAATAAATTACCAGGAGCTTTAGGAAGAGAAATAGAAGAAAGATGGTACAAAAGAGAAGGAGTAGTACAAAATCCTACACTCTTATGGCCTATAGGACAAAAAATAAATCATATAATGGAAATACTAACAGAAAAATGTACAAATATACAAATACAAAAGCAATTAAAATAAAATGAAATGGGCTTTTGCAAGGCAATGATATATACTACCCAAAGTTATGATAAAGAACCTAGTAAAACAAGAAAATATAAAAGAAGAATCGGATATAACCAAAAACCTTATAGACATAAAAAATATTTTTTAAGAAAATCTTCAGCTAGAAAGCCAAATTTAAATAGAGATAGATATGTTAGGAAATATAGAAATGATAGGAATTATAAAAATAAATTAGAATGTTATACTTGTGGAAGTATAGAACACTTAGCAAATACATGTCCCAAAAGAAATAATATGAAGACTAGAAATTCTCAATTAACAGAAGACTTTCAAGAAACATTATTAAATGTAGATGAATACATGTCAGACACAAAAAGTATATACTCAGTAGTAAGCATAGATATAGAAGAAATAAATACTCAATCAGACACATCTGATTCAGAAGATGATAATTTAATCAATGAAATAGGTGTAGAAAGAAATTAATATTTCTTAGACAATATACTAATAGATACTATGATGAATACTTCTCAAGACTGTAACCATGAGTTCGAAAGACTAAAAGGAATAGATAGTAACCAATGTAATATATGTAAGTGGTATCCTAGTAAAATAAATAGAGCAAAATGCAAAAATTATTAGATGGAAGCTTGTATTAGTTGTATAGAAAATAAGTTAAAACAAAGAGTAAATAAAACTGAAGAACAAGTTCATATAAAAGAGCAGGCTACTAATCTAAGACTAATAACCCTAGAAACAAGAATAAATGACTTAGAACAAAGAATAACTAAATTAGAAAAAGGAAAAGAAAAAATAGGCGAGGAGAATACACAGTCACAAGGTACAATACATTTAAATCAAATAGAAAATGAATTAATGAATGTAGAAGAAAATAATACTAGTTTTATATGTAATGAAGATAAAAAGTTTGGAACAATAATACTAGTAAGAATAAAAATAAAAGATGCCTTAGAAGATACAGGATGCACTAGTTGCCTCCTTAATAAAAAGATACTACCACATAATTTATTATATACTCTAAAAAATTTTAAAGAACCTATACAAGCAATACAAATGGATGGAACATATAATCTTTACGACCAGTATATAGAAAAAGCACAAATAAATTTTATCAATACTTGCAATGAATTATATAAACCAACATATAATATGCATAAAATATTAGTCAGAGATCTTAATATTAAAACTAACTTAGTCTTAGGTTTACAATTTCTTCTACAAAATAACGGAAGTTGTTTAATTTTCAGAGATGGAATAATGATATTTAGGAATACAACATATACCTTGGTACAAATTAATAAAATTCCTACCAAAGAATTGCCTAATAATAAAGACAATAAAATAAAGACTGCTACTCCTTGTTGTGACGACTATGGCAATAATGGTAGTTGTTCTTCGAAAAACCCATATGAAGAAAAACAAAAAGAAAATTATATAGAAGATACATACATAGAAGATATAGAAAAAGACTATACCTTAATAAATGTAGAAATAGAATTTTATAATTTTCAAAAAGGAATAAATACTATAGGAAAAATAAAAAATCCTAAAGACATAGAAAATATAATAGCAATATTAGATGAAATGAAAATAATAGGAGAAAAGCCTTTAATACATTGGGGAAGTAATAAAACTATGTGTAAATTAGATATAATAAACCCAGTATACACAATAAAGACAGCAACAATAGAAGCAAATAATGAAGACACTGAAGAATTTACTAAATAGATTAAAGAATTATTTAAATTAGAAGTAATAAGAAGATCCACATCTAGACATAGATCAGCAGCTTTTATGGTTAGAAATCATAGTGAACAAGTGCGAGGAAAAGCACGCATGGTAATAAATTACAAAAGGTTAAATGACAATACTAGAACAGATGCATATAAATTATCAGATAAAAATTAATTAATTAATAGAATACAAGGTAAAAAGATATTTAGTAAATTTGACTGTAAATCAGGATACTGGCAGGTAAAAATACACCCGGAAAGCATAGAATTGACAACCTTCACTTGTCCTGAAGGACATTTTGAGTGGCTAGCCATGCCTTTTGGTTTAAAGACAGCTCCGCCTATCTTCCAAAGAAAGATGGATGATATGTTCGGAGATTATAAGAATTTTGTATTAGTATATGTAGACGATATTTTAGTATTTAGTAAAAATATACAAGAACATTTAGGACACCTACAGACAGTATTTAGATTATTTGTAGAATACGGAATAATAATTAGTAAAAAGAAAATGAAACTATGTAAAACACATATAAATTTCTTAGGAGTAACTTTAGGAGAAAGAAATGTAAAATTACAACCACATATAGCCAAAAAAGTATTAGATATGCCAGATAAGCTAGATAATACAAAAGAATTACAAAAATTTTTACGATTAGTAAATTATGCGAGAAATTTTATTCAAGACTTAGGAAAAATAGCAGGTCCATTATATGCAAAGACAGGTAGTAAAGGACAAAAACATTTTAATATAGAAGACATTAAATTAGTTCAACAAATTAAGGATAAAGTTAAGAATATACCAGACTTACAAATACCCCTAGAGTCAGATTATTTAATAGTCCAAACAGATGGTAATAAATTAGGATGGAAGCCATCTTAAAATCAAGACCAAATAAACATAGTCCAAAAAATGAAGAAAAAATAGGTGCCTACCAAAGTGGACAATACAAAGAAAAAGGAAATATGAGTAGTATAGACGCAGAAATATTAGTTGTAATATATGGATTAAATAGTTTTAAATTATACATTTTAAACAAAAATGAAATATTAGTAAGAACAGACTGCGAAGCAATAGTTAAATTCCATGAAAAAATAAATAGTAAAGCTAGTAGTAAACAAAGATGGTTAAACTTTATGGATATAATATCTATATATAATAATATTGTTTTTGAATACGTTAAAGGAAAAGACAATAACTTAGCAGATAAACTAAGTAGACTACAATTAAAAACTAACTAAGTTCTATTTCAGTATGAGACCAAGCATGAGACCAACTGGCCAAACACGAGAAGACAAAGGCAAGGGCATCACCCAGCCAGATACCTATGCTCAGACATTATTAGGAAGATAAAATTTCAGACCATTAAGCACAACAGACAACTTAATGGAGAGAATTTATTTTGGTAAGTATAATTTAATTTCATATCCTAAGTGTAATTTATCATTTAGAGTAGTTCCAGACTGTAATTTAGATAAGACTCAACAATGCTTAATAGATAACTTATGAATTGCATACAATAAAAAAGACACTAAGTATTTTATAGCAACTTCTAATGCTTTATGTCAATACTTTTCAGACAAAAATAAAGATAATAAATTTAAATATTATGTAGTAATACATGGCAAGACTAAAGGTGTTTTTCAAACTTGGATAGAAGTAATAGATTCTATAAATGAGATAAAAAATTCGCTTTTTAAAGGTTTTAATAATTTTATTGAAGCTCTAGGCTATGCGAGAGGAATACTTGGGCCTAATTATTATATTTCTCTAGCCCTTAGACAAAGCCCAACCCAAATACCTCAATATAATATCCAAAAAGACTCAGATAAAATAATATTTTGTGACCATTATTCTTCCATGACTGAGGGTTTCAAGAGACTCAATGCCAAAAATGAAATCTTTATTCAAGAAAATATGAGACTAGTAAGACAACTCGAGACATTTCATACTCGCCAAGAACAGACAGTACTACTTAGAAACAAGACATGAGTTCTCCATCTCACTTAAAAATGGATGAGACGGGTGTGCATTCCCCTCTGAATGCTAAGAACTCTACTATATCGGAGCATGATACAGCTAGTCCGGTTCAAACGGTGACCGATAAAGACTTATCAAATTCATTAATGGCTGT
This sequence comes from Solanum pinnatisectum, assembly GCA_035578085.1. NCBI lineage: Eukaryota > Viridiplantae > Streptophyta > Magnoliopsida > Solanales > Solanaceae > Solanum > Solanum pinnatisectum. The sequence goes on from CM069083.1 coordinate 39,621,158, forward strand.
CACTTTGACAAAAAGTGAAGAAGAGGAGTCTTCTTCCTCATGAAGGAGATTACCTAAATATTTTCAGAAAGACTCTTTAAGAAAAAATGAAACATTAAAAAAGAAAAAAAAATGAAAAATTAGAAAAAATAATCAAACAAACTTTAGAAAAAAATTTCGAGAAAAAAGCCAAGACAAACATATTATTAAAGACAATTCCTAGTCCAAGTAATGGTTCAGAAGACAATATTCACAGTCCTTCATTATCAGACGAAGAACAGATAAAAAATATTCAAGACTCGCAAGACCCTTATGATGATAATGATTCAGGCATGAGTTTTGATACTATTGCATTACACAATTTAGACACTTAATCATGTTATATTCCTTAGACACCTAACTATTTTATATTACTTCATTCCATATCATATACTACGGATATAATTGAAGCAAAGACAAGTTACTAAATGTCAAGAATAGCATGGGAATGGCAAAAAGATATAGGCAAAACATGGGCAAGATATGGGCAAAAAATTGAAAAAAAAAAAAAAGCCAAAAAAGACAAGAAATATTATATAAGAGTGAGAATCATTTACACAACAAGACAAGTCTTTTAATAAAAAGACTTCATCAAAAAGGAAATACAACGGAAAGATAAAAAAGTTGAAAAATTCAAAAAGACATGCAAAACAAAAAAGATGGTCAAAAGTGGCATGGTGACAAGAAGACAAATCTACAAAAATACAAGAAGGCATGGGCAAAGTATGGGTAAGAAGGTGGCAAATATTCAAGAATGAGATAAATACGGAAAAAGAAATATTAAGTAGTATAAAAATTTCAAAGTATTAGGTGGGAATACCCACTACGTGTCTTGTAATATTAATTAGTATGTAAGAGTGATAGGTGGGGATACCCACTAAGTGTTTTGTAAAAATGAGTGTGTTGTCACTTTATCACTACCCTCCAAAAGAGGAAAAAATTGTTGACATAGCACGCGTCGGTCGAATAATTGAGTCTGTAATATAAGTCAAAAGATGAAATTAATGATGCATGTGACGATGGGGCCCAATGAGCACCCGACTTGCATTATTAAAAGAATCTTATCTAGTTGTCGGCCAAAAAATAATTGAGGCCACATAGTAAATTGAGGACCGTTCTTTTGGTTCTCTTACGTCTATATAAGAAGTGTGAGACTGAGAGGAAAAAACAGAATGGAAAAAGAATGAAAAAGAGAGTGAAATAGAGAGTTGAAAAAACCACTAGCGGAAAAAGACAAAACTTTCCAACATCCTTTCCTCCCTCCATACTCCTTTATGTACCAAAAATCCTCTCTTGTATATTAAAGTCTGTGAAATAATAAAAGTGGGTGTTTGAGTTTTAAAGTTTTTTTCAAGTTTTTCAAAGCTCTTCGGGGGTTCCCGAAAGGAAAACCTTTCTCAGTTTATCATGTAAGTTTTTAAAATGCTTGTTTCCCGAAATTCCTCTCAAAAATATGTTATCTTTTTATGTTATATTTTAAGTTGTTAGTTTAATCTTTTTATTTTTCTTAAGTTGTTAGTTTAATGTAAATTGTTGTACATGTGTTAAAAAAAAATTACCCTAAGTATATGGTTAGCTCCTTAACTTCTTAATTACGACTATGGATTAACCTGTAAATTCCTAGGATTCTTGGCCTTTATAGTCCGCTTGATGAAAGGATGAATTTGTTGCCAAATTTTATATCCGGGGTGTGGTTAAAGATGAAGTTGTAAAGAATAAAGGTTAAGGGGAAGAGATGAAAGGGGTAAGATTAAAAATAAAAAAAAAAAAATGTTTTTCATATAAAAATCAAGAAATTAGGTAATTTAATCTTAAAAACACATGATTTAACTAAGATGAGAGAGGGAGTACTGAGTAGAATTTACGACATATTTGCTTAAGTCCTTATTTATCTTTATTTGCTTAAATCATTATTATCTATACCTCAGCTTTATATTTATATTTACATCTAAGTGTTATATATCTAAGTGTGTATTTATTTGGTAAAGTCTTCTCCTATAGCTGATATATGTTCTTCTCTATAGTGTCTATATAATTGATTATCTTTAGAGAAATATTTTACATTATATAATGTCTTAGGATTTAATAATTTAAGTTGATTTTGTTGGAAAATCTGCAAATCTCTATCTATATCTATGATTTCATTTAATTCTTGATTTTCTTCTATATTTGAGTATCTTTTTAATAATATTCTAGAAATTATATTATTGCCTATTCTATTTTCTGAGAAGCTAGGTCTGCTGTCTTGGACTGTTCGCCTATTTGAAAGAAAGTCCATTTTTGAGGTTTTTATGTTTTTCTTGTTTAGGTGTTATTTCTACTTTCTTAAGTTGAGTTATTAATTCATCTATTTCTATATTTTTATGATTTTGTTTTGGTTGTTTTTCTTTTAGTATTTTATCTATTTTTATGTTTAATTTTACTAGTAAGGCTATTATTGTATTGTTTTGTTTAAGGATTACTCTATCTGTTTGGCTAGAGGGAATATGATTAGAAAATCCTATTGGTTCTTGATGGAAATTTGTTGTATATTCTAATGTTTTTTTATAGTTTATATCTTCTTCACTCATGAGAGTGAGATCATTTCAAGTCTTATGATTATTTCTTTTAAATGACTAATTTCAGTATTTATTTTTTCTACTTGTTCTATAATTTTTGTTACTACTTGAGTATTTTTAATTTCTAATTCTTTAGGCTTTTCTATTATAGTTTTTACCAGTTTTTCTATTTCTATTTTAGTAGGTATTTTTTTTCTAAATTAAATTTTGTATTTAGATATTGGATTTTTCTATCTATTTCTAGTTCTTGTGCTTTTAAGAAGTCTAAATTCTTTTCTAATTTATCTAATATTTTAAATTGTTTATTTTGCACTACCTCTATTTCTTCTAAAAGTTTTATTATAGTTTTGTCTTGTTGTTGAATTTTTTCACTAAGATTGATTGTTAAGTCTATTAAAGTATTATAGTTCTTATCTTTAGAGTGTAGTATATGTTCTCCTTCAGAAAAATTACACTTTAAAATATTATTTTTGTATAGCGATCTGTATTTCTTTTCGGGATGTATTCTTAAGTTTAAATATTCAAGATGTCTTAATGGATCTATTTTTCTATCCTAGTGAACTTTTAATTTGACTAATTCTTTTATAGTATTTTATCCTATTCGTAGTATATTTTATATCTAATTTAATGTTATTTATTTCTCTAGTAAGATTATCTTTATGCTCTACTAATGAGTCTATAATATAGGTATTTTCTATTAATGAATAAATTAGATAGGGTCGAGATTTTTCTTTAGCTAATTGTCTTTCTGTCCAATCTAAATATTCTACAAATGTTTTAAGAGTATTTTTAAGTTCAAATCTATATTGTATTTCGTCGTATAACCAACTATAAACTAATCTTATTCTCTTAATATAAATGAAGGATGTCTTTTCATGTATTAATAACTCCCAAAAACTTCTCGCTCTGATACCAAATAAATACACACTTAGATATATAACACTTAGATGTAGTAAACCCAGCTTTCATAAAGATGGTTAAAAATCCTAAACTTATGTTAATGCATATGGGATTAATAATTGTAGGAATAAAAGGATTAACTAGAAAGAATTTAGGATCCAAAATTCTAATTGTATTATACGATGATAGATGGTCAGATTTAAAGAAATCAAGAATTGACTTAACCGAAGTAGACATGACAAATAATGGAGGAATTGTTTATATTAGTCCAGACTTTTTAATTAATTTAAAAGAATTTGGAAAACATATTAAAATAGAAATCCAGACTAAAGGGTATGAAGAAATGAATAATGGAAAAAACTTATTAATGTGTATAGGTTTTATAGGAAAATGACTTTAAGCAGTAACACAAAATTTAAACTCCAAGTAAACGATGTAGTAGAAATAATGGGTAACAAAGGAATAAAACTAATAAAACCAATAAAGATAAATCTAGAAGAATATGCAGGATTAGAGTGGAATCTAGACAAATTAAGTAAACCCAAAGTATTTGCGCCAAAACAACACTTAATGTACACTAGCTCAAAAGGAGAGACATCGATTAGGTTTACAGACTATAATTACACAAGTCAAAAAGAATTAGATGATAATGAAACTGAAAGTACCATAGATACAGACAAGAGGAATTTATGAATATAGAATTAATACAAGAAAGATACGAGGTAGAAAGAGCTATAGAAGAAGCAAAAAGACTATACCAAGAAAATAATCATACAGTTTTTAAATGTAGAGGATGTAAAATAGGAAAAATGGATATAATGGAAACAATATAACATTTTAGAATATGTCAAGAAAGAGATGATAATTTAGCATATAGGATAAATGAATTAGAAGACATGAATGAAGATAAAACAGACAATCTATCCATAACTAGTTATACAGAATTAATGGATGAAGCAACTAGTTCACATAGTGCTAGTCCGTTCCAAAGAACTACTGCTGCCCCAAGTGTTAGTTATAATACAGGTAATTTACCTAGACGTCCATGGACTAGACCTGACCAAGAAATTAAAAATAATATTAGACCAACAGGAAAAAGAATGCCTATAGAAGAACCTATTAGACTACAAGAAAGAGGAAATAAAGGAAAAATATTAAACATAGCCGCACATGATCCAAAAATGTGGAATACAGTAATAGACTTATGGAAAGGAATAGTAGTAGCAGACTTTATTAAAAATTATCAAGAAACTGATGCTGAGACTATGTATAGATACTTAGAGACATTTTTAGGAGAATCTTGTAAAGCAGTATGGGAATCATACAAACAGACTTACCCTCAAGAATTTCAAAATTTAATAGAATTAGGACCAAACCCATACAATTTTACAAATAAAATACATGTGTTATTAACTGGAGAAGACCCTAATAGTGGCTAAGTAACATTACAAAGAAATGCTATAATAAAATTAGAACAATTAAGTATATCTAATTGGATACATATAAAGAAGTTTCTAAATGACTATTTTTATTATTATACTATTAGTTGGAATACATTTAATGAAGAATTAGGCAAAAAATTATTTATAAATTACCAGGAGCTTTAGGAAGAGAAATAGAAGAAAGATGGTACAAAAGAGAAGGAGTAGTACAAAATCCTACACTCTTATAGCCTATAGGACAAAAAATAAATCATATAATGAAAATACTAACAGAAAAATGTACAAATATACAAATACAAAAGCAATTAAAACAAAATGAAATGGGCTTTTGCAAGGCAATGATATACACTATCCAAAGTTATGATAAAGAACCTAGTAAAACAAGAAAATATAAACGAAGAATCAGATATAACCAAAAACCTTATAGACATAAAAAGTTGAAATATGTTTCTATATTTCATATGTTTCAATCATGAGAACAATGCCCTTTATATAAGGCAAAATAAGTGTACGAAGTTGATCATCTTGTGCTCATTGGAGTCTTATTTAAATACAAGATACAATGGTTCGGGTAAGTCCGGGCTCAATATATATTAATTTAATTGTTTCAATTTATGTAACACAGATAAAGTTAGTAGAGTCAATTAAATTTTGAAATATTTTTTGTTAATTATTTTTATAGTATTTTTGACACACTTTTCAAATAATATATGTGGCACATGTGATATTTTGAGAGTTACTTATTTTTTTAATATGTAGTTCTAAGTATTTTACGTTGTTAATTATTGTGATTTATGTGTTACATATGAAATTTTGAGAGTAAATTTTTAATATATATTATTAAATAGTTTAAGTACGTAATTTTTAAATAATATATGTTATTTTCCTGTCCCAATTTAAGTGGCACATGTGAAATTTCGAGTGTTAAATAACTTTTTAATATGTTTTTAAATACATTAAGTTGTGACTAATAGTAATCTTAATGTAATTTTCAAATAATATATGTTACTCTCTTTGTTCAAATTTATGTGGCACATGTGACATTTAGAGAGTTTATCACATTTTAATATGTTTTTCAAATATTTTAAGTTGTTAATTATTGTGATTTATAATACTCTTAATGTAATATTTAAATAATTTATGTTACTCCCTCAGTCTCAACTATGTAGTATGGGTGAAAGTTTGAGAGTAACCAAATTTTTAATATTTTAAGTTGATTTTTAGTACTATTTTTGTAAATCAACCCATGACCAAAATGAGTTCGAAACTTCCGTCGTAACTGTTGAAACTTCTTCATAGTAGCTCCCTTACATGCCACATTTCAAAGGGAACCTCAAAGTGGCTCGATGTAAATACATAACATATAAAAAGGAAAATACTAAAATAAAAAAATAAATTAAAACGGGTAAAATACTGAATATAAATAGCAAAAGTTAAGGAGAAGGACAAATCAGTCAATTGACTGGCTGACTTAAGCTCCTCGACATTCACTCTTATAATAGAGAGTAATACAATATATTAGAAGTGTGAATGTTGAGGAGCTTAAGTTAGTCGTTCAATTGACCGATTGTCCTTCTCCTCAACTTCCGCTATTTATATTTCGTTTTAATTTATTTTTATTTTAATATTTTCTTTTTATATGTTATGTATTTACAAAATAGTACTAATAATCAACTTAAATATTATAAATTTGGTTAACTCTAAAAAAATTTACCCGTACTACATTAAAAACTTAAAATATTTGAAAATATATTAAAATATGATGAACTCTAAAAATTGCACATGTGATACATAAATTTGGATAAAGGGAGTAATATATATATTATTTAAAAATTACACTAAGAATATTGTAAATCACAACTTACAGTTTTAAAAACACTCTATATTATAAGAGTGAATATTGAGGAGCTTAGGATCAGCCAGTCAATTGACCGGTTCCCTTCTCCTCAACTTCCTCTATTTATATTTCATATTTTATTCGTTTAATTTATTTTTATTCTTTTTATATGTTTGTATTTACAAAATAGTACTAATAATCAACTTAAAATATTATAAATTTGGTTAACTCTAAAAACACTACATGTACTGCATTACAACATAAAATATTTGAAAACATCTATCTATCTATATCTATAGATATATTACCTTAAAAGCATGAACTCCTAACTTGAATGTTAAATTACTATAATATTCTTAACTTAGGTTGTGACTTTTTCGAAAAGTTGTGACTTTTTTCGAAGGGTTGTGATTTTTCGATGAGTTGTGACTTTTCCAAAGAGTTGTGACTTTTTCGATGAGTTGTGACTTTTTCGATAAGTTGTGACTTTTTTCAAAGGGTTGTGATTTTTCGATGAGTTGTGACTTTTTCAATAAGTTGTGACTTTTTCAATAAGTTGTGACTTCTCAAAAAGGTCATAACTTTTCAGATAAGACACAAAAAATATTTTTTCATACTACCCTTTGTTGATTATAAATAGAGGGGTTTTCTCTCATTTTTCAACCACAATTTTTTTTAATCTGACTCTTCTTCTTCTTGTATTTTAAAAAATTTCATGTGATTTATTGTCATTGAGTGAGTTCAAAGTTTAGCGGAATATGAGGTATCACTATTCTAATGAAGTAAATCGTTATATCATAAGCAAGTATATTCCATAACCACGAGTACTTGAGGAAAATAATTTTGATGATATAATAATTATTTTTTTACTTAATATATACATTAGTATGTAATATTTCAATATATGAAGTTAACATGATGTAGTCTAAATACATTTGTTTTGATTAACAATTTCTCTTGTGATGTAGATATATGCTTCTGAATAACTATTTCCAAAATTATTAGACTTCTTAAGAGTTAGATAATTGTCATGATTTGTTTTTTTGATGTTCAAGACAAAAGAACATTCACAAAAGAATCTGCAATATTATTTTGTGCAAAACTTATTATTCAAATCTTCACTTAAATAAGCAATACTATTTAATATGCCATATATTTTATGAATTGGTTATCACGTGCAACACACGTGTTGAAAGACTAGTACTAAAATGTGATGAACTCTAGAAATTTCACATGTGCTATATAAATTAGGATAAATGGAGTAACATATATTATTTGGAAATTACATAAAGAATATTATAAATGACAACTTAAAGTATTTAAAAACGTATTAAAAATTGATCAACTCTCGAAATTTTCACATGTGCTACATAAATGGGGACATGAGAAATAACATATATTATTTAAAAATTATGTTAATTAAGAGTACTATAAATTGCAATAATAAACAATTTAAAATATTTTTAAAAAATACAAAAAAAAAATGGTAGAGTTCAAAATTTCACATGTGACACGTAAGTTGGGACAGAGTGAGTAACATATATTAATTGAAAATTACGTTAAAAGTGTTATAAATCACACCTTAAAATATTTTTAAAAATATTAAAAATTTGTTTAACTCTCAAAATTTCACATGTGCCACATAAATTGGGACATTGAAAATAACATATATTATTTAAAAATTACATTAATTAAGAGCACTATAAGTCACAATAATTAACAACTTAAATTTATTAAAAGACATACTAAAATTTTGGTATATTATAAGAGTGAATGTTTGAGGAGCTTAGAGTCAGTCAGTCAATTGATCAGCCCTTCTCCTCAAATTTCCTCTATTTCATATTTAGTATTTTTTAATTTATTTTTCTATTTAGTATATTACATATTTTAAAATGAACAAAAACTGTACTATAAATTACAATATTTAGTATTTCTTCATTTATTTTCTTTTTAGTATATTATGTATTTAAAAATTATGAAAAAATAGTACTATAAATCACAATAATTAACAACTTAATTTTTTTTTAAAGTATTAAATTATGATTAACTTTCGAAATTTCACCCGTGCCACATAAATTGAAACAGATGGGATAACATATATTATTTGAAACTTACGTTAAATAAGAATACCATAAACCACAATAATTAACAACTTAAAATATGTAAAAATATATATATAAAAAATGATTAACTCTAAAATTTCACATGTGCCATGTAAATCACAATAATTAACAACTTAAAATATTAACAAATATATTAAAAATCAATTAACTTACAAAATATCACATGTGCCACAAATATACTTAAAAAGTAACAAAATAAAGATATTTAATAATTTAGTTTACTTTCCTAATTCTATCGGTGTCAATAAATTAAAATAAATAAATTTATATATATATATTGGGTCTGGGCTTGCCCGAAATTTTGTATCCAATAATAACTACTATATCTAGTTTTTCCTAATATAAATACATTCATACTCAATCATAGAGTCCTAATAATATTATTGGTATGCAGAGTCTTGTTAGACAATCTTATATGAAAAATGCGATAGCTAAATTTGGAAGAGTTAAAAATTTAAAACTATAAACTAATTAAGTTTTCTGTTTTATGTTATATTAACTTTAATATTTTAATTTATGTGACATAATTCGATTCAGTATAAAAAAAAAATATTTAAAAGATTTTATTTTTATAATTTGTGATTCTAAACATGTCATAATATCTATGTGGTTACAAAGATTTAGAAACATATAATCTTAAACATGTTATAACATTTGTATTTATGATTTTTTTATTAAAATTAAATAAATTTAAATGTAAAAATGTATCTATTTTTTAATAATAAACTAATAAACAATAATGGCACGTAAACTAAAACTAAGGGAGCATAGACATGGGATAGCTCTCCCATGAAGAGGATAGTAAAAAATGATGCAATTTGCAATTTAAAAGAAAAGTCTACAAAAATAAAAACTATTTATTTAGCTTATGCTCATGCAAGGTTTATATTTTTTTAAAAACTTCTTTCTTCTTTTTCTTTTACCAAAAACTGTCTAATAAAATTTTCAATTCATAAGTTACTGCAAATAGAAGAGCAGTACATCAAAAACCATGCCGATAAACAAATCAATATTAAATTTAATTTTTTTTGTTATCATTGAGATTAGGTTCACTAATAGTATTATAAAAAAAACATGAATAAATTAACTCACTAATATCTTTACCTATCTAATAACTTGGCTGCACACTTTTTTTTCTTGCTGGCATCGAATGTCCAAGAACTCTTTGCTTGGACTTTATTTTAATGTTATTTTTTAATAGGTTTGTAATCATTTAAAATTTAATGGATATAAATTCATAAAATGATTCAAATTATATTAAATTCAAGATATATTAATTCAAATAAATATTTTGGATTATTATAATTAAATTAATTTATTTAAATCCAATAAGTATGAATATTATTAAGGGATAATTTTAGAGACGTACCTCGAGGTTTCACTCTATAACACTCACATCCCTTGTGGTTTACGATATTACATCTACCTTCTTTATTTTAATTCTCTTGTAACCGTTCTTTAAACCTATTTAAAATAAATATAAATCAATGTATACGTGGGTGTGTATATATATATATTCATGTTCTTTTTTACCAAACAAAGATACTCATTTCTTCATATTAATGTATTTTAAATGTATTTATAAAATAAGTCATTTTTAATAATATGGATTAATATGAAGAAGTTAATGTAAAGAGGGACAAATTTTTCAAATCATATTTAATTTACATTTATAAATTTGTATTTTTATTATTATTATTATTATTATTATTATTATTATTATTATTATTATTATTATTATTATTATATAATGAACATTAAACTCATAAATTATAAGCTTCAATTTGTTTGTAAACAATTTTACCAATCAATATAGGAGCTACGGAAGTTTTCTCAACTCATAAAGAAGTATCCGATTTTTATTTAACAAAATTGATGGAACAACACCATTACATATTTGAGAGTTAAATAACAATAAACATGTCATAAGTAGAAATATACTAATACATAAGGTGAGTGAGTGCTTTCATGGTGCATTTCTCAAACTTGTTAAGTTGAGATTAATAAATGGTGGGATGCTTTTACAAATATAAGAATTTGAGGTAAATTTTAAATTTTTGAAAGTGAAGGAAATCGAATTACACATCTTTTTTCTTTTCTGATGGACCATTCATTCCCGGAAAAAAAATCCTTCTCTTCCTTATTATTTATATTTATATTAGCATGCGTGCTCGCACATTGCGCGGTTAGTTGATAGATAAACACAAATATTGATTTCTTGACAATTCCAAAAAAATTAACTTATTTTTAAATAATATTACTGATACACATCGTATTGCACGGTTTGTTGATAAATATAACCAAATATTGATTTCTTGACAATTTCAAAATTTAACTTATTAGTAAATAATATTATCAAATAAATGGTATACATTAATATGTGTAGATAATAAACGACTAACAATATATCAAAATAAAAATACAAATTCAAATTCACCGAATTCACACACCAATTACTGTGTAAGAAAAAAAAACTTAAAATTATAAATTATAAATAAAAAAAGGGAAAAAGAATCAACAAAAACTAACAGTTTGCAATAATTATTGATAAGAGATTTTGATGCTTAAAAAATTGTTATATCTAGATAATGCATATACACGTCTTGGTGATATGTAGCAGTTTGAGCGTTATTTTTAACACAATAATTTAAATCACAACAGAAATATATATTAGAGAATAATTGAAGACATAAAATAAATCAAAAAATTATTAACAGTTTGAGCATTATTTTCAATTTATTATCGCAACATAAATTAGCACTTGAAAGCATCAACTTAACTAATTAAAAAGTATCACAGAAACAAAATCAACATACTAATTACTCGACTAATTAAAAATTGAGCATCAAACCAACAAAATAAAAATATTCTACTTGTTCACTCCTTGTCCGTGTTCACATTGTCATAGTAACCAAAAAAAATACTGACATAATTTGTTGTAGTATGATCATCACAATCTGCATATAAAAATATAAAAATTAAAATTGACAAAGTTTCTAAAAAACGAAGAATTTGAAGAATCAACTAAACATGAATTAACGAATAAAGAGAGGAAAATATTGTGTGGATAAATCAAATAACCATAATAATATGAGCAATAGTTTCAATATAGTAATAGTTTATAAATGACAACAAAAATTAGCAATTTGAAAATGTCAACTCGATTATAATAAAATACATATTTTTTAATTTACGTGGTAAAATGTATTCATTTTCTATCAAAAATAAAAACGAAGAAATTTATATAGTGGCATAGCTCATAGTATACCATCACAATTGGCATATAAAAAATATATTAAATGTAATGCAAATCACTAAACTGATAGAAACAATTATTATAGTAGTAATTTATGTGTTAAAAATATTGAAAGATGACATACATGGTCCACTGCCATAAAATTCTTCATAATTCCACCATTTCTTTATCGTAAGTTTTTTATTCTTTCTTGTTGCATTGGAGATGATGAAGGTCATTCTCCTTCAATCATAACAAAACAATTTTACATCAAACACCAACAATTAAGAAAGAAGGCATATAACACACAATCTACATATAAAATATATATTAGATGTAATGCGAAATCACTAAATCGATAAAAGAATTATTATAGTAGTAATTTGTGTACTAAAAATATTGAAAGATGACATACATGGTCCGCCATCATGAAATTCTTCAGAATTCCTCCATTTCTCTATCTTTGTTTCTTTTTCTTCCTTGCTGCATTGGAGAGGATGGTGGTTATTCTCCTTCAATCATAACAAAACAATTTCACATCAAACAATTAAGAAAGAGGGCATATAAATACACAATACACTACTATATGTCCTCTCAATTTTTTTATGAGTGTAATCAAATCTAGATTGTTATTTGAATATAACTTTTGTTAAATAAATGTTTGAATTTGTATTTTGAAGAGTTGGCATAAGAATGTGGATGATGTTGTTAAGAAAAGTATTTTTTAAAGATGTGGATTATGAAGTTTATATTTGTTAATAGGGATAAAGTTAGTTATTATTTGAAATTTAAATTTTTAAATTAATTATTTAGATATTTTATAGTGGCCAATTTTGAGATTTACTTTTGTAAAGGACGTGGTCTTTTTTTAACTTCTATTTTTTTTATTAAATAAGGCAAGAATGGATAGAATTTAATAAATTAAAAGGAAAAATAAACTTTCCCATTTTCCATATGAAAATTCGCAGTTCTTATCATCTTTTTTTTAAAAAAAAAAATCATTTTAAAAATTTATCTTTTTATTATTAAACTATTTTATATTTTATTTTGATTGAAACTTTTTTCTTTCTTTTATTAAATAAGGAATGTTGTATGGATAGAATTTAATAAATTAATTAAAAAAAGAGTAACTATCCCATTTCCTTAAGGACAGTTTTTAACTTCTGTTTTTTTTAATAAATAAATCATTTTTTAAATTTACTTATTACTCAATATTTTATTCTAGATCAACTACCATTGATTTAGAGATAAGGTTAGTTATTATTTGAAATTTAAATTTAAATTAATTATTTAGGTATTTTGTGGTGGCTAATTTTGAGATTTATATTTTTAAAGGACGTGGTTTCCTCCTCTTCTTATTTTGAACTTAAAATTGTTTATTTATTTTATTAAATAAGGCAACAATGGATAGAATTTAATAAATTAAAAAATAAAGAAAAAAAACTTTCCCATTTTTCCTACGAAAATCCACAGTTTTTATCTTTCTTTTGTTTTTCTTAAAATCATTTTTAAAATTTAAAATATTAGATTATTTTAGTTTAATTGAATTCTTTTTCTTTATTTTATTAGATAAGACACGTTGTATGGATAGAATTTAATAAACTAAAAAATAACAAGGAAAAAGTAACTACCCATTTCCGTACGAACAGTTTCAACTTCTGTTTTTTAATTATTTTTTAAATTTATTTATTATATTTTATTCTAGATAAAATACCTATGATTTAAGAGCATTCTCACTACCGTAATATAAAAAATTCAGTTATTCTTTTAATGTATTGCCATTATTTAGGAGCACTTTTCTAGGAAGAATATAACGTAGTTATCTCTATTAAAATTTGAATTTTAGAAAACAGTAAAAAGTTCAGTTCTTTTCTCTTTTCTTTTTCCCGTGATTGCAATTTTTATTTTTTATTTTCAGATTGTAAATTAATTTTAATATTTTCCAAATTGATGCCAACTTATTCCTTAAAGTTCTCAAATGACTAACGTATGGATTTTTTTTATTTTGAATTTTAAAATTAATAAATTACCCTCAATTTTTAAAATATTAATTTTTATTTAAATTTTGAAAAACAGTAAAAAATTAAAGTAATTGTAAATTTTTTTAAAAAAAAAAAGTGGTAAAAACTGCGTTTTAGTGAATTAATAATTATTCTTATTTTTTCATTTTTAAAAAATAAATAATATTAGTAATTTATTATTTAATTCTATTACATATAATTAATAATTTATAATTATTTAAAAAAATTCATTTTTGTGGTGCTGACACGTGACACTTTTCTTCTCCTATTATATATAGATAGATAGATATTTTTATATTTATTACTTTTTTTCATTGTTATTTATAAATTTCTTAATAAAAGTCCAAATACTGAATAATCTAAAATAAAATAATAGAAATAAATTCAATTGAAATAATTCAAAAAATAAATAAAATATTACTATTAGATTTATAATGCCTATTCTAATGAATGATTCGTCAATGACAAATAAAAAATAATTATATGCATTTTGAAAGGGGGAAATATCCATAGGATAGAATCATTCGACTATATTGACAATTTAAAAAAAATATTATATCATAATCATAGTAGGACAACTTTAATAATTAACTTAATAACCATGTCATATGACTTATATACAAGAGTACATATTTAAGTTGGCGCGATTGTCATTGTAGACAATAAGATTCGCATCGAGAAATGATAATCAAGATTGAAAAATATCCCAATAATCGTATTATTTGATTTTAAATATGAGCATTACAATCTCTAAGAATTCTCTCTTCGTCTTTTCTAATATAAATTCAAGGACTTATAAGTTTGATCTTGAATCTTGATGAACTTGATGTTGACTTGTACTAGAATTCAAAAATTTCGGAGTTTGTTCTTAAATCTGGTGGTCTTGATCTTGAGTTGTTCTTGAACTAGAATGCTTGAGTGCTTGAATTCTTGAACTTGTAACTTGTAACTTGTAGAGAAATCTGTGATGTTTGATCCACGAGCTTTCTTTGCTTCTTGTTAAAATTATGGTGTGATTTCGAAATTAAAAGGATTCATATTTATAATTGTAGAATGACAGAGTTATGACGAGAACATGCCTCCTTCCTGTCAATCTGTTTTAAGTGACATGAAGGGGTAGTATTGATGAGTACATGTTTTCTTTGGTCAATTAAATTTAAGTGACATGATAATAATTGATTGGTCGGAACATGTCACTTGTACACACGTGACACATTTTTATTGACCTTTAATTTGGCTAGGCATTCTGTATCATTTTGACATGTGGCATGGTCCTATTGACTTATTCATTTGACTTAACATGTCACGTCATTTGACAAGCGGCATGTCACGACCCAACCCATCGAGCCGTGCGGGCACCTACTCTGACACCTAAGTAGGAGAACCCTTGATTCTCAATAATTAAAAACAATGTGGAAGATTAAGAAACTAAGATAAACCAATTTCATGAAGACTTTCATAAAATAAGAGCTTTAAAACCATTTAGACTTGTAAAGTAATTAACACCCCCAGGGATCTAGTCAAAACATGTACAAGAGCTACTAAGATTACAAGGTATGAACACAAGACATAACAATACATAATGGACACAGCTCCTACTACATTGAAGGAAACATAGAAGTTGTTGGAGATTATCTTCGTCTTCACCTATGAGACATCACCAAACCTGTATCCTGACTATGCCCAAAAGGCATAGCAAGAGTAGTATCAGTACAAACCACACGTACTGGTAGGCATCATTGGTCAACTTGATACCCACCGCATGATATAAGCGATCGACCAGTGAAAAACATGCAATAAGACTATTCATTCCTCCACCTTTATATTCACTTGCCTTACCAATTTTGGATATTTGACCTTACACCAGTACCCTTGAGTACGTTCTATCAAAGCTCGCTAACCATATCTATACAAATCCCTTACCGGATAATACACATCTAGTTGACAACAACGCATAACACCACCCCAACTCGCAATGACAACATTCATTAACACCTCCCTAGGTAACACATAACGACACCTGGACCCTTGGTCTCTACTTACCAAATTGCATTCCGATTGGAACCTAACCGTTTCCAATCCATTACACAAACAAATACATCAGACTAATTTACCACACCACAACCCACACGTATATCCATATATCATGCACCAACCAATTATCTATTCTGAATCAATGAACAATTTCCACATTCTCAGAAATACATCAGTATGACAAGTCAATGGTCCTCTCATAAAACCCACACTCAAATTGTTAGTGTACCGAAACGTGGTACCCGATTTAAGTTAGTGTGTCGGTACGTGACATCCGATCCAATCATCACAATCATAAGCACAATCACATCCATAAAATACAATGCCCACATCATATAGTCAAGTACTCAAGTTCATGGCATACATTGTTATACTCAATTCTTTAGGTTCGTTTATGCTTTTATCAGATTACATATACGCATGCATACCATATGCAAATCAATCAACACACATTATACAATCAGGAATCACAATCCATTGCCTAAACCCTAATTCACGAGTTAGGGATTTTCCTTTACTGTATACGTCTGATGAAATACCTAGGAATATTTGTACAACTGACTCTCTTCGGTACACGAAAGCCTACGCATGATCTCTACTGTTAATTCCAATATACTACACGGGAAACATCAGATTTATACCTACTCAATTAATAAAACCTAACCTACCTGGGCGCCAAGCATTCACAGAGGGATTGTAGATAAATTTATGGTTTTTCGGATGACGGGATGGAGGATTTTGATCGAAAATCTACAAGCTATCGCCATCCCCACGCTAGAAATCTCTTTCTCCTTCTTTCTCAAGCCTAGAGAAGCCTTTGGAGGGTTCCTGGGGTGTTTCTTGCCTCGTTTAGGTATTTTTGGAAAAAGGAGAAAATAAGACTTCGCGTTATTTACATTCTGTCTTGTCTATCCTGCTATGGCGGCTACTTATCCCGATGTGGCGCTGCCGCCCTAGCGGCATCTAGTCTGCCCTGGCGGGATAGTGACCCCAGTATTTTCCCGATGTTTCGCTTTTCCTAAATAAATACGGTTCGGGTCGTTACACGGCATCAAACTGGGCCTCTAGAAGGAGATCACATATTGGAGTTTAATAAAAGGGATAATTTCATAAACTTCCCTTGAGGTTTTGCTCTATAACACTCACCTTCCATGTGGTTTATGATATTAATCTATCTTCCTTATTTTGATTTTTTGTATCCATTTTAAACCTATTTAAAAATACATACGTTCAATAGTTTTTAAAACTTATAAATATACATTTTATTTTTTAAAAAAATGAATATTTTTAAAAAATTATGAACAAATACATGGCAAAACTCCAACAAAAAATGACTCGGCAAAAATATTTGAAAATCTGTGTTACTTAAATGCGAGCTTCGTGTACATTAACTTACATATCCATCTTTCATTGGACCAAAATAAATTATTAAGTCAAATAATAAATGATATAGGAGGTGGATGGTAGGACCATGGAGGAGAAGAAGGTAGGTGAACCGTCCACCATTCTCGTGTTTTTACTTATTTATTTTGTTTATAATCTTATCTCATAGTCCTTATAAAGTGAGTACTTTTTAATTTAATATGTACTCCCTCTCCCTCTGTCCCTAATAATTAGTTCACTTTTAAATTTGCTCATTTATTAAGAAAAAATAATTGATATAATAAATTTAACATTTTATTCTTATTAATTATGAAGTGGATAAATTAAAATTTTAAGATTTTAAAAAATTTATATTTTTTAAAATAATTAATTAAGGGTATAATAGATAAAAATAAATTTATCATTTTCTTAATATGTCTATTTACCGTCCACCATTCTCGTGTTTTTACTTATTTATTTTGTTTATAATCTTATCTCATAGTCCTTATGAAGTGAGTACTTTTTAATTTAATATGTACTCCCTCTCCCTCTGTCCCTAATAATTAGTTCACTTTTAAATTTGCTCATTTATTAAGAAAAAATAATTGATATAATAAATTTAACATTTTATTCTTATTAATTATGAAGGGAATGAATTAAAAATTAAAAATTTTAAAAAGTTTATATTTTTTAAAATAATTAATTAAGGGTATAATAGATAAAAATAAATTTATCATTTCTTAATATGTCAAATAGACAAGTAAAAAGGGACAAATAAAAAAAAGTAGACAAATAATTAAGGATAGAAGAAAGTATTAGAAAACAATTATTTTTGGATAAGAGAAAGGGGTTACAAATACAATAAAGTTGTAAACTATTTAACTACAATGACGAAAGAATAAATTTAGGAGTCCCTAACGAATGTACTGTTTATTGGGAGAAAAAGAAGAAGGAAAAGAAACAAACTTGTAGGGTGTGTTTGTAATGTTTATTGGGAGAAAAAGAAGAGGGAAAAGAAACAAACTTGTAGCGTGTGTTTGGTATGAAGAAAAAAAAGTTTTTTCAATTTTCTCATGTTTGATTGGGTTAAATATTTTTCAAATCAATTCATTTTTTTCAAATTTAAGGAAAATGACTTCCCTTCAAAAATTAAGGAAAACATTTTTCAAAACTTTCCTCCAACTTCAAATTATAATTTTTTTGTTAAAAAAATCAATTTTTTTTTGGTTCAAAAAATAAATTTAAAGCTTATTTTTAAAAAATAAATTTAAAGCTTATTTTTAAAAAATATTTTTCAACTTCAATTTTTTTACTTTTTTACCCCACCCTCACCCCGACCCCCCTTCCCGCCAGCCCCCTCTCCCCCCCCCCCCCCAAAAAAAAATTTAAAGTTTGTTTTTAAAAAATATTTCCAATTTCAAATTTATATTTTACCCGACCCCACCCCACCTCACTCCTCCGGCCAGCCCCACTACCCACTCCCCCACCCCCAAAAAAAATTAAAATTTATTTTTAAAAAGATATTCCAATTTCAATTTTTTTTTTCACTCCACCTCACCCCTACTAGCGACCCCTCCATCAGCCCCCACCCCCTAAAAAAACAATTTAAGTTTGTTTTTTTAAAAAAATTAAATTTTAAAAAAAAATTTACTCCATCGCACCCCCACCACCCCACACCCCATCCCCCAAAAAAATAAGTTTATTTTTAAAATAGATTTTCAATTTCAATTCAAAAATTATTTTCTATTCTCTAGTAAAAATAAAAGATATTTTCTCAAAAATATTTTTTATTCATCAATCAAACACTAAAAAAAATATGAAAAATATTTTCTACTCACCAACCAAACATGAGACAAGAAGTCTAGAGCTGTCAAAATGGATTGGCCCGGCCCAACCCAACCCAACCCAAACCTAACGGGCTAGAGAGTTAAATGGGTTGGGACAGGCTATCCCTTTTAATTAAATGACCGATAAAATAGCAGCCCAACCCAGTCCTAAGCGGACCACGGGTTGGGATGGGTTGACCCTTCAACCAAAAAAGGGACAACATTTTCCTCTTAGAAAGGATACGAATGTTGATGTCCGATGGACACGACATCAATACATACATAAATTCATTCATAAATTACACATACTTCAGTGAATATTTACAAAAATAAATACATAATAGCCAAGATACAACATTCATAAGATTCATCCGAGCAAAAAAATATTACATGATCATTATTTTCATAAACACGACAATAAAGGAGAAGTGATAAATTGCATAAAAACAAAAGTAAAAGAGGTAAAAGATTCATAGTTATAATGGAGTACTGAACTTGGGCTAATAAGAAAATTTAGTGGGCTAATGATCCTAAAATGTAAAAGATATGTAAAAAATATAGTCTTATATTGATATTTTAAAAATATTTATTGACAAAATCTTAACAAGTAAAACACTACTTAAAATATATATATAATAAATATTTTTAAAATTCACAGCCCGCGGGCTGGCCTTTGAGGCTTGCGGGTTGGACTTATGAGGCCAGCGGGCCAAATGAGGCAGGGCTAAAAAGCCTCGTTCGTAAATGGGCTGGAAAAAAATTGAGCCCGATCCCATTTAATTCAAGGGTTGGGCTAGGTCGACCTAGCGGGCCAAGCCCATTTTGACAGCTCTAAATAAGTCAAAGATGTACTTGTTTTCCAGGAAAACATTTTCCTTCATACCAAACACACCCATAATGTTATTAGGAGAAAGAGAGAGAAAGCAAGTGAAAATTTTGTTTCTTTTTTCATTAATGTCAATCAAAACTTGTTTAATTATGTAAATAATATAAAATATTTTGTAGTTTATATTACTTGACTCTCATTCTAAAATAATTATTTTAATGTGTTTGACTAAGTTATGAAATCAAAAGAATTTTTTAATATTTTTTTATTTCTACCCTTAATATTAATAACTACATAAATTAGTATTAGTCAAATTTAAAGTTTCAAAGAATTAGTAATAATGTTAGTTTAGTTAAATACATCTCTAATTAATTTTTTAAAGGGGTGTCATATCAAAATAGATCCAGTAATATGAAACACATGGAGTAAGAGAGTGGAGAAAAATAAAAATATGCGCATAGATACGTAAAATACATGCTTAATGCATATTATATTAAACTAACAGTTATAAAAATAATAATAAATTTTGTGATAAATTCATAAAAATATTATTATACTTATAATGTTAATGAACTTTTAACGAAAAAATCATAAATATCTAGGTTAAAAAATAAATTGTACATAATATAAAAAGGTATTACATATATGTGATATAACAAAGGTAAAATGAACAATGCTAAAGATAAAAGGGAAGTCGAAGTTCGATTTTAAAATAAAAATTGGGGGTGAAAATGGTTTTCACCCATTAACTATGTAGGATTGATTATTCATGTATTAGTTATTTCATCTTTTATCATGTATCAAATAATGCATACATTTTTTCATAACTTATACATGTATTAATTATGTGTATATCCTAAATTATAAACCAAACATCATATTAATTTTATACATAGATAATTTATCTTCCAATTAACTATCAAATATTTATAATATTATTTATATCTACATAACTCACCTCCTAATTAATTATCAAACTTGTAGTGAATGAAAGATTGAAAAAGAATGAAAAAAGTGTTGTCATCTTTACTACTCCCTCCGTTTCTTTTTATATGTCACCTTTTTAGATTGCACTTGCATTAAGAAATTAAGTTTTAGATTGCACTTGCATTAAGAAATTAAGTAACTTTACCCTTCTACCCTTATTTAATGTTTTCTTAAGTCAATTTTTCAATAAATGATAAATATGCTAGATTTCAAAAATTAAAATGCATTTGGATGTCTATTTAAATTTTTGAGTTTATTTTCAAAAATCAAATTTTATAGAATAGTGAATGGAGAGAGTAATTAATCAATGTATGAAGTACTCCAATGAATATTAATTATTTATTAATTTTCCTAGGTTGGTCAAAATATATATTCTCAAGACTAATTAATTACTCTATCAAGGTATAATAGGAAGAACATGGTAATTTATGCATTAATTTTATAAAATGACAAGTATTTTGGTCCAACTATTTATAGAAATAGATGACCTATAAAAAGGAACTGAGGGAGTAGTAGTAGTAGTGGCGGAGCCACCTTACAATTAGGGGATTCCGAACCCCCTTCGGTGAAAAATTATATGATTTATATATGGTTAAAACAATGTTTTAAGTATATATAGTAGATGTCGAACCCCCTTAGCTACTTCATGTGTCTATTTTCTCAGATTTTGAATCCCTTATTGAAAATCTTAGCTTCGCCACCAAGTAGTAGAATATCGAAAAGGAAAGCAAACGTTGGGTTGAGTTGTACACATAATTAAATCATGCCATATAAAACAATTCAAGTAGTTTGGATGCTGACATTACATTTGAGGAAATTGAAGTCTTCGATTGTCATTATGTTTTTGTTATGAAATCATAAAGTAGGAAGAAGGACAAAGTATAAATAAAGGAGAAGGGAGAATTTTTCTTTCTTTTTTCCTTTTTTATGTATATTCAGGAATTGAGGGATATTCATTGAAATTTTTTATTTATCGAGGGAAACTAACTTGATCCTCAAGTAGGATTCCTAACTTTTCTTCAAAGAAATCTACATAAAAGACGAGTTTGGAGTCAAAAAGACCACTTTTTTCTTACAAAATGCATAAAGGGCCACTAATATTTTAAAATACCAAAACGGACAAGTCGCTGATGAGGCAGCGATATCCTTGCTCAATTTTAACCCCGTTAACGTCGTGTAAAAAATTGTTTTCTTGAAATCGCTGTAAGGGTAGCGATTTCATTAAATTTCATTTATTTATTTATTAAAATCGCTGCCCGAGCCGCGATTTCCGCAAGATTTTTTTTTTTAAAATCGCAGCTGGGGCAGCAATTTCATCAAATATAGAACATATATATTCTTAATAATACCTAAGCAGTGATTTCCACACAAAAAAAATTCTCCATTAAGCCAAAACCCCTCTTCTTCTTTCTGTGTTAAAGAGAGAGTTGCATAATCCCAAACTTTCATCTTTACTAGTTTTTTCTTGCTGGGTAAGTGCCTTTTTTTCCTTCATCTATGATTGTTACTCTTTAGGGGTGCAGCCATTTTCCAGACCTTGCTTGAATGTGGGAAGTCAAGTGAAAATTGTTGTATGTTATTAAAAAAAATAAAAATTGATGAAGTAAAAAAAATAAAAATTGATCAAGTTGCTACCCTTAGCAGCGAGGAAATAATTTTTTTTTTTAATGAAATCACTGCCCCTACAGTGATTTTAAGAAAATAACTTTTTTTACACAGCGTTAACGGGTTAAATTTGAGCAAGGATATCGCTATCCCATCATCGATTTGTCCGTTTTGATACTTTTAAAAAATCAGTGGCCCTTTATGCATTTTGAAAGAAAGAAGTGGCTCTTTTGACTCCGAACTCCATAAAAGACATTCATTATAATACTGTTGACACCCAATTTTGGACCTCCACAATATATATTTATCATCGAGCTTCTTAAATTTCAAACGATTTGAAATAATTGACTTTATAAAAATCAAAATATTTTTCAAGTTATTTAAATAGTTGTCACTTTTGCAATATTTAAATAATATATATGATTTATATATATATATTATGTGTATAATTAGTATATTTTATAAGTATTTGAAAATCATCTCAAAAAGATTTAGTTTTAGTTAAATATTTGGTTAATTAGTTTAATTATTCAATGTGCTATATTTTAAATTAATTAATTTATAATTAAGTTAATTATTTTATTTTGTTGAAATAAAGAAGCTTATTAATTAATCTATATTGCACTTGTAGTTATTTCCTTACCCCACCTTAAACCCATTTGAGACCAAATTTTGGGCCATTTATTCGGTCCAAAATATTCCCAGGCCCAATTGTTTCCCTAAATCTGACCCATATACCCAACCCAATTTTCCTCCTAACCTGGGCCCAATTCTTACAACAAATGCGTACAAACGACCCCTGTACGTCGTCTTCCTCTTCTTCAAAGCGAAGCAAACCCAGAACTTCAAGAAAAATTGTGAGCAACAGCCCACCAGTCCAGAATTGCAAAGTCCAACAATGCGAAACCCAGCCAGAACGTGACCTGAGCCCAACCTAATCATCACAACGTCCAGCTCCAGCATTCACAAGCGGCAACAACATCAGTAAGCGGCGTCAATACAGACAGCAGCAGTACACGTCAAGATAGACGGAAGGCAACAACTTTCACGCGTTTCTTCCTTTTTCTGCCTCCCAGTACGAATTTGTACGAAGAGCAGCACAAGGTGGCAAAATATCTTCGCCCCTTTGTCCTTCATCAAAAAATCGGACGGATTTCCTTTGAGTTCCGTTGAGAATTTGTACTATTACAGCTTTCAGCCTTATCTCTTAGAGAGGTTTGAATTTTGAATTTGAAAAAAATCATCCTAATTTCATTCTGATTTCCCCCGCATTTTACAACCCTAATTTTCTCTCATTTAAACCCCTTTCTCCCTCTTTGTTTGGGTTGGGTGTGAACAGATACATAGAGAGAGTAGTCTAACAAGCTGAAGAACGAAAAATAGATATAGGAATCTAGAAAAAGAAAACAGCTGAAAACAGAGAGGATATTTAGCTTTAGGTTCCAGTTTCATTGCTTGATTCTGGTCATCATTTTTTGGATTCATTAGAGTTTGAAGTTGGTGGTGGAATCATCCCCGTAGCTAGCTCGTTCCCGTCCCGTTCGCTGCCCGAAAAAAAGGTATCGTCGTCTTCTTCATAATGCTTCTTTCCACCTCTTCTTCTATTTCGAAATGACTTTCTAATGTTTGAAAAGCTTTTATTTTGTGTTTGTTGCCTATTAGTTGCTATTTAGTATATAATATTTTGATATGATGTATTCTTAGTTGTTTCATCGAGTTAGTTGCAATATCGAGTTAAAGCTATGTGGATTTGTACTCAATGTTGGCATTTCTCTGTTTCTTCATTGGAGTTTTGCTCTGTTATATCCCTTCTTGAGCCTATTTGCTTGAATGTCATTAAACATGTATGCCTTTGTTTCCTTTGTTTGTTAACACGTTATATTCGGTTTTTACTATTTTTTAAGGTCTAGCCTTCTTTCTAAATGAAGACAGAATCTCAGAAATTTGGCTGATATGAAATCGTATGTTGTATTGTCTATTGTTTTTATTGGATGCAATAACTGGCAGCATGTTGGGTTTTAGAATCGAGTTGATATCTTCTTTGTTCAAATTTTAATCAGAATGCTTATTATTTGCTATATAGCTTATAAGTATGAGTCTCTGTTATTTTTTTTCCCCCTCTTGTTCCAAATCTTGTTGCCTCTCAAAGTGGATGCTTATTTTCTGATTAATGTCCAGATTCCGCATAAATTGGATAGCTAGTTTATCGCTTTCAGTTTGTTTGAAATCTAGAGTGTCGGTCATCTATCCCTTGTTGACACCCAATTTTGACCGACCTTTAACCATTTTTGGAATGTTATTCGATTAAATACGTATTTTAAAAAATATATTTCTAGTTTAAAATTTTAATCAATTTCGTCTTAAAATTATATATTTAGTATGCATGATTTCAAATTTTTTTGTATCGATAGTTAAAATCAATATAATTACTTTACTTAAATATATTTTAAATCCTAGATATGTTTAATTATATGAAAATATTTAATATGTGTAGTATTTTATTAATTGGATAGCATTTCCTTAATTCCCCTCTAAATTATTTAAATTTCAGCCCATTCTATCTAATCCCTTTCAATTCTAGCCTTTCTTATTCAAGTCATTGCAATTTTAGCCTTTTCAATTCCAATTGTATTTCAATTCTAGCCGTTCCAACTCCATAATTCAATCTGATTTTTAAATTCCTTTTAATCTCGTCCGTCCATCTCTAAATTATATTCTATATCAAATCCTAGCTGCTCATCTAATTCTAATCCTACGGTTGAGATTGAACTCTCCTATATAATATCTAAATACCAAACCCTAAAGATTTTTTCACTCTTCCTCTTCCTCTAGAAATCCGCCGCTCCTCCTCCGCGTCTGAACAGCGCCGGCGAAAGCAGCGAGCAGCCAGGCAAGGCCACCAGTGAGGACCATCTCCTACAGCCCTTCTCCCTCCTCTCTCTCTTCTCCCCTCGACGCTGCCGCCAAGCAGCCGCCGAACTTGGAGGGCCATGAGCCGGCCAGCGAGCTCCGGCGAAAGCCATCTCCGGCGTCTCTCTCCTCTCCGCCCCTCTTCCTCCCCTCTCCTCTCCGCCGCCTTCTCCATTCTCCCTCTCATCGCGAACCAGTGAGCACCACCGGTTGATGACAGCAAACAAGAGCATCGTGCTCCGGTCAGCAGCTCTCTTCAGCGAGCAAAGTAGCAGCTCCGTTCTCCATCTCCGGTGAAGAAGAAACAACAAACAAGACAGCGGCTCCGGCGAGCCTGGCTCCCTTTTTCTCATATTTCCGGTCATTTTGCTACGAGATTGGCAACAACAAATCGGTGCTCTAATTATACGATCAAGAGTCATTAAATGAATTACTTTGACAAGGACGGATCTGTACAGATCCGTCCCAGGTATGAATCCTATTTATTTTAATTTATTGTGTTGAAATCACTATGCATGTTCTTACTAAACTTGAAAACTGGTTGATTCAATTATGTCTCTTTTGTGTTTATCAACTAATTATATATGAAGGTTGTTGTTTGCTCGAATGGCGATTCAATATATGATCTGCTAGGTCATATCTGCTGGAAATCGATCCCTAAATGATTGTTGGGTTTTACTTGTTTTAATTATAATAGGTAATTATAACGAGGTAATATTGTTTGGATTGATTCAGTACCTTTCCTTTTAAATTATTTGCTTTGGCGGATTTTCTGTGATTTTATCAATTTGCTAACCTGTCTTAATTAATTCTCTACCTTAAGTATTTTATTTAGTAAGATGCTTATCTGTTTATTTTGGTAAAATATTGCTTGGGTTTTTGGTAAAAGATAAAGAGGAATGATCTTACCCTCTGCTTATTAAGGAAATTTTTTTTTGATTGACCGATAATCAATTCATTTCTTTAAATTGACTGCCCTCTTCTCCACTATATAAAGAGGATGCCCTCATTCTCATGAGGACAGAGGTTAACCAATGAAAATACTACGCATTCATCCATACTCATTCACTCATGCTTACCCATTCTAACAATTAGCAAACACTCTCTTCACACCAAGAACTCTAGTAAAGCTTTGAATCATTCTTTGTGGTATTGCTGCGTAGCTGTCTCGTTAGATATCTCTTTAAACACTCCATTGCTAATAATTATTTCTGCTTGATCGGTTAGTAATTACTTCATTATTTTAAAATTTTGTCTCGCATCATCTCTTTCGAATATTGTTGTGTGATTGAAACAAATAAAAGGGAGACATCCGGGTTAGTTCTCTTCACCTCCCTCTGCTATGTGATATATTTGTGTGGTTTGCTTAAATGATTATGGGTCTACATGTATGTGAGCAATATTTTATTATGCATATTTGCCTTTACTTGTATTATGTGGTATTTTCTCTAAGTTTTAGCAGGGATCTGGATCTTAGAGTTCAAGATATGGAGAGTCTCCATGGGAGGGAAACAATAGACGAATTGATTTCCGATTTATGTTTTGTATATGATTTAATCTCTATTCATGTTTGTAATATTTTGTAAACTCTAACTCGCTCTAACTCCATATATGTAATATAATTGGGGGAATCGTCTAAAGGGGGGAAGGAGATTTATGTGCTACTTGTTACTTTATCGTATCTATTTGTTGTTAGAAAGTATGTCTATTGGAGAGTGGTTACCTACCATTCATACTTGGTGATTTCTTACTACATAGCCGTTCTAAAATAAAATTAGCTATTGCTTGCATGAATTAAATGATCATTTTTCTTATGTTTAATCACATGATAAAGCAAAACTCTAAATCTACCTAACAATTTAGCATATAATAATAAAGTAAATGTATAATCCTTTACTTGCTCATCATCACCTCGTATTGTACCACTAGTTCTCTTCTCTATGACATAATTGCTTGTTTAAATAACATGTTTTAAATATTAGAAAAATCTTAGATACCATGCTTGTAGAATCTAAGTAAACTAGTATTTGGTGTAGAAACCGTGCCTATAGGGTGTTGACATTGATTTTATGTTATTCTCGATAGATATCATGTCTATAGGATTTCAATTCAATTCTTAATGTGTATATGACTTTAGACACTATATTTAGGACCAGATTTATTATTTTCATCATCTTAATAATAAGGAGCAGTCTAAATAGACTACAAATAGATAAATATGAGTCTTTCTGATTATTTGATTATTTGTTCATAAATTCTGTAATTTATTCTGGCAATTGATCTAAACTAAATTCAATCTGAAGCAATTATTTCCCTGGCTTTTAAAATTAATTAGGATCATAGTCAGCATATTAGTTCCATTAGGAAACATGTACCTAGGCCACTTTTAAAGAATTTTATCATGTTACTCATACAGATATCTTATCTATAGGATCTTAATGTTTTCAGCATGTTAATAATAAAAAAAATAAATATCTGATTTTGTTTCCCTGACTCAATAAATATTCAGCTATAATCTTTGCCACACAATAATTTAATTAACTATTTCCAGCATGTTAAACTGATTAAACCCCACTTACATGTTTATTTTTCTGCATATTTAAGAATAAAATCATCTCAGTAACAATTTTTGATAAAACTTGAACTGTTTTAAATTAACAATATTTGCCCTTGACTAATTCTTGCTCAGCCATTAACTCCTGCATTCTAAATACTGCCCTGTCACTTGAAATCAACTAATAATCATTTCTGCATGTTTACTTAAAATCTGCTACTTTAAATACTTGTTGCACCGATTAATTCATCCTCGAATTAATTAAATTTTGCATATTATTTCGTCTCTTAAAATCAGCTAGTAAGCATTACAATTGATTCTGTCCTACCACCTACTTGATTAAAGATTTTTCCGGTTTAAAAATCTGCTATATTTGAGATAAATTAGCCACTGTCTCCTCAATATCCCTGCTTGTCTAAAATTAAATTGTTAATGCATGTCCATGTGCACACACTTAGCATGTGACCCCTTTCATTCTACCTGTGTTTGCTAGTATGTCTAATTAAAACTTAAGAGGCCAACTTGAGATTTTACTTGCTAAATGATCGTCCAATGTGTTTTGCTTGGTGTCTAGGTGGGCCTATTAGGATTTTATTTGTCTAAAACCGTCCTAATAATAGTCCAATGCCTCTTGGACATTAAGTGGGGACGATAGACACCTTTTAGGATGATATGCATGTGGTGGTAGGGTAGGGGTAGTTTAGGCCCTACGGATATGATGACATCGACTCAGGCTAAAACGACAAACCTTGGTTTTGTCTGTCCCTATACGGAAGCTTATCGGAAATAAATAAAGTCGAGTGCTGATCCAAAAGTCCTTTAGAGTCTTTTCTTTCCCTTTATCCTTTTTATATGTTTTATGTTATTGTCTGGGGTAGATTAAATAAAATAAATCTATTTGCTTATTTTCTGTCTTCTCGCTTGTCTTCTTATTGATTGTTTAACAGTTATGTCTTCACCTAGTTTTACATGCATACGTAATTAATTAAACACTAATTTTTAAATATGTATTTATTGTTATCAACTAGTTTCGCTGCTTATAAAATAAATAACTAAAATGCTCTTAATTGGTTATTATTTAGTTATCACTTAGTTTTTTTGCATGTCTAATTAATTAAAATGAAATAAGTTTAATTGTTTATTTATCGTTATCACCTAGCAAGCATGTCTAAATTAAATAAATAATAATGAAGCGACCTTAATTGCTACTTGTAATCCCCACATATTGCATGAGATACGGCTGGGACCCACATTTGTGGACCCCGAGGGATGCCTAACACCTTTCTCTCGAGGTAATTTGAACCCTTACCCAATCTCTGGTTTGTTGACCTTAGCTAGATTTAGTTAGGTTAGATAGGTGCCCTAACGCACCTTAATTCGTTAGGTGGCAACTCTTCATCTACCCGAAACCCAAAAGAGTTGTCAGGTCGTGCACCAAAATCCGTTTTTGAGAAAAAATGGGGCGCGACATCCCTCTTGCGTATTCTTTTAGTTTTCTGCATGTAGTGTTATTTGTTTGCTAAGACGAGTACAAAATGGTTGATTTGTTATAGTTTGAATGTTGTCATATGGGCATATTTTTCGATCGTAAATTGGTGGTTTGTTAAAGTTGTGCTAAGGCCGTGCTTTTGTTTCCTGATGGGGTTTATGAATTCATGTATCATTCAATTGTTTTAATTAAACGAGTGCTCTAAATGAGTTTTATTTATGTAATTCTTTTCTTTTAGTATGTGATCATGATTTAGCCATTAAATATATATAGTTTACTGGTGCTTTCCTACACCTTCTCGGGCAGTGTTAGTTTATTTCAAGTGTGGATTGTCTTTCCTTATTTGAATGGTATTAATTGTTGCAAAATTGTGTTGCATTTTCCTCTTTGTGTCGGAATAATTTTACTAGTTTGATTGTAGCCTCTGTTGGTTTGAGGTGGTTTGTTCTAAAGTGTTAAATTTTTCTTTATTTTCACCTCCTAGTTATATGATATATGATTTAATTCTATTTCTTTACTTTGTTTGGGTACAACCTGCTGGTTAAGTCTTTTTGAACTCTTACTATTCCCCTAGTTGCATTTCAAGTTGGGTCACGAAGGCCTAAATTTCTTTATTTTCGAGTCTGCCCTTCTCAAATTGATTGGCAAGGATAAAGACATTGACAAACGGGTCAAGTGGAATCGAATAGCAAGTCCCCGAAAATCAAAGAATAGGTCCTTGGAGTTGATGTACAGGCGTTCGGAGCGAATAAAAGTGCTGGATACGCTCAATATACAGCGATATACATCAATCATATACGTTGTATATTGCATTGAAATGGGCTAAAGAGCCCTAAAATTCCTTGTTAGATTCTAGGATAGGTGGAATTGGGCCTAAGGCCCAACAAAACTTAGATTTCTAGGACAGATATCAAGTGTTGGGCCAAAGGCTCAAAAAAAGGATTAGGCCCAAGTACTGGCCCAGGCGGACAAAAACGAACTTGGGCCCACATCTTCTCTCTTTTGCTATTTAATTGACTTTGCATGCTAGTGTGTTTATTTAATTTTAAGGTTCTTCCTAATCAATGCCCCAAAAGATAACCATTTTGAATTCACTATTTAAATTTAAGTAAATATTTTTACTCTCTGTTTATTCAAGTTGGCGCATTTTCTTAAAAACATTTACCCAAATAGTTAATTATCGAATAACTGCGTGTTAGCGGGCATTTCGGGTGCTTTCAAACCCTTTCCGAAATGCTAATATGAACCCTGAACCCCTTTAATATTTTCATTAGATTTCTGTTTTAATCTTTTGAAAAAATAGCTTTCTTAATTTTCACTTTAAAAATTAAGTGGCGACTCTAAAACTAATCGTATTCTTTTTTTAAATAAAACAAATACAACATATTTATAATACTCCTCCTTGAATGTATATTTGATAAATTATATGTCTCATTAAAACCTTACTATAGAAAATTCAATGAAAATCCAATGGGACAAAATCTTGTGACGGAAAAAACGTACAACGCGTATTAACTCTCACTAATGCGAACATTAATTCAAAGACTTGAATTTTCGCATTCTAAACTTGCGCATCATCTTCTTGAAAGTTATAGTTGGTAGAGACTTGGTGAATAAATCAGTCATATTATTACTTGAACGAATTTATTGCACTTTGATATAACATTTGTATGTAGAAAATCTTTGGCAGGATGTGTTTCCTTCTATCTCCTTTAATGAATCATCCCTTCATGATCAAAGGATTCTACAAATTCCTCAACTTTAAGCAATCATCTATTGTCTTTTGAAGATTATTCAAGAGTTCAATTCAAGTTATTAACTCTCATAACAATATAAAAGATTCTTAGTTGATTTAATCCATATGAAGATTATAAACAATTTTTTCAAAAACTTGCTTATGTTTTAGATTTTGAATCTTTCAAGAATTTTCATATAAATTTTGTCAAGTGACAACATTCAATATTAAATGTATGATATTTTCTAGTAACTAGACTGAAAATCAAATAAGCTTTACGCTTACCAAGTTGCATCATTCTACTTTAAAATTGATAATCATTTCTACATCAGTATGCTTTAATAGATGTAGAATTTTTCGAATCCTCATAATCATTAACAATATTGCACTATATTGTATTAAAGATATCACCAACAATATATCAATTTTTTTGGTTCACAGTGCGACATAACTTATTGAGATATTATTACTTCATTATTGAAATTATTACTTCATTATTCTTAGGTAATTATTCCTCCCATAAGGTTTCATGAAGTGTTATGTCGTAGGCTCTTCAAGAGCGCAATGCCTCCTTATTATGACCATTTTAATTTGAAATATTTTCCAAATTTTTTTTTTAAAAAATTGACGGGTTGGCCTAGGTGGGGGTGGGTGGCGTAAAAAATGAAAAAATTTAAAATATTTTCCAAATATTTTTTTTTAAAAAATTGATGGCGGTGGAAGGGGGGGTGGGGTGGCGGGTGGCTTAAAAATGATTTTTTTTTTTTAAAAAATGAAATATTTTCCAAAAATGATTTTTCTTAATTTTTTTTTTGATAGGGGTGGCGTAAAAGATGAAAAAACTAATTTAAATCTGAAATATTTTCAAGAATAATTTTTTTAAAAAAAAAGATATGGGGTTGGGGGAGGGGGAGGGGGAGGGGGAGGGGGTGGAGTAAAAAATAAAAATTTAAAAATTTAAAATATTTTTCCAAAACAATTTTTTGTGGGGGGGGGGGGGGATAGGGGTGGTAGGGGTTGGGTGAGGTAAAAAATATCTTAAAATTTGAAATATTTTTTAAATATTTTATTTTTTTGTTTGGGGAGGGGGGGGGGTGTTGGATTGGGAGCTGGGGGTTGGTTGGGGGGTAGGGGTAAAAATATATATATAAAAAAATGGAAGGAGAGGGTCGGGTTCAGTACGGGGTAGGGTAGGAAAAAAAATTGAATGATAAAGTAGAGTTTTGGAAAATGTTTTTCTTAATTTTTGAAGGAAAGTCATTTTCCTTAACTTTGAGGAAAATGAGTTGATTTGAAAAATACTTTATAAAACATTTAAACCAACAAAACATGGAAAAATTGAAAAATATTTTCTAGAAAATGTTTCCTTCGTAGCAAACATACACCCAAAATCTTCATGAACCGTAAGAATACATATCAGTACTTACTAGATCAAGCCATATCAATTACATAAATAATAAAGGGAAAATTGTGCATAATAGCTAACATTTAAATCAAAATGAATGTTATAGCTACTATCACATTTATTTCTATTCAATAGCTAGTGTTTAGCGATTCTTGCTATTCGTTAGGACCCACTCATTAAAGGGAAGTTATGGTTTTATACAATTCACTTCGCCTCTTTTCTCTCCTCACTTCATTCAATTCCTCTTAAAATATCTCCCCAAATCAGTTTGAATTTCAAATATCCCTTCCGATTATGGCATCAAAATTTGTATAAATTGAATTGAACAATTGGATTTTATATATATATATATATATATATATATATATATATATATAGTACGAGTTCGTTTGTACTTGTGAAAATTGTATTTGTATATTGACTTTATATTGTATGTGTATGTTCTATGTGTTAAACTTATGAATTGTATATGTATAAATTTTTTATAAGTGTGGAATCTGTATATATATACAAATTTTTCGTTGTAGATTGTATATGTATATTTTATTTGTGTTGGGCTTGTCAACTCTCTGTGTGTGTGGATAAAATTTTGTATTAGTTGTAAATTGTATATGTGTATAATCTCTGTCTTAGGATTGTCAATTGCATATGTATAAATTTATATAAGTGTGGATTCTGTATATATATATATATATGGAGAACTTTTATAGCTGTAAATTGTATATGTATATGTTGTTTGTGTTAGTCTTGTCAATTGTATATGTATACATATATAATAGTGTAATCTATATATGAATTAAATTCTATATTTTAATTGTTGAATTCAATTATACAGACCATATTAATTCATGTCATTAGACTTAAATGTATAAACTATCAAACATTGTATATATGTATGTTCGATCATATATACAAATTGAGAAGAAAAAGTATACAAATCAAAACGAAATTATAGATTATGCTGATAATCAAATGACGAACAACGATTTCTGCCCGAAAAAATATAATCATATATATTTTGCAAAATTCAAAATGACGAGTTGAATTGAATACAGTATGAGTTTTTCAATCATATGTTTTTGAATCTATTACGTAAAACTATATAATTCGAACTGTGATTAAAGAAGGAACTATCGCAATATACAATCAAAATAAATTTTCTCGAATGTTGAAAACCAAATTTGAGTTTCAAAAATCTTGATATACATCAATTTTGTTCACACAAAGGGAAAATCAAAACGATTTCAAGCATTAAATACCTTTACCTAATGTTGATTTCTAGTCTCTACTATTTGTATTGCTCTAGATTAGTCGTTTCGAAGAACCCACTAACAATGGAGTTTATCTTGCTGAAGAACTCATTGAAGAAAAGGAATTCTATTAAAATGTAATCTGCGTGAGTTATGCGATTCTTTTCCTTTTTAGTTAATTTGTTTTAAAAATAAAATTGTATATGAATGGAACATATTTCTCGATTTATACAAATCAGATGCTCCATGACAAACATAATATAGCTATGGAGCGCAAATAGCAAAATTGTAGTTATAGAGCGCTAATATGATTATTATACTTGTTATTCCTAAAATTTTCTCAATAATAAATGCTTTTTTTAAAATCGGTGAACCTACCAACTAATAGAAAGGGTATGAAGCCTTAGGGTGTGTTTTGTTTGAAGGAAAATGTTTTCCATAGAAAATGATTCCCTGAAAAATGTTTTCCTAGAAAATAAGTGGAATTCTAAATTATTTTCTCATGTTTGGTTGGTGAGTAGAAAATATTTTTCGAAAAATATTTTTTAGTGTTTGGTTTTTGAATGAAAAACATTTTAAAGAAAAGATCTTTTATTTTTACTAGAGAGTAGAAAATAATTTTTGACCCGAAAATCAACCTCCATAATTGATCTAGGATATGACCCTGACACAGAACTAGGACACAACCCCAATGAATTCTAACCTGAGATTTGACCCAGGACTTGACCTTGACTTTCGATTCGAGATCCGACATTGGAATTGGAACCAGATATCCGACCCAAGACCTGACCCAATATCCGAACTTGAACACGATCCATCAATCCAGATTTCGACTTCGACAATCGAACGAGACTCACTTTCAAATTAGGATCCGACCCCCACAATCAACAATTGATGCGAGACCCAAAATTTGACTTTCAAATCAGAATTTCGACCCCAACTTTCGAACCAGGATTCAACCATGAAAGGATATGACTGTAGCCCAATATTATCAGTAAGAAAAAATTATGGACATGTCATCGGTATGATTATAGCCCAATATTATATATAATTTATCTTGATTATGGAAAGAGTATAGTTCTAACTTGTTGTGCTGGTGCATTTTGTATGTATTTTGAATGAGACAAAGTACATATAGTTGTTTTAGATTGATTGACAAAAACATATTCTCTAAACTGTTAAATGTACTTTTATTTTCAGTCCTCATATAACTATTATGATGTGTATACATTAATTATTGTTTTGATTTATTCAAAGGTGAGATTCTAAGATGGTTCAGTATACCTTAGATTATAACAATATATATTGGTGAAATAATAAGTTAGTTGATGGAATCCATGTCTCGATATAGAGATAGATGATATGCCTTTCTGAGAAGCTTATAAGTTTTCATCGTGTCAAACCTTGCAAGTGGATTTATGAATCCGACACATAAAATAAGTTAAACAATGCTCTAAAGAAAATTAATCTTTGAATTAAATTCGTCAGTAATTTAATTAATTGATTAGTATATGTAATCTTAATATGGAAAATTACATAATTGTTTAGTATGAAATTTCAAAATATAAATGGAGGAGTGCAATTATGAATTTCTAGTGAAACGATTTGTAATTTACTATAGTAAAAATAATTAATTTCATAATAGAAAGCATCAGTATTTAATTCTGTGATTCCTACAATACTCATATTTAACTAGAACGTAGAATCTTATTTCTAATAGGAAAGGGCAGATACACGTGAGTTTTCTTCTCCCCTTTGGATTGGAAGAAATCTCTATAAGTAGAAGTTCTTCTAACCAAGAAATAGAATAAGTTTTCTATTCAATATTTGTTCACCCAAGTATTGAGAGAGTTCAGATGCAGTCTATCTGCTCACACTTCAAGAAGTATTTATTGAATTAAATTTCACCAAGTTTATGTGTTCTAGCAAAATTGTATGTATTTTAGCATATATATATATATATATATATATATATATATATATATATATAGTCTATTATTCATGTAAGCAGTATGATTCTGGTATGCCTCCGCTGTGCATATAGTTTTCCAACAGATTTATTTATTAAAATCATGTAATAGTTTATTTACTTTGCATGATAAACAATTACCTGTCTGTCTAACTTAATTGGTTGGTCTCTTGCTAACATGTGTTATGAAACTATAAAGTAAGAAGAAGAGGAAAGTGTTACGAAATTATAAACTAAAAAAGGAGGAGAAAGTAGAAGGGAGAGACATCTTATTTCTCTTCATGGTAATAAGTAAAGTATATCTTAAAAAGGGTCAACAAGTGGTCGCGTGGCCTAATGGATAAGGCGCTCGCCTCCGGAGCGGGAGATTGTGGGTTCGAGTCCCACCGTGATCGTTACTTTTTTTAATCTTTTCATATTAATTAATGACTCTCTGCAAAATTGTGGATATTTTCTTCATTTTTTTTTTCTCATTCTACAAACAAGATAAATAAACCATCAAAAATTTCTCCTCCATACAGTGAAAACAAACCCTTAAGATTAATCTTCAAATTCAATTTTTAGAAAACATTTTTCTTTTCAAATTTATTTCCATCATTCACAGTTTATATATGTTTTCTTGCACGAATGTTTTTGTCCTTGCCTTTTGAATAAAAAATAATCCAATAATTTATGAACTAACATGATAAACTTACACATTTTCAACAGCCTAAGAAACACATATATGATGAAAATTAAGTCTCACTGTGATCATATGATTTGGTAATGAAAATTAAGTCTCACTGTGATCATATGATTTGGTAATTAACCATACCATCATGCTGGGGATAGTTTGTGGAAGTAATCATCAAACTCTGTTGGTGAGTCAGTTCTGAAATTATGTAATTTAAGATAAGTGGTCTTTATATGATTGATTGTGTTAGATTTATGAGTTATGACATATTAAAATTCGGATGATGATTGGAAGACTAGTGACTTTTCGAATCTGAATCAGATGTGAAATGAATATTGACATAGTTGATTATTTTAAGAATTATCATGTATATGAATTGAGGCCACAATTATGTATATACTTGTCTCATTTTACTTTACACTTGTCTAAATTAGTCAACTGCTACAAAAAATATTGTTACCGAGCTTACTAAATGTGATAAGTTTATCGATGATAACTATAAAATATAGAACATGAAAATCAAGTGTGTCCTGAAAGAGCAAGAAACACTTGAAGCTCTAAATGTGTCTATGACACTTCCCGAAAATGATAATACACTCCAACATGTGAAAATCTGAAAGAAGCCTAAGTTTAATCAACAAGGAGAGAAAAATGTTTTGAATCCAAAGAAAAATAGGAATATGGCTAAGCTTCAGTGTTATAATTGTGAATAAGGGAACTTTGCTCGTGATTGTTCTGACCCTAAAAGGGTACATGACCTTGTGAACAATTTGCATAGTGTTGTAAATATTTCTTGTTCTTCTTTTTTAACTGAATCACTTCCTATGTGGATTATAGATTCGGGAGCCACCGAACATATAACAATGGAAAGCGATGCTTTTGTAGATTACCGATCAATCCCACGAGGATCCAAATGGGTGTATGTAGAAAATAACTCCAAAGAGGAGGTTAAAGGGGTTGGTACCTGCAAATTTGAAATGTGTGGTGGCCCAACTCTGTTTCTACATGATGTACTATTTGCCCTATCAATTCATCGTAATCTAGTCTCTATTCGAATGTTGATTAAGTTATGATTTAATTTTTCCTTTAATTAACATGGTGTGGATATGCATTTGGCAAGACAAAATATGGAACTATTTTTTTTAATGATCGATTTTTATATTGGATGTTGTTTAAAGTTCCAATAATAATGGTATTAGTTATTTTCTTATTTACGTCATCTAATTGCGAGAATGATGTAAATATATGACATGCTAGGTTTGGCCAAATTGGTCAGCAAATAATGAATCGCTTAGCCAATGAAGGTATGCTTGACATAATAGATAAAGTAGAATTGTCTACTTGTGAATCTTGCCTAGCTGGAAAAACTACAAAAAAAAAAAAAAAAAATTTGGAAAAGGCACAAGAGTTGATACTCAATTGCAATTAATTCATTCCGACATATGTGGTCCAATGAATGTAAGGGCAAGCCGTAGTACTATTTACTTCATCACTTTATTAATGATTTTAGTTGATTCGATTGTGTATATGATTTCTCACAAATCTAATACTTTAAGTTGCTTCATTAAATTCATGAACTTAGTTGAGAATCAATTGGATAGAAAAATAAAATCACCAAAAACCAATTGAGGAAGAGAGTATTTGTTTGATGAGTTCAAACAATTATGTGAATAAAATGGAAGTCAAAGACAATTAACTACTCCTTATACTCCATAACAAAATGGTGTTGTGGAATAACGGAATAGAACCTTGTTAGAAATGGTTAGGTCAATGATGACACAAGCAAAATTGTCAATATTAGGGTGATGCTTTGCTCACTGCTGTATTTAAACTTAATTGTTTCCCTTCAAAATCACTTACAACTACTCCGCATGAGTTATGGACTAAACGAAAGTATGATTTGAGAATTTTGAAGCGTTGAAGTTGTGCTGCTTTTATTCATAACCCTTCTTCCCAAAATGAAAAATTAGGTCTAAGGGGAAGAAAATGTATCTTTGTGAGATACTTTGAAAAACCTAAGGGTTATGTGTTCATAGGTGAACAAAATAGTGGTACAGTAACTGAAGTTGAGTCACACGATGTTGTATTTATAGAGAATGACTTTCCTAAGTAGGGCGAGATAGGCTAGAACTTATCTGTTTAAGAAATTATGGACCAGACCGTTACCACTGCCGAAATTCAAATTTATTTGAGTGGGAGTCATTTTAATGATAATCAATTAGTTCCTTTTTTCACATATCACCATCTGAATCAAATTGTATTGATATTATTGGTCCGAGTCTCAACCTTGATGAACAAGTCATCCATAAATTTCTCATCGTCAATTTGATATCGAAGGGGAAACATTTATCTGGATGATGAAAAACCAAGAAATATAAATGAGGCTCTAACATGCCCCACCAAAGAAAAATGGTTAAAAGGAATAGAGGAGAGATGAAGTCAATGAAATCTAATAACCTAGTGTGGAAATTGGTTGATATACCTATAGGTCAAAAAACTATTGGAAATAAGTGAATTCTCAAATTCAAGCGTAAGACAGATGGTGGTATTGAAAGATTCAAAGCTCGCTTAGTAGCTAAAGGGTACACACAACAAGATGTGAATTGGTTATGAAGAAAAGTTCCTTATACCAATGCAGTCAGAATGTCATTGGGTTAGTTAGCAGATATCAATCCTACCCAGGACCACAACTTTGGAAAGTAGTTAAAAGGATATTAGGGTATCTGAAAGGCACAATTGACTATTACTTATGTTATTAAGGAAATGATCTGCAACTCAAAGGCTACACAGATGGGAGAAAATCAACCTCTAGATATGCATTTTTTGCTCAATAATGGCGCCATATCATGGAGTAGCAAGAAGCAGTCGTGTATAGTCGTATCTACAATGGAAGTTGAATTCGTAGCATTTTCAGCTACTGTGCAAGAAGCTGTGTGGATTAAACATTTTCTGGTTCACTTGAGTGTGTATAACAATGTTGTTGAGCCTATCACAATCAATTTGTGATAGTTAGACTGCAATAACATACACAAAGGATCCAAAGTACCATGAAAAAATGAAACATATTGACATAAATATAATTTTGTAAAAGACATGGTAGTACAAAAGGAAGTGAACGTGAAATACATATTTACGCATCAAATGATAGTAGATTTCTTAATGAAACTCATATCATGTGATGCTTATGAGAGTCATGTGAAGTCATTGGGTTTACGTATATGCTGGTGTATTTATAGTTTGTTTTCTCAGGCATGTTCATGTAAATTCACACTATTGAAGTTAATATTGATTTATGCCTAATTTTCTATTCGTATTGATTCATATACATATATAACTATTTATGTAGTGTATACAAAATTCTTAGGATAAAAAGTATGTCAAATAGACAAAAAGATTGGCCTATTCACACAGAAAATCACCACTATTGTCTAAATGACAAGTGGAGATGAGACATTTATAAACTAATTATTATCAGAAGTGGTGATAATAGAGAGCTAAAAGTTTATAATCAAAATGCCGTTTGTTAGTTTGTGTTTTAATCATATGTGATTAAAATGAGTTATAAACTAGTATTTTTAAAGATTAATTTATAATTCTAGTATTTTATTACTCATTACACGCACAATTTCATAGATTTTTAACCATTCTAATGGATCTATATATAAAGTAACAAGGGGCACACGTGTCTAGAAATTAGTTGATTTAAAACTCCGATAGTCCATATCGTTGAAATTTAGAAGTCCTTCTCGTTTATTGATAAGTAGCAAATTTGAATTGTCAAAATTGAACAAATGAGGTTTTCAAGGGAATAACTCAGTGTTCAGGAGTAGACTATAAAATGCAAGATACCCTCATTCGCTGCATCATTTCAATTCATTTTTTTTACGAGAATATCTTGGCGACTAAAAGGAGGTATTTGAACCAGTATGGAAAACATTATTGCACTTCTTCACTCAATCAAATTATTAAGTGAATAACTTAGCGTCCGAGAGGAATATAAACATGACGAAGAGGAAACCGATTCACTTTCTCATTTTATTCAATTCAGTTTTACTCATTAAGTCTTATACTATGAATGACTAAAATTACGTGATAATGAGTTTGATTTTATTCAAATTTTGTTTTCTCATTTAATATGATTTCTTGGTTATGAATTTACAAACCTTCATTAATAGAAATGTGGTTCTTCTTAGTTTAGCAATGTGTGTTCTCACTTTTTTTTGGCTTTTCTTTAATTTGTGATAAATTTTATTTTTTCTATATTCAGTCCTAGATTTTATTATTATTTTTTGTCTTATGGAGTTGTGTATTCCACAACTTTGTATGAGTATATCTCAACATAGTTAAATTTGATTAAAGTAAAGCATAATGATGATTGAAATAAAATTCCTCTTTTGTTCCTTTATTATTCTCCAGCTGTAATTTTATCAAAATAAGAAAGAAATAAAAAAGACATTATATTCTTTCTTTATTCAAATTTTTGGAATTGATCAAAAGTAATTTTATTTGTTTTCCAACTTTGAACTAATTAGCATGGAGGAAAGATTTAACTTTCTGCGGGCATGAGTTATTAATTCAATAAATCTGTTGATAGATTTTGCATTTTGTATTTACACAATGAATGCAAATCTGGAAAGGACCGATAGGGTACATAATTAATTAACTTTACATCTTACCATTGTCTTATATTAATTATTTTTTAGATTTTACTCTTAATTGAGTAAATATTTTTTAAATTAATTGGTGAAGTAGTGATCAAATTTAAGTAGTATAACACTTAAATCATTATTGTACTATTTGATTTATGTTTTAGTTTGACTCGATGATGAAGATGCTTGAACTTTTATAAATATGTGAGGAGTCGACAAGAACTCAAAAATTATGCTAATTTTATATTTTTTTTCCACCTACATTGTTATGATTTAAGTCTTAAGAAAGATGTATATGTTGTACTTTTTCTTCTCTGTTTATTTTTTGTGTGTATTATCTCTATTAGACTTCTTTAATTTAATTTTCTATGATTTTTTTATTGTCGTAAGTCTGTATTTTTATTTCGGCTTAAATTAGCCATTTGTGACATTATTGAGAGTTTGTTATCTACTAACCAAAGTTCAAAATTTATAGTTGGCAACTTAAAAAGAGTTAATTTTAAACATTAGAATACGCCCCTCATTTGGTATTTTTCATATTTTAAAAAAATTATTTGAAAATATTGTATTTTATGACTATATGCTATTTTAATCAGTTGTACAAATCAATAAAAAATCACACGGCACACACGTGCAACTAGGTTTGAAAACTAGTAAATTAATTAGTATGGAAATGTGAAAATCAGATTCAGAAACAAGAGAATTTGGTAGCACATTTGAAACGCATTAAAGACTTAGCAGGAAATCATGAGATTAAGAATTAACAAGAAATCATGAGAATATTTCAGTGACTATTTCTTGGGGAATCGACCGTTTTCTTTCCACCAGAATTCAACTTCGTCTCCATTGACGACTGCTCAAGTGTGCGGCTGAAGTGTATATGTTTCTTGAGAAAAAATCACTTCTCTTCATTTATAAATCTTCTGTTCCACTGAAAATTTTAAAATCTCTCTGTGCAATTTTCCAATTCGAAATTCAACCATGGTGCGAAGGTAGGATTTCTGAGTACCTCGAGTGTACGCATCAATCATAATTGAATTCATCTTATCCATCGGG
Organism: Solanum pinnatisectum; assembly: GCA_035578085.1. NCBI lineage: Eukaryota > Viridiplantae > Streptophyta > Magnoliopsida > Solanales > Solanaceae > Solanum > Solanum pinnatisectum. Next base: position 39,663,622 of record CM069083.1, read on the forward strand.
AATGAGCAATTAAATCAATGCCATATGTTCAATATTTGTGTTGCAGATCTGTTGTCAAAATCCTTTGATTCAACAGCAGAAAAGATATAGAAGTAATTCTTAAGCCGATCCATGATGGTTCACTTGTAGGAGCGTGGCACATGATGTTAGGAACATGTCATGAAATCAAACCTTGTTTTGACAAAAGACTGCTATATAAGTAGAGGCGTCAAAATGGGCTTAGCCAATGGCGCCGGCCCAGCCCAACCCATTGTTAGGGTAGGGTTGGGATAGAATTTTCCAAGCCCCATTAAAACTAAGGCTTATAAGCCTGACCCATATAAGCCCTTGACCTTTGAGGCTTGATTGGGGTCGGGGTCGGCCCATGGGTCAAAACTATTTATTTTAGGGTAACTTATAGAACTTTCAGTAGTGTATGAGCCAATAACTTAGATGCATGCTATGTTGTAATAGTATGAATCTTACCGAATTTTGGGGTTTCCAGAGACATGTATCTCAGGATACACGGACTCAAAATTATGTGTGATTTGTTTTAGATATACTCTATCTAAGTGGATTCACATGTATCTAGTATATATTGACAAATCTCGTGCCCTTGCCTCCCTCCTATCTCGTTAGCCACTTTCTTATCTCGCTCACGTATGTGGGATGTATCACACCAGATATAGTTATTTCGTGTATCTAGTATCCTAGATACATGCTAATCACACTAGATATTTTGCTAGTGTTATTGAAACAATATCATTGTTTGCCATATTTGATTTAAAAATCTTTTCATTCTTGATGTTTAGAATTTTAAGCTTGAAAAGAAAAAAAAAAAAGAAAAAAAGGGCTAGCCCACCTCAGCCCGCGGCCCTTCTAGGGTTGGGTTGAACATTTTCAGGCCCTTCCAAATGAAGGGCCAGCCCATCCTAGCCCTTCAAATTCCTTGGCCCTCGAGGCTTGGGCCGGGTGGGGCTGGGCCGACCCTTTTTGACAACTCTATATATAAGTGAATAAAGATAGAGAGGTAGGTTCATTTGGCATCAATTGGCATTTCTCCGTTATTAGAAAGAAGAACTACCTCGTGTTCTAGCACCTTATCCCCCCTCATTTTTGTTATTTTTTTCCTGGAAATCTTGTGCATGTTATTGAGATACAAATTAATGCTATATGACATGAAAGAAAAAGAGCAAAAAGAGATATGCAACACAGTTGGAAATATTCACAGCAAATCAAATTGACAAACACTTCACATGCGGTATTACAAGTTGATAGAGGTGAAGGATCAACTAGCAATCATTAGTTATGAAAATCGTCAGGTGAATAAATCCACTTGTGGGTTGTAGGACACATTCAGAAAGAAGAAGAATGGGAGAGTCATATCATTCACTTTCCTTCAATGTGGAAGCACATACCACCACAAGTCATACCCGTGGTCATATTATCGTGCATGTCTCATGATGGGCAGATTTTATTCATCCTCAACTTAGAGTCAGGTAATTTATGCTCGTGTTATGATGTCCCAAGACTGAGTTCGACAAAATTACAAAGAAAGGGGCTTCTTACGAACCACCGCATCAGAGTTATTTATAGTTACGTTGAAAGACAAGTTATGTAGAAATTAAGTCTCTTTCCGTTTGGGAAATTTTTTTGCAATTCATATATTATTTTTATTGCTTCTGGATATTAAGCATCATTGGTGTCAAATTAGTATCTAAATAAAAGTATATGCCAATACAAATTATTTACGCCTACCTCTCCAAGTTAGACTAGTGAATTTTAAAGCAGAAACAAATCATTTGTTTTCCTTCAATATGGAACGACATAATTCCTGGACCTATGTCATCCTTCACGTCATGTGATGGGGAGATTGTATTCGTCGTTAACTTAAAGTCGGGGTGCTTTATGCTCGTGTTATGATGACATTACAAAGATATAGAGAGAATTAGGAGCTGCCCGAGGAGACCAATATCGAAAAGGATTAATAGTTATGTAGAAAGACTGGTAATGTAGAGACTTCAGTTTGTTTTGTTTGCACTTTGGTGTTTAATTAGTTGAAACTTGGAAACAAAGCATTAATAGCACGCGATCTTTCTAATTTGGCGTGTTATTGACAGAAGACTACTACTAGATCAACCGCTAATCTTCTTCATTCTGTAGTCAGTTTACTTTAACAGAAGAGTACAACTTCAAATTAGTACTAGTCTTTTATTTTCCTTTTTAAAGCTTTACAGACCTGTAAGTAATGTAAAATTTTCTCACAAGTTAAAAGTCAGTTAACATTGTATTTACCAAGGTACAGTTTCTTCGTTTCCAGAATTATTTATCAGGTTTCAGTTGATTTGTCTCGTTTATGAATAATTTTAGGAAAATTTGTCTCGTCTACAGATGGTATGACGTGTAATTTGAATTTATGAACTAAAATATCAGGCATCCTTTGTGCACCGCCTTTTATGTGGATCTAGTTTTACAGTTTCTTTTACTCTGCAATTATAGTTTCCTCTTGTAGGTCAGTTTATTAAATCCTATTGATCTCAAAAGTTTGCTATTATGCATACTAAATATGTCAGTGAACTAATAGGGCGTTTCGTTTTAAGTTACAATGGGAGTATCGTTTTGAATTCAGATGCATATGCGGAACTCAAATGCAAGTGATCATATTCTTAGTAGCAATCGAGATTAGGAGAAATTTTGCCTGAGATAGAAGCTTGATATTGTTACTACGGGTCAGTGGTATCAGCTAGATAGTTATATATTTGGGGTGAGTTTCTGCCTAGAGTCGAGCAGAGCCATTTCAATTTATGCAAATACAGTGCATAAATATTTGTCTACCCGAAGAAAGTTGAATGGATGGGACAAATGGATTCTTCTCAACAATCAAACACAAACCACAGCTTCAGTGTCTCCAACAATCAAACCTCAAGAGATCGAGTGGTTCTAACTTTAAAAGCAGTAGGAGGTGTCTATGTTGACTTTGTTAGCATCGGAGACAATTGTGGAGTCATTTCATTGGTTCGTCTGTTTTTTCAAAGTAGTGTGATGGGATGAGTCTTTAGCGGTTAAGCTGAGGAAGTAGACAAAGGTATTTAAGCTTGTCCCAGGAAAAGTTCAGTACTTCTGCTGATATATATGCAGAGTACAAACTGAATTACTACATGGAAACACGAATATTCAATTATACACATAACAATAGAATCCAATTTCTATATATATTGATGAGAGTACTCACACCAATGGCACGGAATGTATACCAACAAAATCTTATCGTTAAATAAAACAGTTCCTGAAAGGTTATATACAAGATATTTGGGTGAAACAGAAGCTAAGGATGAAAAGACATACAAGCACTCACGATGCCTTCCAGATGTTTGAACATAATTACCCAAAGGGGACGAGACTTTCAACATAACAATAAATGCCATTGATGTTGCTTCCCTTAGGAAGCCCCTTGATTTTTAATACCCTCCAACTCTTTCTTGTGACATCATAACACAAACAACATAAATCGCCTCGACTTAAGTTCACAACGAATACAATCTCTCCATGACGGTCCATGAAGAATGATGCAAATCTAGGCTCTCTAGTTTTCCATATCGAGGGAACACCAATTATTTGTCTCTCCCATTCTCTTTTTGGAGTCTTCTCTAAAATCCATAAGTCAAAGTACCCACTGACCCATTTTCTGTAATCGATGACCCTTAATTTACCCTTCACCTCTATCAACCGGTAATAGTACACCAACTCAAGTGCAATCCACAATGCAATAATTTCAATTTTTTCAGATTTAACATCAAATGTAACTATAGATAAGTCATCGATTATAGCAAACTGATAGATGACTCCACTAATGCAAACACTGGGCATATAATACGGAATACAAGGCAAAATGTGCTGACTGTCTCTCCATGATTTGTCTATGCCTAATGTGAAAACCCCGTATTTTGTGTACCTTTCTCGAGAAAGATTGTTGTCAACAGAACTTTGTACTTATTTTCTTTCGGCGCAAAACCTAATAAATATTTATTCCAGCATTTACCTTCAATTGGGTCGGGCAGAAATCTTACTTCTTTTGTGCTGGGATTGAAAATTGCAGCAGGTCGCATATTTGATGAATCCCAACTGCAAAATAAACCATTAACGCAATCCAAACAAGAATATACAGGGTCAGTAGGGCCACAGTTGTAAAGACTATCAAATCCGTCAACTTGAAGAACCGAGGTAGAGGCTTTTTCATATTTCTTTTTCTTTTCCTCTGCAGTGTAATAAGCACTTGCTCCGTGCAAAAGGAATTCTATCCCACCAGAACGACATCTATGGATATCCAAAAAATCTGATTCGGATACCATCGAATTACAAAATCTGGAAACACACTTGAAATGCATTAACGAATCAGAAGGAAGCCATGAGAATATTGCAAACATTATTTCTTGAGGAATTGATACTATTTTGCCGGAAGAATTCATTGTGTTTCGAATATTGAAGGCTGACGGCTAAAATTTACTGATGTTCTTTTTGCCTCGTTTCCGGTAAGACTTTTATTTATAATCTTTATGCCTCTCTTTTTCCTTTTAAGAATCTTATTTCTTGTTGTTTTCTTTCTAGTATATTAGAATTAGGATTGCCAAAAATATTGAACCTTTTTTTTTTTTGTTTTAAAATCCTAAACACAATATTATTGGGAAAAATTGAACCTTTTTTTTTTTTTTTGGGTTTTAAAACCCTAACCACACAATATTGAGTTAGGGGCACGATTTTATTAGAATTCTTTTGGCCTTAAACCTCTTTTCAATCATCAAGATGAGTTGAGATTAGTTGTTTATACTCTCTTCGTTTTAATTTGTTTATCTGGTTTTGACCTGATAGGAAGTTTAATTTGACCCACCCATTTTTTCATCATATGATGTTGTTTCATTAAGCATTTGAGTTTTACAAGTTCAATCTTGTGCTACTACTAAGGACTATGATATGAAAAAATAAATTATTCGACTGATAAACAGACATGAGACACAACTTATTTTAGTTACCGAGTTCTAAAATATTATTGTACAGATTCATGATGGTGTTTCATTAAAAGATGTAAGAAACATCAGTAAACCATGGACCAAAGTTTGTTTTGTTAACTGAACCAGTACCACAGGCAATTGATTCACATCGATGGTGATGATTAAGTACTTGCTAACTAGCAGAAGAAGATGAGGAAAACTATAAAAGCAATAGAGGTGTCTATCAGTCTATGTTGACTTTGCCAGCATCGGAGACAATCGTGGAGTCATTTCATTGGTTCCTCTATGATGGGATGAGTCATTTCATTGCTCAAACTAGGAAAATTTCCCAAGTATTGTTTAGTACAAGTAGAAAAAAGAAAATAGAAAGAGGGAGTGCCAAGAGGATTTAAAATGCATATTCCGAAGAAGGGAGGCAGAGGCTTTTCCGCCTTTCTTTTGCTCCATGTTGACACCCAATTTTGGCCCTCCACAATATAAATTAATCATCAAGCTTCTTCAATTTCTAACGATTTAAAATAATTAGTTTTATAGAAATTTCAAAAATAAAATAAAATAATCATAGTTTGCAAGTTATTTTAAATAGCTTTGTCACTTTTAATAATATGTATGTTTTGTTTAGTTATGTATATAATTAATGGATTTTATGAGTATTTGAAATCATCCCGAAAGATTTTATATTTTAAATACGTTATTAGTAGTAAGGGTCGTAATTTTGAAAATCATCACAAAAGATTTTACATTTTTAGTTAAATGTTTCATTACTTTAAATTATTGTTAGAATTTAGAGCTAATTAAATTAACTATTCTTATAAGGGAAATAATTATTATATTTTGTTAAGATTAAGAAGCTTGGTAATTAATTAATATTAATTCATCTAAATTAAACCCTTTATGTTTATCTCTTAAAGGATCTAAATGTTTTTTTTTTTTAATTTATTTTGGGCCAATTCCAGCCCACTTCCACAAATGACAACAACAACCATCCCCAAGTCAAATTCCCATTTCTCCAATTCCCAGCCCACCAAAATACCCCAACTACAGCAAACAATTCCCAAACAATACAATATAATAACAACAGCAAATACCCGGCCCAACCATTTTGTTCAACACAAAAGAAACCCATCCCAATACAATTCCAAATACAATAGCACCAGACGACCCCACCGCCCCACATCTTCATCTTCCTTAGAAAATCACAGAGCAGCAGACGCCATCTTGTCCAAGACCAAACGACCCCACTGCCCATACACTCCTTCACGCGAGGAAGAGACCGTTCCAGCAGCCCCCATCAGTCCGCTTTGATCTTTTCATCCGGATTTTGAGGGATCTCGGTTGAAATTTGGAGCAATGGACAGCTTTTCCCCATCCCTGGGGAAGAAATTTGAAATTAAGGTCGAATTCAAATCCCAGTTTTACCCTTTTTTCCAATTCCGAACCCCAAATTCCCCTTCTATAAATAGTTCCGTGTTAGTCACTGAAAAAGGGGATTTTTTTTGGAAAAATTAGCTAAGTGTTGAGAGGAAAGAAATGCATCTAAACTAAAATCTTTGAAGTATTTGGATCAGCCTTGACTCTTGCTCATTTTGCTCATTCGAGTTTTTTTTTTTTGTCGTGTTTCTGTGTGAAAGTTGCCACTCATTCTTGCTCGTCTCGTCCTAGTCTCGTTGCTCCAACAGAGGTACAGCTCTAAACCTTTAATTTTCCCCTTGTTTGTTTCGAACCAAGAAGTGTTATGCGTTGTTGTGACTGAAATAGTGAGCTGCTAGTTTGTATCAGCTTCTTAGTTTGATATGATGGGATCGGGTTTTTTTTAAAGTTATGTGTGTCTCCTTTTAGTTTGTTCAAAATGGTTTGTCGTTCATTCGGTTGTAATTTTAAGTGGGCCTGCTATGTGTTTTATCGTTCTGTTGCTCCACTGCTTATCTGCTCTTTGGTAGTTAGTTTCGATTTGATCGTGACAGCTTTCCATCTGTGTTAAAAGGATACCATAGAATCTTCTTCGTAGGAGCATATATGATGTCCTTGTGTTTCAATTTTTATTACGGTATGGTTATGTTAGTAGTTCATCTTGGAAAATTGGCTCATGAGTTTATTTGATAGCTCGTCCTTAAATGTGTCTACCTCTTCCGCCTGCTGAAATTGCTCCAAGTTCTCAAAATGGGGCTGTAAAATTTGGTTGTTTACCTTTCTCTCCAAGTGTGGCTCAGTTCTGTTTTAAGTGTTGTTCATTAGTCAAAATATGGAAATTTTGCTCAATCTTGTAGGTATCCTATTCTTAGGTATTTATTTTCATGTTAATAGGCTTCTTTACAATCTAAAGTGTGTTATAGCATTATAAGATTAACTTCATTTTGGCTTGAGTTACAGTGTGTTCTTAGTATGTTTCTTTACGCATCTTGTAACTTAGTCGTATATCTACGTCTGTTTGTTCCCAAACGCTATTTGATGATATGATGCTTCAAGTTCTAATGTTAAATTTGATTAAAAACAGTTTGTCTGGCCCCTGATTTTGTTTGAATTTATATCGGTACGGTTTGAATAGTGAGCCGGTAACATTATTTGATGGATTTCGCGGCATGAATCTTGGTAGAATAATTACATGAGTTGCTAGCTTCTCTTCCATCCAGTTTTGCTTAATCTTAGGGTTGTCTTAGGCTCTTCGAATTCATAGTCTAGACTTTAGTTTTGGTTATATGCGCTCATAATTGTTTTGCTTTAGCTACTTGTCAACTTGTTAATAGAAATGGGAGGTTGGCTGGAAGCGGTGTGTAGTTGAAGGTTTTGATTAATTCGGTGTGTTTTACTTATTTAGCCATCTGCTCACTTTTTGCTCAATATTTTTTTTTTTTGCTATTGTTAACTACCTTGATATGTTGCAATTGTTCAATGCTCCTTATTGTTTAGACTTATGGTAGAAAAATTTTATTACCGGACACTAATTCTAGTTATTTTTTGTTTTATGGCATGCAAAAATCTACCGCGAGTGGCTTTTGGACACAAACCCCCTTTCCTTCGCATTTCATTTGGGCCACGAAGGCCCAAATTCTTTTCTACTCGTGTTAGCCAGCAGGGAATTGGTGAACAGGTTGGAGGCAGCCAACGGGGCGGGAAATTTAAATTCAAGTGCCCGAAAAGTATAAAACGGACTGTATACATACCGTATATGACATTTATACATCGACATACAGGTGTAGAGCAGCAAACCTGTATTTAAAAATAAAAATACAGGTCAAAAATGTGAAAATATAGTGCAGGGGCAAAATACAGGTGTTCGAGAGCGAGAGATACGTGAAAAGCGTTGATATACATGCTGATATACACTGATATACAGCCAATGTATACCAAAAAGAGGACTGGGCTATAGCTCAAGAACTTGCTGTGAAATTGGCCCAATAAAGGCCCAATTTCATAATCTCCTTTACCCTTTACTTGTTTAATTACGTTTGATTTAACCCTAACTTTATAATTATTAATTAACTTAATTAGAGTCCCCAAAAGACGAGTTATTTCCTTTGTGTTGATTTAATTTTAATGTGTTCATGTCTTAGTGTCCACTTATTTTTTTATCAATCAAACATGTCGGTCAAATTATGCATTTTTAATTAAGTTAAACCTTTTGTTCTTAAAATATATATATATATATATATATATATATATATATATATATATATATATATATATATATATTTTAGCGCTCACTTAATCACTTTTTTTTATTCACTTTAAAATTGTTTAAGTTAAAAGTATTTTTTCTCAAATCAACTTTAAAAAATGTTAATCAAAATCTTTCAATTAATTAAAATGTGTATATGCCTACTTGGTCATTTTCGCAAAAAAAAAAAAAAATTCTAGCTAATTAATAAAAAATTGATTTTCATGTTTAGTTTATTAAATCAGTTTAACTTATTATTTCAAAAATGGATTACATGAATTCTAATTAATCTAGTTTTATTAATATTCTAATCACTCGTAGTTTAATTCAATTGTTTCATTTTTAGGTCCCTTTTCTTAAAAAATAAAATTGAATGTGTCATTTATTTAATTATTTTCTCAAAAATAATCAAATATTGTAATTTATTATTTTTATGTTAAATCACCCTTTTCTAAAAATTAGTCAAAAAATCATTTTAGTCAAGTCGTAGGTCAACCGCGTGTTAGCGGACACTTTGAATGCCTAAACCCTTCTCGAAGTGTAAATTGAACCTCAAACTCTCTTTGGTGTTTTCAAATGATTTTTTCTGTTTAAATCTTTGAAAATATAAGTTTTCTTAATTCCTTGAAAAAATTAAGTGACGACTCTTTTCTAAGTATTTTTCTCAAATTGTTTTATACTTAGAATATTTCAAAAAGTGATTTTTCTACAGATAGGAAAATTACGGCGCAACACTCCACACTCCGCAGCATAAACTCTTGCTCCCATGCAGAAGCAATTTTGTTGTTAAGATGAACCTTAACACCCAAGTCCATGGAGTTTGTTTAGAATCTCCTTTCCTCTGAAGATGTTTGATGGTATCTTATCCTATAATAAGATAAGAGGTAAGAACCACAAAAGACTGTATATGAATAGCCCTTTTCAGTTCCAATGCACATAAGCGACCCACACAAAAAGAAAGAAAGAAATGGTGCAGCTCCCCGTCCCGGTTAATATAGAGCAAGGAATTGAACAAACATCACCAATTTAAATGGAATTGCTAATGATCACAAAGCTCTTCTTGAACATATTGCTACCATATTTTTTGTGCATTTCTTGCCTCTTAACTGATAGAAAGACATAAGATGGTATGAGTATTAGTCACCATATAAAGATTTTGTAATTTAGCATTGAACATATGTGCAACACACGCGCCCAAAACTAGTTATCATAAATGTATGGCAAGAAAATACTTACGAGTATTCTAACTAACATGCTATCATATTGTTTAGGATTTAATTTAGAGTTATAAGTTAGAGACATATAAATAGTATAGTAATAAAAACCTGAAACATATTGATTATGCCTAGTAAAGTATCATAATAATACCTAAAGCAAGTAATGTATACAATAATTAAATTGCAGATCAGTGACTTATGAAAATCATATTAGAGATGTTATAAACATATAAATGTATACCTGACTCAGAAATAAAAGTTATTAACTTTTAGGAAAAACGATAATACCGAATTAAGTAGGTCTCAATTGGTTAGAGACTCGTGTTGATAACGTGTTGTGAAATAAGAGAAAAATACAATAATACTAAGCAAGAAAGGAAGACAAATGGTAATGGAAAGTATAGAGTAGAGAGTCTTACATAATCTCTTCAAGTGTGTCTTTCACAAGGGTGAAGAATACCCTTTTATAGGATGTAAAATCCATCCATTTACAATCTTTAACCACATACATTAGTACATATTTAAGAGATACATCAAATAGGTACATTACGTTAGATATAGATTAAAAGAAACATTCACACAATTACTAGCCCGGAGAGCTGAATTGTGCTCCAAGAGGATGAATGATCCATCTAGGATCCAGGTGCCTCACACTACTCCTACTCCTCTTTCTCCGGTCCCAGATCAGGCTGTGGTCCCTGCACCACCTGCACAGGGTCCTCCTCGCCGGTCTCTTAACAGACTAAAAGTCAAGGGACTGAGGACTATCATTGAAGAGAAGAGATTGTCCACAGATGGTGTGGTGGACAGATATCCAGAGATCTAGCGCACCTTGAAATCCCACAACTTCCAGATCTTCACTAAACCTCGGGCCCTTACATTCCTAATTGGGTTCGGGAGTTTTACACTACTTATGGAGCTCTAGTGCCACAGGGAAAGAGGAAGGCTGCTACTTTCAAACCAGTTGACTATGTGGTTGTCAGGGGTAGAAAAGTGAAGTGCGATAGTGAGGATATCAATGTTGTTTTGGAGTGCACTAAAATATTGCAGATGACTACCAGAGCATGATAAAAAAGACTTCTTTGGATGACATGAAAAGTTGGTTAGCCCCCCTGTTATCTGACAGCACTCCTAGGTGGATCGAGATCGGAGTGCTAATTGAGAAGAAAGACCTCAATGTTGCAGCGAGGTACTGGTTCAGCTTCATCAGTAGCACACTCATGCCATTCTGAACTAGTCTATCCTCCGCTACACAAAGGCAGCTTTTTTTGGATCTATCATTGTCGGAAAGAGCATCAATCTTGGTGCATTAGACAGGAGATGTCCATGAGATCTAGGCAGCATCAGACATCTCTCCCTTTTCGGTGTTGCTCACCGAGTTATGAAGGCGAGCTTAGGTGCCACGTGATGAGAAGAAGGATATGAAAGTGATTCCCACCTCATTGACTGACATCCGGTGTATTGAGACTGAATACTTGAAGGATGAGGTTGAGAAGAAGAAGGCAGCCCCGGTGGATACATCCCCTGCTGTTAATATTGAGATGCTACCTACAGAGGCAGTATTGCCTACTCCGGCCTTCGAGCCTTCAGGTATTCCTAGCTCTGTCCATCTATGACTCCTCTTCTACCGCTCTCTTGCCTCCTCAGTATGCTGCTAGTTTTGCTGTATCCCGACCTCCACTCACCCAGGCCATGCTACTATTGATAGGGCATCTAGCCCATTTTGCTGATATGCGTGTCTCCAAGCTAGGGGCTACCATCCCTGGGATGATTGAGAGAGCTCTTACAACTGCTCTGACACCTTTTAGAGAGTCTATTGATGCCTTCACGACATGGACAGATGTGTGTGAGAGAGGTCAGGGAGCCACTCATGAAGTGACGGTCCTAAAGGCCGCAATTGCAGAATTGAGAAAAGATGTGGACCAGCTGAAGTCCACAGATATGTCGATGTTTTTTGGGACAGTGGAGATCCCTGATGACCTGGACATATATACTCCAGTTTATTCTGATGTGCCTCTCGCTACCATCGGAGATAAGGTTAGAGTTGATGATGTGGCTGCAGAGTCCGAGGATGAGAATGATACGGAGTATCTCAGTGTCTAGAAGGAGACCACTTATGAGGGGCTGATGGAGGTTGAGGAGGCTATGGTTCATTCAGCCATTCAGACTTCGTTGAGAGTGACTTCCATGGCAGGCTCTAGTGGAGCCGGTGTTGATGTTACCTCGGGCACTGATGCCCAAGACCAAAGTGTGACACCGGGCATTGATTTCCCGACAGATGGAGTGACTGCGATGCAGACTTCACCCCAACCTTAGCCTGGCAAGATGATATCTTTATCTCCCTCTCTATTTTTTTAATTGATTTTTGTGTTTTAGTTGCATTAGAGGACAACTATTTTTCTTTTGTTGGTGGGATGAGGTATTTCCATACCTATCTATTGTGATTCTATTTTATTTGTATATATTGGGTTTTATGATCTATAGTGGTGTTTCAATTTTGTTTTGATCTTATCTTGTGGGTGTTTGAGCTTGTGGCTCCTTGTTTTCAATAGACATGGTTTTTGACCTATTTTGAAAAAAAATGTGCAAATTTGAGTATCGATTATGATCAATACCGATTACTTGAATAGTGCTCTTAATCGAACAAAATGAATGCGCGGCTACGATGAGGCCAAATGAAGTTGCATAGACAATGTGTGGACTTTTTGCATATCATTGTGACTAGCCTATTATTGAATGAATCTCTTGTGATGAACATTGCACACTAGCTAGAAAGTGTGGAATCTCGTTTGATATTGGTGTCAATGCCTTATGTGATGAGCTTACCTTGAACATTGTGTATGATGACACCTAAAATTTGTCCCGTTGGTCCGGTTGACTAAGTGATGCAAGCGCTTGAAATGATCTTAGGCAACAATTTTAAAGAGTGAAACAATTTGACAATATACCTCTTTTGTGGCCAACCTTGTGAGATGTGTGAACCTTGCTTGAACCCTCTTGAGCCTTATCCTTTTCTTGGAAGAAACTTGAACAATTGTGACCCCTCTTTATCCATTTACCCATAACTCTCATAGCCAACTTAGGCCAAAAGCCTAAGTTGGGGGTGTGGTGAAAAGAGAAGGTAAATCAAGAAGTGTGAAAAATTCCCCTAGAACAGTGGTTTTGAAAAAAAAATGGAACCCCTCCATATAAAAAAAAAAAAAAAGAGAAGCAATGAAAAAGAAAAAGAATGAAAAAGTTGTGAAATAAAGTAGTTGAAGTTGCAAAAGAAATGGGGTATTCGGTAATTCATTTGAAAGTGAATAATGGGGTGAATTATGAGCATGATCAAAATGCTGAAGAAAAGGAAGAAATGATGTTCACACCACATTTCTTTAGGGTAGCAGTCATTGAGCCTAAATGACCATACCTTTACACTCAGCCCCGTTACAGGCCTTGAAAAGACCTTTGTGATCTTGAGTGAGCTGATACTAATATTGATTGTAAAATAAAGGCAAACCTATGGGTGAAATCATGTATGTGTTCATCTTTGTGAGTGTGAGAGTTGTATGTGATTCCAAAACTATAAATTGTTGAAAAACTTTGTGTGAATAGGGAATCATCTTTTTGTGAGGGCATTTGAGTACCTTTGTTGAGCTTGAACTTGCATTTGAAACAAGTATTGTGAACTTGAGCTGTTTTTTATAATGACGAGTCACAATTTAAATCTTTGAGTGCACAATTGGTCATTGTATGAGTAAGTTGAGTCTTGTTGTGTGCATTCATGTTGAGTCTTTTGTAGCACTATTTGAGAAATCCTTTTTGAACTGCTGAACTTGAGTTTTACTTGAGGAGAAGCAAAAGTTTAAGTTGGGGTGTTGATAAGTCTGAGATTCTTACTCATTTGGGGCTTTATTTAGATAGATTTCGTGTACTAAAATGCTTAAATTATGCCATAAACTGATGTTAAATACTTGATTTTCAGGTATATGGATTGAGGAACAAATTAAGGACACTAACTTGTAAAAAGGAACAAAACAAATTGAAGAATTGAAGAATGGCATGCCTAGTGATCGCCAAGAGCATTTGGCGAATCGCCGAATGGCTAGTTCTATAGCCTAAAGTTCCAGTGTGCCAGCCCTGAGGGAAGAAACCAAGTCGGTGACAAAAAAGAGCAGTCGGCGCATCGCCGAGCAGTTCTGCGAAGCCAAGATAGATTGCCCAAAATTACAGACCTTGAGGATGCTGAATGCCAAGGCGTAAAGGTGATGGAAAAGGTCAAAGGTCGGCTTGCCGAGTGATTCGGCCAAGCTGACTTACTTCGCCAAATGCCCATTTGTAGCTTATTTTTGGCGACTATAAATTAGAATTTGAACATTTAGTTTAGGATCTTTTATATCTTTGAGTAGCTGAAAACACTTTTTGCTATAGTTTTTCATAGCTTTGAAGATTTTGAGAATTTCAATTTGGAGATTTTGGAATGGGTTTCTAATATTCTATAAACTGAAGCATTGTAAAGACTAAATCACTCTTACCCAATTGATGGATAATCGATTCGGTAACTGTTTTTACCTTTTTATGATGTTTGGCCAAAACCCTAATTCTTGGGGTGTGATCATGTGATTATGGGTTGAATTAGTTTATGGGTATTGTTGATTACTAGTTTAAATGCTATTTTGAAGTGAGTTTAATCATTAATTGTGGTTTAATTTAAGAATAGTAGTTGCAAATGCAGTTCTATATTTGTGTTCTTGGCTTGCGAGAGAGAGAGAGTTTAGAACTAAGATTATTGATTGATGGTTTGTGGGTATTGGATTGATCTGGGTTTAGCTCGAGAGAGTGAATCCTAAACCCAATCCTACACATTTAGCTTGAGAGAGTGAATGGATTAAGGTGTGGATTGTTCTTCATTGCCATGCTTGTTGATGTTCGAAAGAAATCACCTGATTCGGGGTAGTTGTTTGAGAGAAAATTGTCTCTCTTATAGTCTAGCCTACTCATTGATATTTAGCTATTTACTAGTAGTTGCAATTACCCATATATGTATATTTGCCTATAATAGATCACATCCTGAGAAGCCTTCTCCCTATTGTTATTTCAAGGTGTTTGTGACTGTTTGTAGTTGATAATTAAAAACTAAAACCCCCATTTGATATTCGTGTCACCCCTTTAATTTGATTCATGTCATTTTCGATAATTTCTATGCCTATAGATGATTAAATCGCATTTGTACTTCATATTTGAATTTAAAACGCATACCGCTCCTTGTGGAATTCGACCCCAACTCATTTAGTTAGGTTTTATACTGATTTAAGATCGTTGACACCTAGAATTGGATGAGGTGTGCTTGAAATGTTAAATTAGGTACCATGGCAATACAATGGAAATGGATACCACGTTGGTACACTAATAAGAGATCGGGTACTATGTCGGTAAATTAATAATGTGTATGAGTGGGTTTCATGAGAGAACTGAACTGGCTAGTTGTGTTGTAATGATTCCAGTGGTGATGCATATAGATTTTGGACTATGTTGTACTTGTGTATGATGTGCTTACTGAATTATGGTTGCATGTCCATATTTTGTATACTAGAACTAGCCAATGATCCTATCGGTATATTGTGGTTGTATATTGATATTGCACTTGCTCATTCTTTGTTGAGTATAAGTCATCTTCAGGTGTCTGCTTCATGACTTCAGCAGTGAGACCTCCACTATATGAATTCAAGGGTGAGTAACTTCCTCTGGGCTGACTATATATTCTTCTTTACTTTTTTAGTACTCTATTCTGACTCAAATATTTTAGACTTATGTTTTCTTTCTTTTGTTTTGGGGTTGCTTCCCCTATTATGGACTTGTTAGATGTGTTGGTACCACGACGAGGTTGTAGGGAGTTTATTCCATATTTGTTTATTATGTTCTTTGAGTTTATGGAAACTCGACATTTTAGTTGTTTTAAACTTATTTTCCGAAGTATTTTATGGCATGGCTTGATTTTTAAATGATTTGATAGGTTAGGTTTGGATTGGTAGTTAGTTCTCCCACCGTAGGGTAGATAGGGTGACACTCACTTGGATTAGGGTCGTGTCAAAATGTCTACTAAATACTGAACAAGATAAATAAATTGGAGTCGTCTAAAAGCAATAAGGTCTCACCAAATGTTAATGGGAAAAGATCCTAGTGAAGCATTTGTGGCTGATCTTGAACACCTAAATATGTATCATATAAAGATGTAGTGTCAAATTGTGTCAGTACAGTAAATGTATGATACGCAAAATATCTTAATGAAACAACATGCTAAACTCAATATACTAAACTAAAATAGCAAATTTGAAGGAAAACAATAAGATATATAGTTGTCTTGTGAACATACATCTTGTCACCGTGAAGCATTTAGATTGGTACGGGTGTTGGACTTGAAGTATTATGACCCAAAGTACACACTAGATGTGACATGGTGTATAGGACCGAAAGAGTCCATACATAAGCCACTTGACATACATACAATACAAACATAATAGAAAATGCGAGAATTTAAAAAGATGTCTCATATTATAAAAAGATTTGACATAAAAGTGGAAGTCTAACATAGTCTCGACAAGTCATTCTTATGTCTCAAAAAAAGTGGTCGGGACGTAAACCGTACACTACGTAAAATGTCGGAAAACTCAAAATGCAAGAAAGTAAAGTAAATGTGACATGATCCATGGAACAAGATGACTCACCAAATCTTCCAACTTTGGATGATTAAGCACTAGCCATGAGCTGGAGGAGGAAGATCGTCGGACCCTACATTAGTGAAACAATGTAGACACAAGTATGCATTAGTACATGGGATGTACTTAGTATGAGGAATATGAATAAAATATGAAATATGATCATAAGGGGACATAATCGAAAATGTGATATGCATGACCAAGCTAAATATCATAAAAATATTTAAAGAAGAATAGTAAATCATAAACATGGTCAATACATCTTAAAACTTAAGGAAAGCTTCATAAAAACTTTGAAAGTAACAGTTCATTTTTTGAGATATTAGTTTTAACCAACAATAGACCATGTGAGCTATAACATGGAATCTGATGTAACTCCCACACCTAGAAGGGAGAGTCTACTTGTCAAGGTAGAGCTCTGTAAGTATGATATCATATGCAATATGTGGATCCACTAGTTAGGCCATTTAAGACAATCCTATGGGGGCGCATAGTTTTGAACTAGAGGTTGCTACTAGAGAATACCTTATTTGAGTCTCCACCTCAATTCTCTCCGTGCTAAGTTAAACCCCAACGAAATAGCCATATTCATAAACATATCATCGTACATGAGAAAATCACAATTTAGGTACTAATACAACTTAAAACATCCTAGAGTAGCTCTTTAAACCACATGTAATAAAACCTTTCACTAAGAAAACCTTTCACAATTTATTGATGCTCATCTTAAGGAAACCTAGATCATAAAACATTCATTTTCTTAAATCATGCATAACTTCATGAAAACATCATTCATAGATTCAAGCTTCTTTTTTAGGGTTAATAGTAAAATTCAATAATAATGTATGGGTTCAAGTGAAATCAATTGGAAAGCTTATAATGAATTCAAAACAATCATAATAAGATCAAAATTAAACAATTGAATCAACATAATTATAACCCATGAAGAATTTGAATGAAAACCTAATCAATTTGGTGAATTTGAACTTTGGAGAATTGAGAAACCTTAAGGCTCAATGGGTGAATGAAACCCATTGATAAAGCCCTACCATTACTAAAAAAGTGCTAAAAACGGCGGACAGAAAAGCGATAGATGGTGTTGCTCCTCAAAGCGATAACATTTTCAACACAGTCCATTGCTTTTTAATAAAAAGAACTATTTTACAAAAAGAGAAAGACAACATCTCTTAGGTCGTCACTTTTTTCATGGATTTTTATTCCAAATATATAACTAATTAATAATTATTTATTTAATATAAGTAGAGACGTTGTTCATCGCTTTTTATTTTTAAAAAAATTATTTTAAAATAAAGCAATAACCACGCTATCTGTCGTTTTTGAGTTATTTTAATTTATTAAGGGAAAAGGGACAAATATACCCCCGAACTATCGTAAATGGTATGCAAATATCTTCCATCATACTTTTGGGACATTGGTGCCCCAATCGTCCAAAAATTAGAGCATAGATACCCTTTATACTAACATACATAAACGTGTCAATATCTTATCCACCGACCGACATTTATTAAATATTGGATCAATAGAAAAGATTGCGCCATGTTTCTCTATTTAGTCTTCCGATTGAGTGAAGGACATATATGCTCTAGTTTTTCGATGGCAGGGGAATCAATGTCCCAAAAGTATGACGGAGGGTATCTGCATACCATTTACGATAGTTCAGGGGTATATTTGTTCTTTTTCCCATTTATTAAATATTTTTTAAATTAGCGACAGACGACATCTCTTAGTCCGTCAATGTTTGGTCAAATGACTGGTTGAAAACTTTAAAAAGTGATGGAAAATGTTGTTTAATCCATCGCTTCTAGTCAAAATGAGGGTCAATTTTTTTTTAAAAAAAGCAACGGAAAAGAGACGTTGTCTATCGCTTTTCATAAAATATCTGGGAGACCAGACACGATTTTTCTCATTTTCTCTTTCCCCTCATTCTCTCTCTTCTCCTCGGCCCTTGCGTCTGAGTCCAGGTGTCAGCGCTTTCCCAATTGTCGACGCCGCTGCCTACTGCTCTCCAGCCGCCAACTACCGCCGCCGCTGCTCCTCTCTTTTCATTATCTCCTCCTCCTTTAAGGTTAGGGTTTAATTTATTCATCAATATTTTTTTCAATTTGAATTATATTTAATTTTGTTAGTTAGTTTAGTTTATTAAATTTGTGTTTATTGATTGTTTGTTAGAATGATTGATTGTAAGTTAGTGTTTAAATTTTAGATTTTTGATTTTAGGATTAGTTTGAATTTGGTATTTTAGGACTAGTTTGAATTTGACACTTTAGGACTAGTTTGAATTAGGGTATTTTAGGACTAGTTTGAATTTGAGATTTTAGGAATAATTTGAATTTGAGATTTTAGGACTAGTTTGAATTAGGGTAGTTTAGGACTAGCTAATTTGAATTTGAAATTTTAGGACTAGTTTGAATTTGGGACTATAGGACTAGTTTGAATTTGAGATTTTAGGACTAGTTTGAATTAAGGAATTTTAGGACTTATTTGAATTTGGGACTTTAGGATTAGTTGGGATTTGGGATTTGGGATTTTAGGACTAGTTTAAATTAGAGTATTTTAGGACTAGATAATTTTGAATTTGGAATTTTTGGACTAGTTTGAATTTGAAATTTTAGGACTAGTTAAAATTAAGATATTTTAGGACTTGTTTGAATTTGGGATTTTAGGACTAATTTGAACTATGGTATTTCTTGAGTTGATATTGAAGTGTTAATATGAAGTTTGAAGTTAGTAGTTGAAGTGTTTTGAGTATAAGATGGATGTTTGAATGTCATGAATATATTGACCATGAGTTTTTTTTTTTTTTTTTAAATTTAGTGATTAATCAAGTATTTTGACTTTTGAATATAACTTAATTGTGTAAATATTATTGAGTTGAGAATTGATGAAGTGATTTTGAAGTTAGAGAAGTTAGATATAAACTTGAATTACAACTTAATTAGAAACAACTTAATTAGAAATTATAATTAATTATAACTTGAATTTGTTTTAACTTGAACTCAATTAAAGATATGAACTTGAAATCTTGTTGACCTTAATTACTTAGAACATAATTTTGAACTTTATTAGACTTGAATTTAATTTGAACTTAATTAGAACTTTGAAGTACTTGAAATCTTATTGACCTTAATTAATTTGAACTTAATTAGAACTTTATTAAACTTAATTAATTTATAATAACTTGAAAAGTTAATTAGGAATATACACTTAATTTTGAATTTAATTAGAACTTGAACTTAATTAGAGTTTATGAATTAATTAAGTTTGAACTTTGTAGATCTTGAAATGTAGAATTTATGAACTAATATAGTTTCGTTGGTATCAGAGCCTAGGAACTTTCATAATAAATATGAGATTGATGTGAAATATACGACATAGATATGAACCTTGTCTTCATGGATCTTAGAGAAACGAGTACTAAAAGTACTAGATTGGAAGAGGTAGATATACTTCAAAACCTTGATTTGTTAAAAAAATGGACTATTCCTAAAATTAATACTAAAACCATTTATGATTATGGTTGGTTTGATAAGATTTCTAATAAACAGCTGATTAAAACAACTGAACCATCTTTGGCGTTAAATTCTTCAGAACAGACTATTCATTTGTTGAGTAAGAGAGATATTGATATACATAAATTACAGTATAATTTCTTGCATATTGGCATGATACAGATTGCTTTTAAGCCGTTAACTCTTAAAGGGTTACCTGAAACATTTTTAGCTGCTTTACGTGATGCTAGAAATTTAAATTTTAGACAATCTTTAATGGGTTCGATAGAATCTACGGTGGCCTATGGTCCAGTTTATTTTAATACTCAACCAAATCTGCAGTTATCCTTAACTGATGCTAATATTCTTGATGCTTTGACTTTAAATATTAAAACGCATGGTTATAATTATGCGCCTGGATCTGAATTAATTTGCTTGTCGTATAGAATATATTTTAAATTGTTTTCTACGTTAAACCCAAGATGTAAGTTATATGATACATCTGCTGAAACAATTCTAATATAAACAAATTTTGCTAGATCTAAGGTCACTACTAGAAGACCTATAAAATGGGAAGAAATTAATTTTCCAACTACTTGGACTTTAGAATCAGTAATTCCTTCAAGTCAGATGACGGATGCAGTCACTAATTCTAAGTACTCTCATATCACTCAAAATCCGGATGGTAGGATTTGTATGCAGTTTATTGATATTCCTTTCAGTAGACATTCATTTTCTTCTACTAGAAGGTTGCCTGCTATGCATCATATTTCCCTTATTGATCCTGTTTATGGTCCGGCTCGTAATCGTGCCGCTTCTTTACATACTTTACCATCAGTTATATCTGCGGATCAACATCATAAATTGGTTAATAAAATAAAGATTAATCCTCGGTTAAATATTGTGCATGCAAATGATATTGCTTCTGACATATCTGATAAGGATATTCCTTCACAATCTAAAATGGATTTTGATCTAAATAATACTTAATGATGAATGTACACCAAATAGATTTTAGTCCAGGTTCTCTGGCAAGAAAATATATTCAAAATGAATTTTTGAGTGATAAATGGAATCAATTTAAAACTTGGTTTTTTGACACTTATAGTCCGATGACTTGAATAATATTTCTCAAGAGTTTTATAAAAATTGTGCTTTGCATAATCAAATTATGTATTTTGTGCCATGGTTTATAACCACATATTTACCTTTATTCATTAATGTTCTTGAACGATCTTATAAAGATGGAACTGGTAATATTATTAAAGTTGTTTATCCACCCCAGTCAACCTTTGTTTTACCTAATAATATTGGTATTACTTTTACTGCCTTCCAAAAATATATTGAAGAAGATGTTGCGGCAGTCAGCATCAACGAAATTAATAATTTGATTTCTCAAAATAATTATTTGGGACTTTATGTTAAGGTTTTAGGCGAACACATTGGTTCTCTTGATAAAAAATTAGATGAACTAACTTTTTCAATAATTCAGATAAAAAATAATTTAAAAACTTGTGATAAAGCTTCTTCTTCTAAAATGAATCCCGAAGATTTTACTATGGCTACTCCGGTGCAAAGACCTCCGGAGATTACAGATTTTAAATTAAAATCACATTATGATTTAGAAGAACTTCTGGCTAAAAAGTTTTCTGAATTTAAAGCAAGTCCTATAGATTTATCGAAAAATTTTGCTAATGAAGTGGAAAATGCTTTTGATTTTAAAGAACATGTTTCTTTAGAGTTTAATAAACTTCAGGGTTATCCCAAAAAGAATAGTGGTAAATTTGCGACTAAACCAAGTATGCAAACTTATTATTATTCTCGACCCACTCCTCAAGATGTGCTTATAGAGGAACGAGATTGGAATCAGACTAATACGTCTTATAGCGGTTCTGAGATTTATGAATGGAACCTAGATGGTCTAACTGATAGACAACTTACTATTCTTGTTCATAGAATGCTTATGTATGCAGATATTTGCAAAAATGTTCAAAACTCCGATAGAAATATTTGCAAAATGATAATTGCAGGTTTTACTGGCCAACTTCAAGGTTGGTGGGATAATTATATGACTGTTGAACAAAAAGTTGCTGTAATTAATGCGATCTCTACTACCCCAGGTGTTGATAACCTTGGTATGGCTCTTGTGGTGAATAGAGCAGATGTCGTTTAAACCTTAGTTTTAACTATTCTAGAACATTTTAATGGTAGATTTACCAATAAGTTTGAGACTGTTCGTACTCTGTTAAAAGGTCTACGATGTAGAACTTTAGGAGAGTTTAGATGGTATAAAGATACTTATATGAGTAGAGTGATAGAACTACCAGAAAATAAGTATGAGTATTGGAAAGCTAAGTTTATAGATGGTCTTCCCTCATTATTTGCTTTAAGGGTTAAAAAGATCCTAAGAAATGAGAATGGTGAAATCCCTTATGGAAGTTATACCTATGGTAGATTAATAGGCGTCTGCACTCAAGAAGGCATAAATTTGTGCAATGAGTTAAAGTTATCTAGACAACTTAAGATAGATAAGCAAAGAGAAAGATCTCAGCTAAGAGACTTTTGTACCCAGTTTGATTTACCCGAAATTCTGGATCATAACAAATAGAAATCTAAACATAGAGATTCTAGAAGGTTCAATCCCGAGGAACCTTATAGGAAACGGAGACATAGACGAAGATCTAGAGAAGAACGAGATGAACGGAAATCATCTCGCAAGTCTAATAGATTTACTAAGAATAGGTCTAGGCGTGAACTTGCCAAAATTAAGTGTTATAAGTGTGGGAAATTCGGTCATATAGCACCTAATTGTAAGCTTGAAAAGCTAAAAACCTTAGAACTAGATGAAGAAATTCATGATAAGGTTTATAGTTTCCTTTACACTTCTGGTTCGGAGTCAGATTATGATTCTGAGTCAAGTTCGGATGATAATAATGATTCTCCTGGTAATACTCAGCAGGTTGATAATAATGCTTGTGATACTTGTAAATTTGGGCAAGGCGATAATTATTCTTGTGAAAATGATGAATTTTATAAATTACAATCTCAATTTGAAGATTTAAATCTTAATACTATTACTTCTGATAATGTAATAGAACTTTTAAAAGAAGTTACTGATAATGATCTCCGTGAAAAGATTATTCGATTAGCTGTTAATAATACTGCTAGTTCTTCAAAAAATTATGTTAAACAAAAGAATGATTTCGAAGTCGATTATTCTGCTCCTTATTCTATATCTGAAGTTCATAACAGACTTAATAAACAAACTGTTTCTACAAGAGATTATTCTTTTGATGATCTGAAGACTGAAATTGAGAATTTGAAAAATGAGATTAAATCCATTAAGCAAAATCAAATGATTTGTGATCACCATATTACTCAGATAGAAAGTGCTAATAGCAAAGGGAAAAATATTGCTGAAGAAAATACTCTTGCAAAACCTATTAATCTTGATCCTAGATAAGGTATGTTTTTAGGAATGATGCAAATTGTCACTGCTCATAAATGGTATGTTAAATGCACCATTTTAATAGATAATAGTTTTTCTATAACTAATGTTGCTATGATTGATAGTGGAGCCGATATTAGTTGTATTCAAGAAGGTCTTGTACCTACAAAGTATTTTGAAAAAATAACTCACATGGTTAAATCTACATCAGGACATGCTTTAGATATAAAGTATAAATTGCCTAAAATGCGTATTTACCAAAATAAAGTTTGTATTCCGCATTTCTTTTTCTTGGTCAAAAATCAGTTATACCCTCCAATTATACTTGGAACTCCATTTATAAATGTCATATACCCTTTTACTAGCATAACTGCTAAAGGTTTTTCTGCTACTTATGAAAAATCAGTATATTAGTTATACTTTTATCATTGATCCTATCTCTCGTGATATTAATGCTTTAATTAATATGAAACAAAAGCATGTTGATTATTTACAATTGGAATTATTTAGTATAAATATATTTGACACTTTGAAATCCACTAAAGTACAGGAAAAAATTAAATTAATAATGAATGTCGAATTAGTAGAATTTTGCAAAAAGGAAATTGATAATTTAGTACAGAAAGGTTTGATAAGACCTTCAAAATCTCCTTGGTCATGTACTACATTTTATGTTGATAATGCAGCTGAAAAAGAACGAGGTGTCCCCAGATTGGTGATAAATTATAAACCTTTGAACAAATATTTAAAATGAATTAGGTATCCTATTCCAAATAAAAGAGATTAAATTTCAAGATTATATGATGCTAATATCTTTTCTAAATTTGATTTAAAATCAGGATATTGGCAGATTCAGATATTTAAGGAACATTCTTATAAAACCGCTTTTAATGTACCATTTGGTCAATACAAGTGGAATGTTATGCCATTTGATTTGAAAAACGCACCCTCTGAATTTCAAAAAATTATGAATTATATTTTTAATCCATATTTGGATTTTATCATAGTTTATATTGATGATATTTTGGTTTATTCAAAGACTCTTGAAATGCATATTAAACATTTAGATATTTTCAAGAAAATTGTTATACAAAATGGTTTAGTGATTTCTAAACCGAAAATGAGTTTATTTTAAACTAATGTCAGATTTCTAGGACATTTTATTTGTCAGGGGAAGGTAACTCCTATTCAACGATCTATTGACTTTGCTTCTAAATTTCCGGATATTATTAAGGACCGGACTCAATTAAAAATTTTTTTGGGAAGTTTGAATTATATATCTCCTTTTTATAAAAATCTATCTAGAGATTTGGCTCCTTTATATGATAGGTTAAAGAAGGACCATAAGTTACCTTGGACTGATAGTCACACCACTTTGGTAAAGAATATCAAACTTTGTGTTCAATCTTTACCTTGCCTAACTCTTGCTAACCCTGCTTGGCAAAAAATTATTGAAACTGATGCATCTAATATTGGTTATGGTGGGATTTTAAAACAGATTAATCCTCATGATAAAACTGAATATTTGATTAGATTTCATTCAGGTAAATGGAGCGATGCTTAAAGAAAATATGCTACGGTTGCACATGAAATGCTAACTATTGTTAAATGTGTATTAAAATTTTAGGATGATTTATATAATCAAAAGTTCTTGATAAACACAGATGCTCAATCAGTGAAATTTATGTTTGATAAAGATTTCAAACATGACGCTTCAAAGTTAATGTTTGCTAGATGGCAGGCCCAGTTGGCACCTTTGGACTTTGAAATTCATTATAAAAAAGGGAGCGATAACTCTCTTCCTGATTTCTTATCTAGAAAATATTTATCATCTTAAAAATGGGATTCTTGACTCATTTTCTTTTAGATAAAATCTTGATTACTATCATAAAAATTGTTCCTCTCAATAGAGATTTACAGGAACTTATTATATACAAAATAATAGATGTTATGATGAGAGAGACAATATCAGAAATCTTCTTACATGAAGAAATTATTGATTTTTATCGTGATGTTCATGACATCGACATTGAATAAAACTAAATGTTTTGTCTGTAGGATGGATCCTCCTTGGGTAACCAAGGTTCGAGGAAAATCGGGTTATACCAGAGGAAGAGGAAGATCATCCCCAGGAGCATCAGGATCTTCATATGGATCCTCTTCATCTAATTCCCCTCTTATACAGCGAGGAGGGATGAGTTTGGTGAACTTGAAAAGTTCTTCCAAAGAAGTTTCTTTTATTCATCTGGATGATATTCCATAAAACAATCCATTATACGCCCAGTTACAAGAATATTTATCTCAGAAGAAAAGTGAGAAAAGTGATACTTTTTCATCTATAGCTAAAGAAGTCGTTGATGATATCAAGTCTTACGAAAAAGTGGCAAAGAAAGAAATAATATTTCTTTTAGAAAATGATGAGATTCAGTGAAAAGAAGAACCTTGGAAGATATTCCAGCGTTATTTAATCAACGGATTATATTTTCCGGGTGAGTCATACAAAACTCGTTCTTTTTATGAAAATATTCTGATAGGTACAGGAAGCGTAGACTTTCAACACTTCTCAGGTTACAATACTAGTGAGAACGTTTATAACTTCTCCAAGATGATTATAAAAACAAATTATATCAATCAACGATTGGGGAATTTCCTCAATGAAAGAGAGGTAGATCAATCTCAACAAAGTCCCTACTAATTTCACTTATTGGGATTATATAAATGCTTTCAGCAAAGTTCTCTAGTATGATAATGAGAGACATAAACACACCTGGTTTATAAAAGTTTGTGGAAAAATATATTCAAAACCAATTCCTAATTGGTTTCTTAATTAGTGGTCATATCATGGACCGACGGTAAAGATTTTACCAGCACCATTTTTTAAGTTATACAAGGAATGGGTTAAGGTCTCGCCAAACTTTAATAAATTATATCATGAAGATCATATCTGCTATCTTGAACAAATTGAACAAATTCATTATTTCATAAAATTCTCAATTTCGTGGATTCACAAATGGACTCCAGAAGTCTGACTTACAGAGGAACAAATTCCTTGTTTATACCGAGTATACTATAATAATTTTTGGGACAAAATGATAAAAAAGGATCCCAAAACAAAAGTACTATATGGACAAGAACTATTAGATGTTATATCCCAGACTATTGTTGATTATAGTTCTTCTCCAGATAAAGGAATTATAGCAGATAACTCGGTTAAAAATATTGCTCGACGAATTTCTAATCAAGAGGGCAACAAAGAAGAATTAATCAATAATTATTTGGAAGAAGTTAGGAGAAATTTACTCCTAAATGTTAACCAATACGCCAAATCTGACGTGTCTATGAGAAGCGAAACAAGTGATGACACTCGAGATGATATTCACAAAGCCCATGAATCAACGGCGGAAGAAATGAAAAAAAGGGATCAAGAATTCCTTCAGAAATTAGCAAATAAAGCAAAAGAACATTAAAGGTCTTTATCAATAGTAGAAATACTGTTGATCCACAGTAGATATACTGTTATAGGGGACCATTGAAAAGGACCCATTGTACTATAGATAGATGTTTTTTCTTTCTATAAATAAAGTCATATGTAAATTGTAAGGGCAGGTTTTAGAAACCCCCTCTCTCTCTTATCTCTCTCCTCTCTATTTGTAATTTTTCTTTGTGAGTTTGCTTGCCGGAATATATTCACCGGAGTTATAAATAAAACTTTCTGTTTGGATAGGCCTTGGTGTTGGCACTTGCTACAAAGGTATTTACTTCCTTCTTTCTTTTTACTTCATTCTCCGATCTAGAGCCGGGACTATGTCCGGCTAAATGCTTCATATCTATGTCACATATCTAACTTCACTTTTATATTTACTATGAAAGGTCTAGACTTTATCTAAATATGAATAAATTTCTATATGGTTTCTTGACTTGGTTCCGAGATGGTTGGTACAGTCACATTTGATGCAATACGTTATTGGCTTTGTCTTAGTGACTCAGTCTGGCCAGCCGTGGTTTTTAGCCTGAAAAATGAGTTTGATAAGTAAGGCACCTCATATCCGGTTAGAACTGCCAAACAAATGGGCACAATAACAATACGTATTTGAATCTCGACAGGCCCCTTGCTTGGGTAAAAGGACTAGGTCTTTCCTTACAGTCATAAAACTATATAAGAATTTGTATGTATTTAGATTCGTATTCCTTGAATTCGGATGTTGACAAGCTAGATTGAAGATGACCGCGTGGACTACCGCCCGTCTTCTAAGATCTTGTTTCGTTGGTGTGTGTGTGTGTATATATATATAGTTCTCAAGGTCCTAGAAAATCGTGTTTTCTAAATAATTTTTAATTTCTATTTAGTAAAACAAAAATACATATACAATTAGGCAATTAGGTCACTTGTGTTTTAAAATTTCCACTTGAAACATTAAATCATATTGAATTAACTTTTGAGGGTAAGTTTAAAAATTTGAAAAATCTTCCTATATTTCTTAATTTTAATTCATTCTCAGACAAACTACATTAATTTCTATTCAGTAAAACAAAAATACATATACAACTAGGCAATTAGGTCACTTGTGTTTTAAAATTTCCACTTGAAACATTAAATCATATTAAATTAACTTTTGAGGGTAAGTTTAAAAATTTGAAAAATCTTTCTATATTTCTTAAATTTAATTCATTCTCAGACAAACTACATTATATAAATTAGAACGAAGTGAATAACCCTTATTATCTTATTTTTTTTAATGATATATGCCTATATGAGAAACTTTATAAAATTAAAAAATTAATTATCTAGTAATATTTAAATGGAAAATGATAACGTTATAGTATGCATTTGCGTAAAACTCTAAACTGATATCATGCCATAAAATTTTCATTGATGTCTTAAATAATCATTAATAATATTTACTAAAATAGACTTCTTAAAAAAAAAATAGAGTTATCTCAAATGATGTTCAAATTATACATAACAAACATGCAAATAGAGTGTTAGTTAATTTCAGGACTTTGAAGTTTTTTTTAGATAGTTAAATTTTAGTCATTTCCCTAAAAATTTTAAACTTCAAGCTTTTACACTTTGTGCATAACCTTATTCATTTCGGACACCTCATGTGTCATTTTTTTGGTGGCAATTTGGAACACTTTTGTTATACACATGCTATTGAGTGTTATACTTATACACTTTATATCATTTTTTATTTTCTTCTTTTTCTTTATTTTTTTTATTTTTCTTCTTCATTTTTTTTTATAATCTAACTAACCTTGAGCTAATTGAGCCCTAATTAAACTACAAATATCCAAATTAAACTAGAAAAAAAAGAAAAATCTTAAAAAAGAAAAGAGACGCTTTCTTAAAAGTATGATTATTTATTGTTTTAGCCTTAAATAAGAAGATGGATAAGAAAGAATGGGAATGAAAA
This sequence comes from Solanum pinnatisectum, assembly GCA_035578085.1. Classification (NCBI taxonomy): domain Eukaryota; kingdom Viridiplantae; phylum Streptophyta; class Magnoliopsida; order Solanales; family Solanaceae; genus Solanum; species Solanum pinnatisectum. The sequence continues at coordinate 39,692,545 of CM069083.1, forward strand.
GAAATGAAAGAAAATAAGAAAAAAAAATGAGGAAAAAGGTTGATAATGTGGGTGTGGTTGTGGGTTGTGGGAAAAAGATGGAAAAAGATAAGGAGATGGATGAATATGTGGGTTTTTGTGTAAAAAAAATAAGGCTCAAAAAAAATAAAAATCAAAATAATAAAATGGTACTAATATGATGAGAAAAGAGATGGGGAAGGGAACTGGGAAAAGTTGTGGGGTTTTTTTTTTTTTTTATTTAATTTATTATTTATTTTAATTTTGGGATAAAACATGTCATTCATGTATTTTTTCTCATTTTTTTTGTATTTTTAATATTTTTTTTTAATATGATTTTTTTTAGCAATTATTTGATTAATCGGCGTGGAAATCATCGCGATAATTACTTGCTGTCAACAAGTACTAATGTCTTTATTGAAAAAAACGCCAAACGACCCAATGGGAATCGATGATAGAGTAAAATAAATAAACAAAAGAAAAAAATTGTGTAAAAAAAACGAAAATCAAGTTTAGGAAATACCGATTGGTGTCCTAAATTTTATAAAACACAAATTACAATTACCCCAAATATCATTCAAATTATATTTGAAAAATCAAAAACTTAAACACTATAACTATATATATAAAAAAAAAAGAATTAATAAAAAATGCAATACATATTGAGACAATTAAAATGGACAAAAGCTATTTTGTTGTGCATTTGATCAAATTTATCTGAATCTTCAAAAAAATTATCTAGACAACAATGAAAAAATTCTAAAACAAAATAAAATGAGAAGAAAATTAACAAAGTAAAGTAAGAGATACGATAAATATAAATTTCTTTCACTTGAACTTTATTAATTGTTGCCATTTTTCTTACTTCAAAAATACATTTTTATTTTATTTTGTTAGTTAAAATTATTTCCTAGTTCAAAGTCATGAAAAGAAAAATATTGTTAAACCTCTTTTCGATTATGTGGTTATGAAAGATTTATGTTGTAAGCCTTTTTCATTTTATTTTTTTAGTGAAATTATGGTCCCATTTTATTAAAACTTTCAAGTGGCAGATGCACACAATAAAAATGTGCAGGTTATTTGTTTTAAAAGATTGCAAACATAAAATTAAGATATCATAAACATAAGGAGACTAAGTAGATAGTCAAATGATTTTGAGAAAAAAATAGATAATACGATGTAACAAATAAACAATACATACATGAGTATAACTTGGATTATATTTAAGAGAAAAGTAAAATGACTATTCCTCATTTTCTTTTTTAATATCACAAATTCAATAGAATTGAAACCAATTCAAACTCGGGAAATGAACTGCTAGACAGATTGAAAATCAAACCAAATTCATGTTTTGTTTGAGATTGGTTTGGAACCATTTACAGAGAAGGAAGCAAGAGCGTGCCTTTTCTAATTCCTATAAGTTACAATTGCATTTTCTCAAATGTGCACTTTATTCTGAATTGCATTTTTAAAATTCAAAATTTAAAAGTCAAAAGTTAAAGGGAGTTAATATGCCAATGTTTTACATTATCGAGAATTACAATTTTTAATTAATTTATTTTTTTACTTAAAAATTTTAAAAATTGTGGTGCTGCCATGTGGCACTTGTTCTTTTCCTATTATATATAGATAATAATAATAATAATAATAATAATAATAATAATAATAATAATAATAATAATAATAAATAAATAATAACAAATAATAAACAATAAATAATAAATAATAAATAATAATAATAATAATGATAATAATAGTAAATAATAATAATAATAATAATAATAATAATAATATAAATAAATAGATAAATTTTAAAAAGGAATGGAAAAAAAACTAACCCATTTCTACAACTAACTATTAATCGACCGTTTTAACTTTTTTTTTTTTTACAATAAGTTTTTAAATTTTATTAATGGTAATTACTTTTTTTTTTACAATCAGTTTTTAATTGATTTATTAACAATAATCATTATTTTTTGTGGTGCTGACATGTGGCACATTTTCTTCTCCTATTGTATATTAATTTGCGGAATCCTAGAATCCATAAAGTTTAAGCCACACCCTAACTACACTTCACCAAACTATTACTTTCCTCAATCATTATATTAATTACCATTACAAATCAAGCAGCTAATGCTTATTTCTCCGAATTGCCTCTCTTCAGACTAAAGCTCTACCTTACCTATAGCTAGAAGGTATAATCATCTAGAACAAACTTTTATATTAGACTGGGATCTAATAATAGTTACGTAAGTTATCTCTTTGGCAACACTTTCTACAGAACCTACTGTTATACTCTTCTGCACAAAGATTCTATTATTTCTCTCAATCCATATTCCATACACACATTCCGCCATAATGATCTTGAAGATGTGAGCTGAAATAGTCTTCCCTTTTGCATGTTGTATACTCCAGTGCATAAATTGATCTCAATTAGTAGACAGCATGTCAAGCTGGTGCACCCATTTTAGCAATCTGCTCCATAACCTGATGGCAAATTGACAATTAATAACCAAATGCTCTATGGTTTCCTCCTTGTTTTGGCACATAACACACCTCTTTGATACTACCATCCCCCACTTTGTTTGCATGTCTGTAGTTGGCAACTTCTTATGAAGCATGAGCCACATGATGAAATAAGTTTTTGGTCTTGCAGCATTCTTGAACATAAGGCATTTCCAGTCAGTCCTCTGTTGTTCCCTTATCAAAGACAAATAAATTTGCCTTATCAGACTTCTTTCTTGCTCCTTAGCTGTTGTATGTGATCAACTACATGCTTGCCTTTCATAGTTTTCTTGATCATCCAGCTAGCTTGTTTGGACTCAGGCCATGGATTTTTCCCTTTATGTAGAAGTTATGGACCCATTTGATCCACAGTTTATCTTCCTTATGAGCTAGATCCCAACTTAGTTTGGCCACTGTTGCCTTGTTTCACAGTTGCATATTAATTAATCCCATGCCACCCATCGATTTAGGACTGCAAACTTTATCCCAAGCTACAAGAGCTTTTTAGTAATATGTCCTACACCAGACCATAAGTAGCTTCTACACAGCCCCTCAATCAACTTGATAACCTTTGCAGGTATGATGAAAAGTTGTGCCCAGTATGACTGGACTCCAAATAAAATTGTTTGAACTGGTTGAACTCTCCTGCATATGATAACTTCCTTGAGGGCCATGAGTTGATTCTTGCCATGACTCTTTCAATAAGGGGTTACCATTGAAGTATTGAAAATTTCTTTGTGGACAAAGGTATCCCAAGGTATTTAAAAGGTAGCTCCCCTACTGAGTATCCAAGCTATTGGATGACTTGTTACTTATCTCATGTTGCCACTCCTCCAAAGTAAATGGAGCTCTTATTAAGGTTTGCCTGCAGACCTGAAGCTTGTGAGAATGTAGAGAAACACTTTTGGAGAGCCTTGATGGATTCCATGTCTCCTCTAGAGAAAATTAGCAAGTCATCTGCAAAGCATAAGTGAGTTATACCCAATTTATATCCTCCTTGAGTCCATTGAGAGATCTACTGAGGTACTCCATAGCAATAGCAAATAGGAAGGGTTACATTGGGTCACCCTATCTGAGTCCTTTAGTAGCTGGGAAAACTTGAGAGGTCTGTCCATTCATAACAATAGCATAACTAACAGTCTTCACACGTGTCATTACCCATTGAGTGAACAAGTTAGGAAATCCAAGCTCAGTCATCACCTGTTCCAGATAGGTCCATTCTGCTGAGTCATATGCCTTCTGAAGATCAATCTTCAGCATACTTCTAGGTGAAGCATTCTTTCTAGTGTAGGCTTTTACCAATTCATGGGCTAAAATTATATTATCAGCAATCTTCGTCCCTGGAATAAATCCAGCCTGGCTATCACAAATAACAGTATGTATCATATCATGCAATCTTTTTGGCAAAACTTTCAAGATGATTTTGTACAATACAGTACAACATGCAATAGGTCTATACTCCTTCATAGTTTTTGGGCTTTGAACTTTTGGGACAAGGGTTACCAGAGTGCAATTTACAGGGGCATGCATCTTCCCAGTGGATTACTGCAGCAATAATCTCTTCTTTTATAGTTTGCCATGTATGTTTAAAAAAGAAAGCATTATACCCATCAATCCCTGGTGCCTTGTCGTTTCCAGTGGTTTTTAATCCTGCATAGATCTCTTCTTCTATAACCTCAGCACATAGATTGATTCTTTGATGTCTAGATTGTTTGTTCTCTCTTCTCATTATCTGAACATCTATGGATGACATATTACCTGTTGTTGTCCCCATAAGGCCTTTGTAGAATTGCACAAATTCATCTTGGATTTCGGTTGGATCATATATCATCTATCCGGAGAGGAAAGTAACACTCATAATTTGCTTCTTTCGGGTTCTCTTTTTTATGACAGAACTGAAGTATTTGTTGTTTGCATCTCCAAGTTGAATTCATTTAATCCTTGACTTCTGTCTTAGAGCAATTTCTTCTATCATAGACCATTTCTCAACTTGATCTATTTGTTCATCAGTAGCTTGGCTAGTTATATGCTCTTGTATTCTATTTAACTCTTCTCTTGCATTCTCCATCTTCTGACTAATAAATTTGAACTCCTTATTATTAAGCTGCCTCAATACAGGTTGAAAAGCCTTCAGTTTGCACCAGACTCTCTGCATTTGACCAGTCCTATATTCCTTCTTCCATATATTTTCTACCAGCCCCATAAAGGATAGATGTTCAGCTCATGTATTGAAGAACTTAAAATTCACCCTTGAGCATTTCTGAGGAGTTTGCAGTGTAAGCATCATTGGGTAATGATCAAATATACCAGGTTTTCATATTCTGTAATGACATGTCCCCATTGTTCCATCCATTCATAATTTCCAAATACTCTATCAATTTTGCTTGATATTTTATCATCTCCATGTTGTTTGTTAGTCCATGAGTAATAATCACCCTGCCATTGTAATTCAATAACTCCCATACTTTGGATACAAGCTGCAAAATCTTTCACATCATTAAGGCTAATTGAGGCTCCTGCTCGTCTATCTTGTGGGGAGAGTATAGCATTAAAATCACCAGCTATGAGTCATGGTTGAGAGATCCCCTGTGCTAGTGTGTTCAATTCTTGCCAAAGATTTTTTCTCCGTTCAATAGTATTAAAACCATAGACCACAATAAGTACTTTTTGTTGGCCTTTGATTCTATCCTTGATCAGACAATGTAACACTTGAGCAGTGCTACTTATTACCTTAATCTCATACCTATTTTCATCCCATATCACCCATATTCTACCATTAGAAGTTGCATTGTAGTTATTCAGAATTCCCCATCCTGGAGCAATCCCCCTAATTCTAGCTTTCATGTTTTGCTCCTTTACTCTTGTTTCGATAAGCCCAGCAATGCTTATTTTATTAGCTTGTAGATAATTTTTAAGCTCTTTCTGCTTGTATCTTTTATTCACTCCTCTCAGGTTATCAGCATGTTCTTGGGGCTCCACCTCTATCCACAGGCAGTGAAGCCAACTTACCATGCATAAGACTTTCGAAGTTATTCCTAGTAGGTATAGTTGCCAACATAGGGAAAATTGCAAGATTGAACTCCGGCCTGGTACCTCATGCATTTGGACTTAGGCTAACTTATCTTGTCTATCCTGGGGTTTGTTTGTCTATCTCCATCTCTTGCTCCTCAATCGCAACTGCATCTTAGTGATTCTCCCTGCCTGATCAACATGTTGTTTCTATGGCTGAATCATCCCTTTGTATTGTCATGTCTGAGCAACTTTTTTCCCTGGTCTTACCTTCCTTAGAGGTTCCTCCCTATTAGTGGCAAGTTGGCATTGATGACCAATCTTTTAGCACTTATCGCAGTACTGAGGTCTCCATTCAAATACTACTTGTTGTGTAAAGGTCTCTCCACTTGGATCCATGACAATTATTTGTTGAGGGATTTCCTTAGTCACATTCACTTCAATGAGCATTCTAGCATAAGATATTTTTGTCTGCTTTGCAGTACATTCATCAGCAAATAGAGGAACTCTAATCGCACTCGCTATCTTGCTTAGAGATCCCATACCCCAACAATTAAGCGGGAGCTTTGGAAACGTCACCCACAAGGGAATTTCTGATAAAAATTCACTTCCAAAATCAAAATTGGGCCTCTATTGCTTCAATATGATAGGTCTGTTGTTGCTGGAATAAGGGCCAGTATACATTATCTCCTTCAAATCACTAAGTGACTGAAACTTCACTGTATAGTACCCTTCTTCATGTAGATACACATCAGGTTTGGCCACCGTCGTCTAATTCATAGTTATGTACCTATGAATAGTATTGTACCCAGGGCACTCCCCAATTACATAAGCAATAATTGCACATTTCCGTCTTTCCTATTCCGTTTGGACATCTTCCTGCTCCAGTTGTACCATAGTTTTCCCATCAATAACTTGTGGGGGAAACTAGGTTAAGTTCATACCATTATTTGTTGCGCGGTTGTTTCTGAACATATTGGTCCAAGGCTCTTCACTGATCTTTGCCTTCCCTTTAGCTTGCCCTAATTCTTCAATTCCTGTTCCAGCAGCTACTTCCCCTTCTTCAGCTATAATATTAACTGATTTCACTGTTCCATGGCTTCCCACTCCCTTATCCGCAGACTGTGCCCTAGATCTGGGTACTCATGAAGCGTTGCCGTAGTTGGTGGGGTCTCACTCAGACTTAGCCTCTGCACCACTTCAGCCTTCAGAGATGTCCCAGTTACTGTGTTTTCCTCCTCATGTACTGAAAGGGCTTTGGATTGTGCTTGGGTTTCAGCTTCTCCTCCTACTCAAGTTCCTACCGTGCTTCCTAGTGTCATCAATGGAATTTTCCGACCATGTCCCCGTCCTCTACCTCTTCCTCTCGCCATAGCTATCTCCTCTGCGCACGTTAACTATCATGCGCTGAGAGCTTCTAGAGAGAGAAAAAATTAATGTACATTCATATTTGAATGCACTGCAAAGAAAAGTGAACGGATAGAGTAATTGACAACTTTCTTCCTCAATCATCTTGTTTTCACATTTCATAGATATTGAATTTTTTCATTGGTCTCTCTGTCCATCTTACTGGTCAAGATTGCTCCGTTCCATGATGAAAACCAAATGCAATTTCGATATATAATTATTTACACACAATACTTTGTTTTAATAATATTGATAAGATATATAAAACTATATATTACATGACTTGTATACACATTACTCTTTGTAGGAAAACTACTAGACTTACGTAGCATATATATTACAACATAATTGTGACATTTAACAAGCTAATTACTAAAGGCTATTTTTTTTCTACTATAGATATCACAACTTAAATCTTAGACACACTTGTGCATGCTACTCCATAAGCATATGATTTGTTGAACATCTAATTCCCTCATTTCTCATTCTTTTGTATCTCAATTCTTTGAACAGTCTCCACGAATGTTCTGCAAAAGCCATTGATTGCCAAAACTTAATTAATACTAGCAACAAATTGAGTTGATTTAAATTTTCTTTGTTGAAATAACATGTATAGGGAGCAAAAGAAGATACTCGTATGCCGTAGTTTATATGACTTACTTTCTTTTTAATCTGTCATAAAAAGAATGGCATATTTAAATATTAAATAACAATTTAACATAAAAATGCCAATTTTACCCCTTAATGAAATGATTTATTGCCACACAAATATCTATCACTTATTTTAGACAATAAGTTTCAAAAGTCTTATTTCTATTTTAAATTCTGTACTGAATCAAACCAACTCATATAAAATGGAAATGGATGGAGTAATAATTAAGTGCATACTTCCATGGTACATCTCCAGCAAGCATCCAGTCTCCTTCTCTGTCTTGGTACAAGATTGTGAAGCGCGAACTATTATTTCCACTATTTTGGTCTGTAGAAAACAATAGTATCAATTAATTAATTGAGAAAATTTTTAAAAAATACACAGTAGTACTATTGGTGTGAACTTACATTTTGAAAACATTTGAAGTAAATTTTGGGTAAGAAGTTGATAAGAATGATAGAGCCTAATATCAACCTTCCTTCCTATAGGCACTCCTTCCATCTTCACCTTTACATACATAGAGTTTCTTCCTCCAACAATAATATTGTTATTGTTATTGTTTCTATCATTTGTAATCCAACCTGCATGACCTTGATGATGAAATTGTTTTTTTCTCCATGTGTTAATTGGTGGCCACCCAAGTAGTTTAAGATTTTCTTCCTCAAAATCCCTATATTAATTACAAGGAGAAAAAACCATTAGTTAGTAAAGGTATGTTGTGTGACATGAAAAGTGTTGAAAATAAGGGAAGTTGAAGATATGGAACAGGTTGAACAATATGGTACAATCAATGTTATACACGTCCTATTGTGACTTTAATTCTATAACCGTTAATAGTTGTACACATTGATTGTACTACGTTGTTTAACATGTTCCATATTTTTCAATTTCCCTTATCTTAAATAAAAAGTTATACTACGACTTACTTGTGACAAGTAGCATTAAAAGGTTTCTTGTTTCTTCCATGGTGATCATCATCTTCATTTGGTTGGCCATTCCAAATGAACAAAGACAAAGTTTTACGTTCAACTACTCCTTTATCCTCAAAGGCCTCTTCAAAACATCGTTTTTGCTTCATCTTCATCTTCATATCAGAGAAGCTATCATCAAAACTATCCTTGATCCCATTGGTGTGAAAATGGTTACAATTTGAAATAGCAAGGCCAAGCTCTAGTTCCATATCATAAAAGTTGTGTTAAATGAGTTCAAAAGAAAGGGCTAGCATTTCATAGTTGGTTGGCTTTACTTTGAAGTTGTGTTTATATATAGCTTTAGTCTAGCCTACTGTAGCTTAGCGTAGAGTAGGGTTAACTTAAAAGAGAAATAAAAGAAAGAAAGAAAGAAAGAAAGAAGGGGTAGAGGAGTGTCGGTTGGGTCGGCTAAAAGAGTAGCAATGACATAGACACCTTCTACCCCACCTTGTCTCCACCCAACTATTTCATCATTCATTGTACTTGATTAAAATGATACTAATTTCTTTTCATTCAAAATTACTCTATATGAAAATTAATTACTCGTTGAGTCTTAATTTATGTCATACTTTTCATTTTCTGAAATCCAAACAATTGAAGTTTGATCAAAAGTTTGCGCATAAAATCTTTTAAAAAAAATTTAATGAAATTTATACTCTCTTCGCCCCATATTAGTTGATCATTTTTTTACACGCATATTAAAAAATTATAAATAAGAAAATTTTAAATTCACCCCTTCAAAAACTTCTTGGGAATTATACAAATAAATGTAAACACTTTTAAAAAAAATTAATTGCAAAGGTAATGTAGAAAAATTTTAATTAATGTTTTCTTATTTAGTAAGGTGACAACTAAAATGAGACAATTATTTTTAGTAACATCATCAACTAATATGGGACATATGAAATATATTTGTAAACTACGTAAAAAGTTATTATAAATCACTATAGATGACAATTCAAAATATTTAAATAAATGAAAAATTTATGGTCTAAAAAAATTTGTTTGAATCTCAAAATTCGAAAAGTATCATATAAATTGAAAATGAGAAAGTATAAGATTGTTCGACGCATTAATTAACTTGGTTGCATACAGAATAAACAACTTAATTATATGAATAGAAAGAAGCTATAAAACAAACTCTCTCTGTCCCTAATTACTTATCTATTTTTTCTTTTATATTTGTCCTTAATTACTTGTCTATTTTGACAAATCAAGAAAGGATAGTTTTTTTTTACCTATTATACCATCAATTAAATGATTAATTACTTTTAAAAATGTAGAACTTTTCATTCACTTCATAATTAATAGGGGTAAAATGGTAAACTCGCTATGTTATTAATTGTTGTCTTAATAGGTGTGTCAACTCAAAAGTGGACAAGTATTAGGGATAGAGGGAATATTATTTTCAATTGGTAATTAGCAATAACAATAGAGTTTAAGTTATGCGCACTGACTTAGTAAAAAAAAAATTTACACAATTAGTTAACTTTAATCGTGATTGCCAATGTCTATTAAACCTTATTTTTAATCTAGTTTTTTTGTTTTATATATTTTGAAATACTTATTTATTAAATTTTCCTCTCTCTACACTCCACAATCCTTGGACTTGGGAATCTATATTATTAAGAGAAAAAATTATTTGTAAATAATTTATCTTAAGTTCAAGTATTTTTCAAAGTGAAGTATATGAAATATAATGAATGACGATAAAGTAACTATGTCTTTATAAATTGAATCATGTTTCCTCCTTACATTTTCAAAATCTGAAATAGAAAAAAGCAAAAAGGCTCAAATATGTCATCAAACTTTGAGAAAAGACTCATTTATGTCACATGTTTAAAGTTTGGCTCAAATAATGGCATGAATGAGCCTTTTTTCAAATAGAAATGACATAGATGAGCCAAACTTTAAACGGATGATATAAATAAACCTTTTCTCAAAGTTCGATGACATATTTAAACTTTTTTACCTAGAAAAAATAATGAATAAATAGTTACCGTGAATTCCATTGATGATAGTTTTAAATTGCTTCAAAGGCAGATAATAGTGATTTGAAGAAATGATGAAACAAGAACAATGATGAATTATTTTCGATAAGTCAAAAACAGAATCCTCGGGTAATGAATATCTCAGATGGTCACTCAAGTAATAGTTCTTTTCATAAAAAGTCACTCAACTTTCTTTTATGACAACAAAGTCACTAAACTAAGTATTTTTCTCATAGACAGTCACTCAACTAAGGGTTCTTTCCACAGAAAGTCACTTAACTTTCTTTTATAATTTAAAGTAACTCAACTATGAATATTTTATTTACAAAGTTATTCAACTATGAATATTTCACTTAGAAAGTCATCCAACCAATTTAAATGATTTTTAATTAAATTTTGTTGGAGTTCATTTTTTTTGTTTTAAACTGATTTTTAAAAAATAATGAAATGCTCATTTTAATTATTTTATTAAAATTTGTTGAAGCACAATTTTTGTCTTGAACTAATATTTTTAAAATATATATAAGATACTTATTTTAATTATTTTATTTTATTGAAATACAAGTTTTGTTTTAGAATATTTTTTAAGAAAATAATAAGATAATCATTTTAACTATTTCATTAATTTTGTTGAAATACAACTTTATTTTAGACTAATTTTTAAAATAATAATAAAATAGTCATTTTTAATTATTTATTTAAATTTTGTTAAAATGCAACTTTAAATTGAAAATACGCAAACTGGCACTATACTCACTAAAACTTCACGTAAATTAAACCTCAAAATGTTCTAACATCATTTCCAGTTTGCAATAAATACAGAGTTAACGAAACCAATAAAATTACATCCTCTTTTTTTCTTTTAAAAGAATTCAATTTACATCTTGTAATGTTACTGAGTACGTAGTATTCAACATTTTCAAAAAATAATAAGATGTTCATTTTAATTATTTTTAAAGTCTTGTTGAAACATAACTTTTTAAAATAAGTTTAAAACAGAAGTTGTAATTCAACAAAATTTAATAAAATAATTAAAATGAGTATCTTTTTTTAGAAAAAAAATTAGTTCAACATAATTTAATAAAATAATTACAATGAGCATCTTATTATTTAAAAAATAAATAGTTAAGACAAAAATTATATTTCAATAAAATTTAATGAAAAATCCATTTAAATTGATTAGGTAACTTTCTAAGTAAAATAAGTCAATCTCTTAACGATATTTCGTGACCTAGGTAGTACTAACAATCTGCCATCAATCCACTCCGCTAGATGAAAGGAAATTCTTTGTGTTTGTTGTTAACAAAAGTCTTAAAAATAAAAACCTTTCACAACTACCTTTTTTTTTTTTTTTTTTTTTTTTTTTTTTTGTGTGTGTGTGAGTTCACATTATCATATATGTTAATGTAATTAAGAATTTGTTCCATCCCATTGATACATTTATATACGTTTTATGATTATACTCTATAGTATTAATCCAGGACAATATGGAGGCATATGATCTCATCTCTCTTATTAGAGGGTTGTCTTTTATTATATATACAAATCAAAGATGTATTTACTTCTTTACTTTGTCCTCTTTAAATGTGTACATTTTTAAGAATGTTTATAAAGGTTTCTAGAGTTTAATTCCTTTATAGACAATAGTTTTCCATGTTTAACAATTTCCACTAGAAGCACTAAAAATATCACCATAGTTTAGGATATATATTCACATAGCCAATATTATATATATATATATATATATATATATACACACACACACGGACAATGTGTTAAACTGGTTTTTCTGCTTTAACTTCTCTTTTACCACAATATTAAAGATCAAACATATATATAGAGGATTAGGAACTTTCTAAGTCGAAGATTTTTTCTTTTCAATATATATCCTAGTCCTACTTTGCCTTCTTTAATAAATCAATAGTGTACCTAGCTATATTTGCCACTCAAACAAGCAGCCTGTTTACCTAGAATAAGTAGTAAATCTATTTCCCCTTTTAATTTTCAATAAAGTAGAACAAGGATAGATCCTTTCAATTTTCTCATTTTTCATAATTTTGAAAATGACATGTTTACTAATTAAAGAATTGGTGTGAGAAAACAAGCTAAATGTGCTTCATCAAATGAAGCATTAAAGTAAACCACAATTTGTCTACCATGTCAAATGTTTCAACAAGTCATGTCATGTCCCCTAAAAATCCTTGTTAAAGTTGTTATCTTTGAAAAATGTGATATAACTTATTTGTTTAGCTTTGAAAAAGAAGAGAGAAATTATTATTAATTAGACTTGTAGCTAATCAATGCTTAACACCACAACACATTTTCCTTACACTATTCTTAATATAAACACCATAGTTAATATAATAATTACAAGTTTTGTTATTTAACTTGTGATTGAACGTGATCGATCGATCTTTCCTAATTACGGTCATTATTAAGGGGGCTGATTATTATCAATACTATCATTTCACTAATTAATTTAAGTCACTTCTTCTTTACATATGCTACGTGTCGGAAGATAACAATCTAAATAACTCATACTCCCTCTATTCCTATGTACAAGTCGTTACTAAAAATAGATGTTTCTTTATATTTGTTGTTTCACAAAATCAATGCATAAATGACATTATTCTTCCTATTTTACCCTTGAGAGTTATTAGCCTTGAAAATATGTATTTAACCAACATAGGAAAATAAAGTAATGAATTCATGTTCATTGGTTAAATTAATTATCAAAATACATTAATTCATGTTCATTTATTGAAAATTTGAGTTTAAAAAAACACTAAATAAGGGTACAATAGTAAACTTACCTAGTTTCTTAATGAATATGAAATATGAAATGATAATAACGAATATGAATCTATGAGTATATATGATGTAACCACTCTCTCATCATTTGAATATATATATATATATATATATATATATATATATATATATATATAAGAAAATGTTTAAAAGAAAAAAAATTGTTGATTCTTGTTGTCGGATATTTGTTGAACATTTTTACAAGAATAATGGGATGAGGTGGGGAATGACCTAGAGACAAAGCAACCAACATGGGTATATACAAGTTTATTTGGTGAGTATATAGGAGTATACTTGGTTTCTTCATTCTATATACACTTGTAGCTTTCAATAGTTAAATAGTGTTTCTTCAACATTAATATCAAAGTGTACACTAAAAAATAAAAACCCTTGTGAACTTCACGCGGTGGCACTCTGCATGGGAGCAAGACAGCCTACTCCTTCAATATTCATTCACTGCACCTATGGATGGCAGAATGAGTAATTAATATGGATATCCACTCATATTTACCCATTTTAAATGAGTTGGATATCCAATTCATTTTAAAATAGGTAAAACGAACGATATCCATATTACCCATTTAAAAGTGGGTAGTTAAATGGATAAAATGAGTAAAAGATATTCATTCACACACAAAAAGAAAAGTGATAAAAGATGGAGTAGTAAGAAAGTCTTTTTTTTCTTAAAAATTTTTTTATAAAAAAAAAAAATTAACTTTGTTTTACATTTTTTTTTTTGGATAGGGGGCTGGTAGAGGAGGAGGGTGGTAATTTTTTTTTTTTTAAAAATTAATGGAAAAAATATAAAAATTTTGTTAATTTTTTTTTGGGATGGAGTGGGGAGGGTAGGGGATCGGTGTGGAAGTAAAGATGTTCATTCACACAAAAAAAAAAAGTGATAAAGGGTGGAGTAGCAAGAAAGTTTTTTTTTTTTTTCTTAAAAAATTTTTTATAAAAAAAACTTTAAACTTTTTTTTTTACATTTTTTTGGATAGGGGCTGGTAGGGGAGGGGGAGGGGGGGCTGGTAGGGGGATGGGAGTGTGTGGGGGCTGGTAGCGAGGTGGGGTGGTAAATTTTTTTTATTTTTTTTGGGATGGGGGTGTGGGGGTGGGGGGAAGGGGTAGGGGTGTGGGGAGGGGGCTGGTAAAAAAAAATTATTTTTTTTAAAAAAAAAGTTTTAACGGAAAAAGTATATTTTTTTGTTAATTTTTTTTTTGGATGGGGTGTAGCGGGGGTGTGGGGGGCTGGGGGGTAGGGATGGGGGGCTGGTAGGGGGTGGGGTGGTAATTTTTTTTTTAGAATTTTGTTAATTTTTTTGGGGGATTGAGTGTGTGTGGGGGGGCTGGTAGGCGCGTTGGGTCATAGAAAAGACTTTTTAAAATTTTCTAATAAGAAATTAAATTTTTTTTACTACTTTTGTTTGGAATGGGGGTGGGCTTGGGGGTAGGCACATTGGCGGAGGGGCGGGGCGCTATTAGGGAGAGGGAGGTTGGGTGATAAAAAAAAATTATTTTTTTTATTATAAAAAACAATTTTATTTTTTTTATAAAAAAACAATTTTTTTTTTTTACATTTTATTGGGACAGGGGCAGGGGGTGGGATGAAGTGATAAAAAACTTTTAACAAGGTTTCTATTATAATATGGGTACCCATATTATTCATTGGGTAACTCATTTTTACCCATTTAAAATGTGAGTCGAGTCGAGTATTTTATCCTTTTATATTTAAATCGTTTTTTATCGACTCATATTCGACTCAACTCGCCCGTTTGCCACTCCTAATCACACCACTTCAGAATTATTTATTCTATCCATTTCCATTTTTTTAAAAAAATTATTCTTTTAATCGATTCAAGAAAGAATGTTTTTTTTGTTATTTGGCAATTTTTTTAATTTTAATATTCACTTAACATATTAAAGACTACAAGATTAAATAATATTTTTGTACATTATACATATTTATAATTTAAGACCACAAAATTTATTTATTTATTATTTTCTTAAATTTTATGCCAATAAAACTATAATGGAAAAAATAGTTATTATTTTTTCCTTTTCATTTTTGAATTTTGGGGGTGGAGGGGGTGGCTTTTAAGGATGCAAGAAATGACTAATTTAAAATTTAGAGTCAGCGGACCTCATGTGTTATATATAGAATCGTCAAAATGGGCTTAGTCCATGGGCCGGCCCAATCCAATCCATTATTGGAGTGGGGTTGAGATATGATTTTTTAAGCTCATTTAAATTTAGAGCTTATAAGCCCGGTCCATATAAGCCCTTGGCCCTTGAAGCTTGATCGAGGCCGAGCCGAGGTGGTCCATGGGCCAAAACTTTTTATTTAGGGGTAACTTACAATAATCTCACTAGTATAATCTCATTACTTAAATACAAGTTATGTTGTAATATTATGAACCTTATACCATATTTTGGTATGTCCAGATACCTGTATTTAGGAATATATGGACTCAAAATTAGGTTAATTTGTTCTAGTACACTCTATCGAAGTAAATTCACATGTATCTAGAATACACAGACAAATCTTGGACCCTCGCCTCCCTCCCATCTTGCTTGTCACTCTCTGATCTCGCTCACGTATCTGGTATGCGAGATACATGCTAATTACACTAGATTTTTTGCTAGTGTTATTGAAACAACACCATTGTTTGCTATATTTGATTTGAAAATCTTCTCAATTTTTGATGTTATAAAACTATAAGGTTGAAAAGAAAAATGAAAAAGAAAAAAAGAAGGGCTAGCCCGCCCCAGCCCTCAGATCTTCTAGGGTTGGGTTGGGTTGAGAATTTTCAGACCCTTCCAAATGAAGGGTCAGCCTGCCCTATCCCTTTAAATTTCTTGGTCCGCAAGGCTTGGGCAGTGTAATGACCGATCTTTTCGATTTCTAGTTATATATTTGAATATACGTGACAATTATTTTTTCTAGACAATATATGTATATTATGTACGTAAAGTTTGATTGAACTAGATCTAACACTGGATCTGGATGCAAATTGAGGTTTCAGACAACAGTTCATGTATGGACAAATATGAATTGAACAGCCAAATCAAATTGTTCCTATTCATGTAGAGGAACAAATGCTATTTTTTAGTTCATTTAAATTGAGTAAATGAACTTTGAATTGAATTGAAATCATTGAGTAAATGAATTTTGAATTGAATTGAATTGTTGTAGGTACGTAGTGAACATTATTATCATTGCCATATATTAATGGATATGGATCCAATTGTTAAGGATAATGATACTTCTCCTACTAAACATCTAATTCATGTATCTGCAGGATCGACAACTAGAAGAGTAAATGTAATAAATTAAATTTGATTTAATGGATAGATTAAAATATTTATAAAAATAATAATAAGTAGATATATATATATAGTGTCAACCTGCATCGTAACTCTTAGTGTACGTAGTTAGAATTCTTTTCAATGTCTTCTTAGGCATATCTCACGATAGAGTTGTATCACTTATATATATTCGCTATAAGCAGGGGCAGATTTAGGAAGGCTTAATGTGACACTAATTCCTCGATTTTTTTTATTAAATATGTGTTTATATTTTCTTTTCTTAATTAATTAGTTAAAGTGACATGACCATTTGTAAAATAAAAAATATTGTGTACCCACCGTACATTATGGCTGTGTATAAAATTTTTAAATTTATTTTATAACGATAAGGAATATAAAACAAAAACGTACAAAAACTGATACAACTTTTATGACAACCATGTCCTTTCATTAATTTATAGTCCCACAACATGGTATCTGTGTTATATTAGTAGCAACGTCAATCTCTCTTGCGGCACTTGTAGATTAAGAAATCCCATTAATTTGCTAATTTTAATAGTACTCTCTTCGTCTCTATTTATTTGTCAAATATTTTTTAAATTGATGTTTTTTTTTACTTGTTAGTTTTTATAAATTAAGAAAGGATAGTTTTTTCCTTATTATATCTTCAATTTATTAACGTTGAGTTAATGTCTTTGAAAAATGTAATGAATAAATATATTTAAGTTCTTATCAATTAATAAAGATAAAATGATAAACTCACTATACCAATCAATATTTCTTAAAATATGTGTATCAAGTCAATTATTTTGAATAATAAAAAAAAAAAAAGGAAAAAATTACAAGGATATTGTGTTTAAGACTTTAATTTAGAATATAAAATATATTCTTTTTTAATTACAAAACTAAGTTTTTAATTCCAAATATAGTATTTAAAAATAATACACGTTTTTAATTATTTTTTTTGGGTTAGTGTGCTTATTTTTTGGGTCTCATAACAAGATCTTTTTTTCTCTCTCTCCATAATTAATCTCAATCACAAGAATATTCTCTCGGATATGTTTCTCTCTTATTACTCTCTCATCTCTCACATTTCTTCCACTGTTAGTATCTAGGTAAAAGCTTCATTCTTGATAATATTTTGGTTCTTTTCTATTATTGCTTCTTCTTCTTTTTTAAATCACCTCTAATTAAAGAACAAAAATTGTTTTGGTTATAATTTTTACGATGAAAAAATTCATGGATTTTCCTCCTAGAAGGAGCCTTAGTTAAAAATCTCAAAAATTCACTTAATACGAAATATGAGATTATGTTTATACAATCTTTTACTAGTTCATGGTGATTTGAGTATGCATATAATATTATTTCTTCAATTTGTAACTCTTATGAGGTTGACATTCACTTCAAATAAGTTTTTACTAAATTCCACTTCAAATTGCGTTTCCACCAATGTATAGTGGTCCATGAGTTGTAAAAGTAAATGGGATGCCTTCAAAGTTGAGAAAATAAAGAAGAAAATTAATGCTAAGAGTCCACATCCTAACAATTGTCATCTATCATAATTCATAGTGCAAAATATGCAAAGCAAGAGCACACGTCTCATTCATTCTTAGATGTTACAAGATAAGAACTACAACCTTTTTAGCATATAGATTGTGACCATACTATTGGTTCAGAGTATTTATCAACTCAAGTCCCATTCATTCTTAGATGATCACTTTGTCACTCTCTCCCACCATTTACCCATCAATTGTCTTGAAATTTAAGTGTCAATTGTTTCAAACCTTAGCTAAGAGGGATGACCCCATTTAAAGCCTATTTGGATGGACTTATAATTTTTGGCTTGTTAGCCAGATTTTTCGTTTATTTTTGTTGTTTCTCACTTAAAAATAAGTGTTTATAAATACATTTTTATTCTATCCAAATACTGTAAAGTTGTTTGAAATTTATTTAAGCTTAAAAGATTTAAAATAAGTTTAATCCAAACAGACTGTGATAATATCCTTTACAAATTCATGAGAACCTGACAATTTTGTCTAGACTTTTAATGTATATTTAAAAATCATAAATTTTGTCTAGACTTTGGATTCAGACGTTTTGACTTCACATGTAGGCTTAAGATAAATATCTATAATTTATTATCGTTGATAATCCATATATTTCAAATTCGAATTTTTATTTTTAGAGCATGGGCACTTTGGCATGCTCAAGAAGGGCGGGGAGATTATCACAAGAGATTCAAACACACGAGCCTCTTTCTGCGCTTTCAAGACATCTAAAATCACTTGCGCTACAACACTGCTCACAAGAACGCCCAAAATATATTATTTAATCACTAGATATTATTTACTTATATATACTATTATTTTCCGATTTAACACTGACTATAGCATAGCTACGCTGGCTTCACTAAGGACATGTACATTAACTAGCGCTATGGTCGGACTCCACTAATTTAATGAGGACAAAATCTCTCATTGACAATAAAGTAAGAGGAAGCATAAAGGTTCCATATGTTTCTCAAACAGAGATTAAAGTAAGCAAATCATGCTTCATGCCAAGTTTAAAAATATTTCTTTTTCTGCTTATGGATGGAGTGTGCTACTTTTTAGGCAGTTTGTAAACCTATTTTGGTTAGAACACGTAACATATAATGATTTGTAAAGAATAGGTATATGCCAAATTACAAAATATCACTTGTTTTGTCACTATTAATGCTAGTGGGTTCTACAATTTTTTTGAGTTAAATGCTAGACTTTAGTCCATGATATGATTTGTCAAAAAATAATTACAAGATAAGGTTCATGAATCATGGTAAAGTTTTTCATTCATTCCATTCTTTGGATTTGGGTTCTCAGCCCATTGAAAGAAGAGTTTTTGGTCAAAATTGTTTGCAAAATAATTAGAAGATAAGGTTCATGAATCATGGTAAAGGTTCTTCATTCATTCCATTCTATGGATTTGGGGTTCTTAGCTCATTGCAAGATGAAATTTGGTCAAAATTGTTTTTGGCAAAGCAACAAGCATGTACAAGAAAATTAAAGCAATCCCCTTTCATAAGCTTTTTATCATGAACTTGAGTCATTTTCTTTGGGTTTTGAATTTTAGAAGATTGTCAAATTTTGGTTCATGAATATATATAGTGGGAAATTTCATAAATAACTAACACTAGATAAATAATAAGGTTCCTTAGTTTATGTGTGTCTGATTACAAATCGTAGCTGCAATTTAATTAGCTACGGAATTTAGTAATAGCATAATCCTCGTCTTTGATTAATTATACAAGTATGTCAGGCAATTTGTTTCTGAGAATACTTTAAATTATCAAATCGGTGATAAAATATCCTTGTTAACCTATCGCTTCACAAAACGCCCTTTCAGTTAACTTTGCGCTCTTTTTATTATCCTTATTCACAAACAACCCATTAATTAAATTAATTAATTTTCTCATTTAATACGTGTCACATTTTGATTTGCTAGAAAAATAATTCATCAAAAATTAATTTAATTTAACTCTAAATTTGGATCCACTCCATTGAATCACCCACCCAACCAAAACTTCATTATTTTGAATGGTATCATTTTATCTCGCATCCATGGAGCAGAGGATTCCGACAAGTATGGTGAAGGAGATCAAGGCCATGGAAAGGAGTAAATGATGAGGATTGGACCGGAGGAAGCAGATGATGATTACAAAAGAGGAGGATGGAGAACCAAATCTGATCATTTCATCGTAAATCGAATGATAGAAGGGTGTAAAGAGGCTATTGACTATTAGTTCATTGGAAATCGAACGATTGAATGGTATATTTAGAAAGGTAATGACGTCAGTTTGAATCATCATGGTTTGAGGCAGAGAAAGAAAATTGAAAATCTTGTTGATCAACAAATATACCTTCTCCGCCACAGAGGCCGGAGTTATGTTGTAAATATTTTAGGTTAATGGGTTCTTATGTTTAGAATGATTCGATTTTTGGTTGTCATGGTCATGGATACAGCTCGGGTTGGGTTAAATTATTTTAGTTAATTAATTTTTCTAGCGAATCAAAATGTGACACACATTAAATAGAAAATTAATTAATTCAATTAATGGGTTGTTTGTGAATAAGAGTCATAAAGGGCCACAAAGGTTAACTCTACTAATGGTCATCAATAATGGTTATCTTTTTGTGCCTTGGTCGAGAGACAAACATGAGAAATTGAAATGTATCCATTCGATAATGATGGTGAATATATGTTGTTCTTTCTGATAAATATTGCAGAGAGCAAGGTATTCAAAGATCGTAAAACTCCTCCAAAGACTCCTCGCTTAAATGGTTTAGCAGAGAGGATGAATAACCCTAGTTGAAAGGGTTAGATGTATACTTTGAGATGCTAAGCTTTAAGATTCCTTTGGGCTCAAGCATTTAGTACTGCCATCTATCCTATCAATTTATCTCCTTCTATTGCTATTAATTTGGGTCAAGCACTTAGTAATCGCTATCTATCTTATCAATTTATCTCATGCTATTGCTTTTAATGGTGATGTCCCCGACAAAGTTTGGTCCGTAAGAATGTCTCTTATAATGATCTTAAAGTTTTGGGTGCAAAGCCTCGAGAATGTTCCTAAGTACAGAGGTCAAAGTTGGATGCTAAAACTAGCAATGTATCTTTTCGATTATGGTCAAGATTAATTTGGCTATCATTTCTTTGATCTAGTTAAGAAACTTTTAGAAGTCGTGATATTGTATACTTTGAAAACCAAACAATCAAGATCTTAAGAAAGCAAAGAAAGTTGATTCGAGAGTAATGAGAGCATAGTTGATGTCGATCCAGCCTTTAACTATCGACGTAAATAAAATCTTCAAAATGATGAAAATCAAGTTGATATCAAGATGATCATAGTCTAATGACTTGCATGATATTTTTGATGCTCCCGTTCAAGATGATGTTGGTGACCCACAACCAATTATTGATTCTCCAGATAGTTCTCTCAGACGATCTGCTAGAGAGAGAATTCACTCATCTCATTATTTACCTTATGTTTATGGTTTCAGGTTATTGGTTTATTCTTGTTTTGTTGTTTTTGTATGGTTAATAAACTTGTTTTCCATTCTTCCTAGTACTTGACTTAGTTTGTCTTCTTTTGATTCAAATTCAAAGAGAAAGTTTAGACTTGTATTATTCCACCATAATCATGTCGATCTTCTTTGTTTGTGTCTTGCCTTTCCCAATAAAGTGGTATCGTAACATCTGTTAGTTTTGATTATCGATTTGAATGATTTTAGTAAATATGAACAACATGGTTTGTATGAATGGTAGTAACTATCATACTTGGAAGACAAGATGAAAGATCCTCTATCTGTCAAGAAGATGATTAACTCGTGGTTTGCTTTCTAATAAAACCTCACCCATGACAAAGTAGGAATGAGAATTTGAGCATTTACAGTTTATCAGAATAACCCGAACTGCCGTTATTTAGGAAAAGAAAAATTGGGAAATTTCTAGCACCGTCCCACTGTATGCCAGATGCACTAGAAGGCGCCACGGCGTGTGTAATGGTGCCGAGCGGGATAAAGTAGACAGAAGTAAATAACGTAAAAGCTTAATATAATCAAGTCGCGATTCATGGCATACCTCATTCAATTATTCTCATATACGATTAGTATGATCCATAACACAACATTTGTATATATACACGCCTTATAACGAAGCAAGAACGAGCATACATCACACAACATGAAATCACAACCATCACAATGAAGTATTCATCGACGTATATCACTTAACAATAACTCGACCATACTTAGCCCTAGTTCATCACCTAAGGCTTCTTCCTATGATTAAATCATCTTTTATTCACTGCACGAAGACCTACGCATAATTCCTACCATTGACTTACAATATATTATGTAGTAAGCACATATTTATAACTACTCAATTAAAAAAACCTAGCCTAGCTGGGCACCAAGCAATTGCACGGGGTTTTGGCTTTGATTATTGTTTTCGGGCTTCGTGACGGTGATCTTGACAAAAAATCCTCAATCAATTGAACTCTTTATGCTATAAATATCCTTCTCCTTCCTTCCCTAGCTTAAAACAAATTGGGGTTTCAGGATGGTTTACGCCTAAATTAGGTATTTTAAGGTTAAGGAGAATTTGATAATATACTTGTGATTTTGATCGCGCTTATTAAACGGATCGTGTTGTGTTCAAACACTAACTGGATCAGTACCACGTTTCGATATGCTAATAATTTGAGTTTGGGTCCCATGAGAAAACCAACTACTTGACATAATGGTATATCTTGGCTTGTGAAACTGTATGTTGTTCGTAAGTGATAATTGATGTTGTTTTCTCTGGAATTGTTAAATGATTATGATGAACCATATTTGATTGTTCTACTACGTGATACGATATGCGAGAGTCAAGGGTTTAAGAGTTGCTAGTGTTCGAGTAAGGGCTGTCCGTGTGCTGCAGCGCAGAAGTGGTAGTGTACGGCGAAAATACTTCAGTAGATCCCGCAGAGCGGCTCGCGTTAATAGTTAAAAGCCCGAAGTATGTACCATGTGCTGGGTCGGGCAATATGAATAAAGTAAAGGTCATTGTGATGGTTAGTCATAATACTTGTAGTCATATTCGTGAAACTCTTCTATGTGTTGTGAGTGTTAGGCTAAGATCAAGAACCCAGTAGGTAGGTTGACCGAGAAGCGGTTAGTAGTAAGGGTGCCAGTGTAATTCTGGGCATCTCGCAGAGGGTAAAAGTGGAGAATGAGTGGTTTATCGCATATTCGCTAGTTGTTTTCTTATATTATGTGGTGGGCGCCGAGTCGACTGATGATGCCTACCAAGACGTATGGTTTTGTACTCATATTACTCGCTATGCCCTTTGGCATAGTCCGACGCAGTTGGTGATGTTTCATTAGACGAAGACGAAGAATTCTCCAGCCTTCTACTTTTCCTTCCGCATGCGGAGTTATGTCTTTTCATTATTATGTCATGTTGTACTCTTAGAGCTCTCCCTTGCTATTTAGACTAGATCCTTAGGGGTGTTAATTACTTTACAAGTCTTAACCCAAATTTGTTTAAGAAGGTTTTCATTTATAAAAACACTATAATTTCATTTATCTCCATTTTCGTTAATTTTCTGCATGTTTTAACTATCGATACGGGTTCTCCTACTTAGGCGCAGAGTCGTGCCTACGGCCCGTGGGTTGGGTCAGACATATTTGTATCGTAGTTCAAAGTTACAGTCTCCCAATACAAAACCAAACGTGGACTAGACTCATGGATCGGTGTGTTGACGCCCACATCTAATCTTTAGGAACCCAGGAAGCATTCTGTAGTTGTCTCATATTTCTCTCCTTCGCGCGAGTGTCAATCGTGGTATGAGTCGGGTTCAATTCGTATCTCCCAATTCCAATTGGTATCTCAACGGCGAACCAGACACCGAGTCACGATCGGCGGATACAAGCAAAACAAATTAGAACTAAGCGTTCCACTGGTATCCGCCCTGTGGGCTGCAGTAAATGTATGGATGATCGCGAATGGTCATCCATGGAGCAAGTAACTAATTAAGAACTTGAACTTGTCTCGCGAGTGTAACTCAAACTACGAATGCTCGCTTCGTGTTTCTAAATTAGTCAGAACGTGAAAGTTGTTTTGGAATGTGATAATATGATCGGATGCACAGAAACGCGTGTCTAAACTTGTTATGTAATCGTCGGATCGCTTAAATTATGCAAGTTGTAATTGCTTCAATTTTGTGAAACTCTTTGTGAGGAGAAAGTCATAACTAAGTCAAAAGCGAGGGTTTAGATAATTTGATTCAGAAATGAATCGGGCACGATCGCAATCCAACAAAATGTCCGTGTATCCCGGGACGCAGGATGTTGTAGTGTTAAAGTAACGAAAGGGATTTTGGAGCGGTATCGCTGATTGACTCGGGTAGACAATGATTTTTTTTAGCTCAGAAAATTATCCTAAATTTGTTTGGTAAAGTTGGGAACCTTTGGGGAATTTAGAAAAGATAAAAAAAAAAAACCCAGAAAAATCTTGGCCTGGGTTCTGGTTCCATCTGAGCCACTAGGGCGGGATTATTCTCTCCAGGGCGAGACCGCCAGAGTGGGATTTCTCCCGCCAGAGCGGGACGGGGTGAGGCAGAACCTCAGTCTGCCTCCTTTGTTTTCCCAAGTTCCCCAAATAAACCCCAAATGGTATCTGAGCTAACCCCTGCAATTCAATCAGTGTTCAACAGTCGAGAATAATTTATAAAACTTAGTAATTAATTGATTTTTGTGAAAAACAGAAGAAAAACCAGCATCCAGTGCTACAAAAACATAACAAAGGCAAAGTTTTGTCCTAAATTACAACCCAATAAGGGCGAGAAAACAAGTCAAGAACCCTGTGACTGGGAGGTGTCATCGTCAGAATCTAGATCCTCCGGGGCACCAGGCCTGTCATGACCTCCTCCAGACAAGAGAATTGTCAAAAATTCCCCTTATCGACTATGGGAATCTCCTGTCCAGGGGCGACCCAACTGAACATGATCTTCACCGCCTTCCATATTCGAACCAACAAATGGTCCCTCGTTAGACCCTTCCTTCTCTCCTGGCAAACCTCGTGATGGAGCATCTTAAGATCTAAGGCAGTGCTGGGGAATTGGAGTGGTGTCAGCAATAGGGCACCCCATTCTCCTCCTGATACCGCTAAGTCTCGTGCAATCGAGAGGAGGTCGGGACTCGCGGACGAGTGTCGTCACCTCCCTCGTCGTCCGACTCCGCGGCCGCCTGACTGCTGCTGGCCGTGTCGGTCCTCCTCCTTTTGCTCTGAGAAGTAGAGCCCTGTCTAACCAAAAGAGGGTGAAAGGAGGATCCATAGGGCGTACCTCATCAGTATTTAGGAGGGGTACCCTCACCTGTTTGCACAACGCAGTGATAAGTTCGGGTAGGAAGAAAGCCTTCTTGTTACCCCGATAGAACATCTTCCACTCTCAGATGATCTGCGCCCCCACATTCAACTCGATGCCCTGCACTGCAAACGCCACCACCAAGGCCCGAGGAAATGTCACATCTGTGCGATTGTCCGACTGGCGAATCCTGCTAGTGACCAAGTAAAGCCACCTCTTAGCGTCCGGTGACCAGTCCGCACTAGTAATCCCCTCGCAGAGGCCAATAGACCGCTCTGACGCAGTGCTCCACCAGTGTCCTCACCATCCTGCATCCATCTCTCGCCTTAGCCTCGCATCAAGATTCGAGGCATCGGCAACTCTAGTACCCCATTTATAGCAAAGTTGGCGCTCAAGGGATGTCAAATCCCGAACGTGGATGATGAGCGAGGGTCGCCCCAAAGGATCGTGGGCAGGATATCATAGAACTCCTCATCCACCAACACGCTGTAGGAAAGCCTCGCAAATGGAACCCACCCAACTCCAACAGCAGCATAGAAGGCACACTATTTCTCCTCCACCGAGTAAGACGGCCCTCTCGCAGCAGAACTTATTGTTCCAAAAGTCATGAATTCTCTCTCAACTAGAAGCATTGGGAATCGGACAAAAGGAAAATTTTCCTCATTCAGACCCGCCATTAGATAAGCCTGCAAGTTATGAAAGATTTATGTTAGAACGCGATAGAAATAGACAAATTTAAGGTTGAAGGAAAAAATAATTTTCTAGCCTTAAGACGCAGTCATCGGTTCCGATGTCCCGCCACAACGGCCCCAATCTTGCCACAGCGGGATGATGGAGGCCGCCACAGCAGGATGAAGGTTGCTAGGGCGGCCTTCATCTGGGAAGAACACCAGGTGCGATCATGGCGCCTCTTCGCCCCAAAATCCCTGTTTTGACAGAATTTCAACAAATCAGAGTATACTAAGAACCTAAATATGCAATCATATTAGCAAATAAACCCCTAAACAGTGCCCAAATCTAAGTTTCCTATCAAGAGACCTTTCAACTTCCCCCAACCATTTTGGTACCGATTCAAATGTATTTCTACAAAATCCTTACACCTAGGACGTTGTGGACATAAGGGGAGTACCCATGCTACGTTTTTCTACCAAATCAAGCAACCTATTTTCACAATTTCAAAAAACTGCCCCAAGACTGTTCTAATCAATCAATTATCGTCATGCATTCATAGTTAAGTAAGTAATGAAGTAAAGAGCGTAAAAAGTAAGAAATTTACCTCAATTTTGATGTTCAGAAGAGAGAAACCGAGAGTGTTTTGGGAATTTTTAGGGAGAGTTTGGAACAATGGGGGAAAATGAACTTTTCGCCCTATGTACTATTTCCCAATCTCCCGCTTCAGCGGGAGATCCCTCGCCATAACTGCCCCGCCTCAGCGGAAGGGCTGTCACCCTGGCGAGGCCAGACTGTGTAGGTAGGCCGCGTTCGTTTCTTCCTGTGTTGCCTTAAATTCCTAAACGACCCCTTGAGTATAACATCGTTTGTGTTTTGATTTGGAGACTCACTGATTTCACATATCAGGACACTTCATCCAATACTAAGTGCCAACGATTGTGAGTAGTAATATAACCCAACTAAGTGAGTTGGGATCGTTCCCACATGGAGTGGTTTGAGAATCAAGAGCCAAGTACGAATATGCTCAACTCAATCATAGCTAAAAACATTTACGAATATAAGCATGACTCAAATTAGGGGTGACACAAGTGAAAAATATCGGGGGAGGTTTGTTTGTATTATCAACTACAACAACGAATAACACAAAAATAACAACTATAGAGATGGGATTCTTATGATGTGATTGGATTATGGGCTAAGGTAGATAATCGGGTAATTGCAATTAATAGTAAACACTTGTAAATCAGTGATTAAGTTAGACTTTCTCTCGAACAATTTACTGCGAATCAAATTGGTTTCTTTCAAACACCAATAAGCAGGAATTAAGCACAACCTTCGCTTTAGTCCATTCACTCTCTCAAGCTGAATGTGTGGAAAAAAATTTAGGATTCACTTTCTCGAGCTGAACCCATGACAACACAATACCCATAGACCATCGATTCAATAATTTTGGTTTTAAAACCTTTCTCTCGAGCAAGCCAAAAACACAAAATTAAGATTGTATTTGCAACTACAACCCATTAAATTCAACCACAATTACTGAACGAAATCACTTTTAAATAACAAATAAACTATCAATTAACAATACCCAGCAGTTAAATCAACCCATAATCACATAATCACACCCTAATAATTGGGGTTTTAGCTAGACATAGTAAAAAGGTAAAACTCGTTACCAAGTTGTGTTTCCATCAACTGGGTAAGATTGATATAGTCTTTACAAAGGTCTAAGATGAAGAATCTTCAACACCCACTTCCAAATTTTCAGAAATGAAAATCTTCAAATCTTCAAAGCTAAGGAAAAGTTATCTCTAAACTCAGTTCTCAGCTTTAAATTTCAAAAACTAAATAATATAAAAAACTACTGAATGTTCAATACTAAACTAAGAATTTAAAAATGTATTTATAGTTGTCAAAAAGTTTGTCGCGGGTCCAAAAGTTCTCAGAACTTTAGGCGATATGGCACTGCATCGTGGAACCGTTCAGCGACTCACCGGTTGCTATTTTCTCTCGTCGACTAGATTTTCTCCTTCAAGGCTTGGCACTCTGGAACATTAGGCGAGACCCTAGCCGATCGGCGACTCGCCTAATGGGTTAGGTGATCCTCAGGCCTTCTTCCCTTCATTCTTTCAGCTGCTTTGTTCCTTTTTGCTCAATAGTGTCTTTGCCTTGTTCTTCAATTCAAATACCTAAAATTCAAGGATTTACATTAGTTATTGGCATAAAATATGCATTTGAGGTCACTAAATCTATTAACATAAAACCCTAAATGAGTCCAAATAGTGGACTCATCAACACCTCCAACTTAAAATTTTAACTGTCCTCAAGTAAAACTCAAGTTCAGCAGTTCAAAAAGGATATCTCAAATAGTGTTACACAAGACTCAATCATGAATGCACATAAAAAGACTCAACTTACTCATGCAAGGATCAAATGTGTACTCAAAGACTCAAGTTGTGACTCACCATTATCAAAGAATCTCAAGCTCACATTATTTTCTTCAAATACAAGTTCAAGCTCAACAAAGGTAGTCAAATGCCCTCACACAAAGAATGATTCCATATTCACACACAGTAGTTCACAATTTAAGGTTCTGAAATCAAATGCAACGCTCACACTCACAAAGATGAACATAATGTATGATTTTACCCATAGGTTTGCCCGTATTTTCCAACCAACATTTGTTTCAGTTCAGTTAAGATCAAAAAGGTCTTTTCAAGGCTTGTAACGGGGTTGAGTGCAAAGGTATGGTCATTTAGGCTCAATGGCTATATTCCTCATGAAATGTGGTGTGAACAACACTTCCTTTCCTTTTCTTCATCATTTTTCATTCGTGCTCACAAGTCATCCCATTATTCACTTTCCATGGACTGTTAGAAACCCCATTTCTTTTTGCATTTTCACAACTTTATTCTGTAACTTTTTCTTTCTTTTTCTTTTCATTCATTTCTTCTTTTTCATCTTTTTTTTTTTGAATGGAGGGGTTCCATTTTTCTCAAAACATAGGTAAAAGGAGACTTTCTTTCACTCCTTGATTACCTTCTCTTTTCACCACATCCCCAACTTAGGCTTTTGGCCTAAGTTGACTATTCAAACAAACCACAAATCACGAGGATTATGGGTAATGGATCAATAAAAGGTCACAATGTCATCAAGTTTCTTCCAAGAAAAGGTTAAGGCTAATAAAGGTGCTCAAGCGGGGTTAGGCCATAAAAAGAGGTATAATGTCAAATTGGTTCACACTATTTAAAGTTGCCTAAGATCATCTTAAGAGTTCACATCACTTAGTCAACTAGATCAATGGGGCAAATTATAGGTGTCATCACACATGGTTCACGGTAAGCTCATCACACAAGGCATTGACACCAAAGTCAAACAAGACTCCACACTTTCGCTAGTGTTCAATGTTCATCACAAGAGACTCAATTCGATACTTGGCTAGTTACAACGAGATGCAAATAGTTCATATATTGTCTATGCAACTTCATTTGTCCTAATCGTAGCCGCACATTCATTTTTGTTCAATTATGAATACTGTTCAAGTCCCAATATTGATCAAAATCGATACTCAAATTTGCAAAAGAACATCCACAGTCAACACAAACAAGAGGTGGCAAAATTTTTTGGAAGGGTAAAAAATCATTTACAATTAAAAACTCGGAGCCATAAGCTCAAACATTCCACAAAAACCAGTGTACAACACAATTTCAGCTCAAAACCCAATATATAAACAGAACCAATATTCACAAAAGATCACACAAAAGGTGGGCCTCACCCCACCACAAATAAAGTCATTTGTCCTCAAATGCAAACAAAAATATCCAAAATTTAAAATAAAGTAAGACAGAGAGGGAGGTAAAGAGGGGATCCTATCTACACGCCGCATCTGTCCGGGCATTCGCATGCTCCTGCATCACCGACTTGGGCATCGCATCTGAGTCACTCGTAAGAAACAGCAAAGATGAGACCCACTAGGAGCTGTCATAGATGTCTCGGTCAGTGATGTCTGGATCACTGACTACATAATCGTCTCATCAAGATCTGGCAAGTCTACATATATGCTCTCCTCCCATATCTCTATCTCGCCTCGTCGGCCTCAAAGATCTCGACTCATCAATCACGCTCATCCTCGTACATCTCCGGTGGTAGTTAGAGGAATCTCTGAAGTCTTAGGAGCATCCAAATCATCTGCAGCCTCCAGTAATGAAGTGAAGTCGGTAGACTGCAGATAGTCTATGTCCTTCCTCAAGTTTCCTACCTCAGTTTTCAAAGTCGTAACCTCAGAGGTCTCCCCCTGCCTACTCTCACAAGCCTCGACTCTCATGGTGAGATGTCAATGGGATTCTGAAGGGGAGTCAGTGCAGCTAAAATGGTAGCCTCAATCATAAAAGAGACGTCTCTCTCAAGTTTGGTAGCCCTCACGTTAGTTGAATGGGCTAGATGCCCCATCTTCAAGATCATCGCCTGAGTAATCTTGGTCTGCTGGCAGGAAGTGGATGTGCCTAGAGTATATGAAGAAGAGGTAGGGGCAAAAGTACCTGAAGGCCGCGAGGCCGGAGTAGGCACAAAGGCCTCTGTAGGTACGGAGAAGTATCTCTCAAAGCTGCTCTCTTCCTATTAGCCTCTTGACGAGTGTACTCAACCTCAATACGCCGAATATCAGTGGAGGAGGAAGGGGTAACATCAACATCTCTAGCAGCATCTTGAGGCACTCCAGCACACTGACACAACTCTATGATCAGGATTGGGAATGACAAAGAAGTCTGCCTTTGCTTGGCCCTCATAGCCATATCTTGCTGAATAATGAGCCCTATATCAATGCTCATCCTAGAAATAATCAACCCAAGGCAAGCCTCCTTAGGATGACGGAGAATGGACACGTTCTGGGAAGGCATAATAAAGCTGGTAATGAATCCAAACTAAAAATGAGCAGCTACACTCAAGTCCCTCTTCTCAATCGAGACTCCTACCTCTATCCACCTCGGGGTGGTATCTAAAATGATGTGAACAAGCTAGCCCTTAAGCTCATCCAACGGTCAGAGGTAGTCAAGTCGTAGTCAAAGTCATACCCCGGCATGGTGTCGATGTACTCTTATTGATCCAACTTCCTCGCCTGACCACGATCGACTTCACCGGCCCAACTCACTCGCTTTTTCTTTCTCTTCGAACAAGTCATCAGAGGGTCGATAGAACTTCTGGACCCATAAAGGAATCTAAGGGCCTCGGGGCCTTGTAAACTGATCAAACCTATGGTAGTGAGGGGTGTCCCTCACATCTGAGTACTTGCCTTCCAGGCCTTCTGTCGAGAGCAACTTCTCCTCTAAGATGGTTCACAAACCATCACCTTTTAACCAGTTCAGAAGCCTGGGAGGAAGAAGCCTAGGAGCTGGAATAGGGATCACAGGAGGTGCCTGAGCTGGCACTGAGTCTGTTGGTGTGGAAGCAGGAGGGACTCTGACTAAGTCAGGTCGAGATCTAGCTCGGAGCTCAGTCCGCCTGGATTGTAGGGGTTAGTCATCCCTAGGCTCGGATAGAATAGCCTGGGAACCATTGGTAGCTCTGTCAGAAATGGGCCATTTGCCCTTGCCTTTGTCTCCGGGTAAAGGTTCTTGCCTTTCCTTCTTCGTAGGATTTGACTCCCATTCATTAGTTGCGATCCCCCATGCTCTTTTCCGGGGTGGCATGTCTATGTTTGTTCATACCATATCTGTAAAACATCATAAAAAAGTTAGAAATGTTTCAATCAAACTCATAGAAGAGTAATTATAGAAAGACTCGCCGAACAGGTCGGCAAGTCGCCGAATCACTTTGGCGAGCTAGATCGGGCTCGTCGAAAGGATTGGCTAAAAATTTTTAGAAAATTTTGACAAGTCGGCGATGGGAAGGCATTTCGGCGGATCGCTGACATCCTTCGGCAAGCAAGGATTAGCCCGCCAAAAGTTACAGTGCAATTAAAGCTACAGGGGTGCAAACAACGGGCGATTAAGAAGACTTTTGGCGAGTCATCGAGTGCCTTCGGTGACCTCATACTTCTCATCGAAAGTTATAGAATCCAACATCAGATAAAGCATGAAATTAAAGGAGAGATGGGGACCTTCGGTAAACCATTCAGTGGTTCAGCAAGCTCGACCTAGCTCACCAAATGACCCAATGTGCCTAGTTTCAACCGATCTTCTCGAATTCAACCCCGTAACACCCGAAAGCAAAATCAAAGCATGCAGTAGTCAAATTAAAGCAAGACCCATAACACCCATTACCTCGGGATACTCAGACTCCTCCCAGTTTTGCCTAATTTGGCCAATTAATGACATTTGCCCTTAAGAAAGACGTCATCCTCTCTATCATTGGGCAAATTACGTCGTTTAGCACAAATACAGGCTACTCAGACTTCACCCAACAAAACTAAACAAATTTTAAGGCACAAAATTACGGGGAATCAACAACATATATAATACGGGCAAGAATAACAAATTTAAAATAGACATTCAAACATTCTAATCTTATCAGAGAGGCCCAGCACACTTAAACAAGATAAAATAATTGCAAATGAGTATATATTCTCAACAATAAACTTGGGGTTCGGAAAACCAACCTTTTATGCCGATTAATAAAGACTGAAATGTGAGGTAGCAAAGTAATCCCAATTCGAGACTAAAATATTACTAGAAATGCAAAAATATAGAAACTAATGTATGGGTGTGAGTTTGTGAAGTTCAAAAGTGAGGAAAAGTGAAGAGTTTGAAAGTTTAAACCTTTGGCCTTTTAAAAAACCTTCCAGCTCTCGCCCATTCGGCGACATTAGTCGTGTTTGCCGAAACACTCGGTGATGCAGAGTGGTCACTTACCTCACTGAGTTTTATAAGACTTCTAGTAAATCTAGGGTCCAAACATCGGACAAGATTGCAATCGCCGACTTGGTCGGTGACTCGCCAAAAATTTCCTGGGCTCACCTAGTTTTACAGACTCCACTTTAAAGTTGTCTTGAGTCCAACGGCAGTCTGAGTCGTGATCCTCTTCGGCGATTCACTGACTGGACTTTAGGCTCGCCAACCTGCACTTTTCAACAACTTTCCACACTTTAACCTGCACAATCAACACACCATTATTCTAAACTTAAAAAGAAAGAAAATAAAACTTGGGTTGCCTGCCAAGCAGTGCCTTAGTTAACATCATGGCACGATACAAGTCCGCACTCAAACCTCATTCTTAGGGTCAGCCATAATATCACTAGGCAACCCCTTCTGTTGTGTCGGGTAGAGATGAGGGAATACATGACCAATCAGGGTTTCAATTAGCTGGATGGATGTGGAGTGAGAGCCAATCATCTGATTTAGTACTTCAACATTCTCCTTCATCTTTTCTAGCACTCTATCTTGTTCATTGATCTTTTGGAGAATGATTAACAGCGTATCCTCGACATGTCTACTCTCATTGTCCTTGGACTTTCTCTGCTCATGAGGGGGTATGTATCTGTCCTTCTTTTTGGACAACACCTCCAATTCTTTGACCTTTTAGGCTAAGGTATCTAGCTGACCCAACAAAGTGACCAAGTGCTTGTCCTTCTTAGTCTCCTTGTTGGTGTTGGCCACTCGATCAAGGAGTTTGGCTGCGGTATCATAGGAGTGTCCCATAAGACTACCCGGGATAAGTTGATCAATTAATCCTTTGCTCCCCGAAATAAGACTCCTATAGAAGCATTCTAGTAGAACTAAATCGGGAATTTCATGAGTTGGTCATTGTATCAACAGTGCTTTAAACCTCAGCCACGACTCATGAAAAAGCTCCTATTCTAATTGCTTGAAGGTCAGGATGTTATCCCTGAACCTCATCAATTCTATCGGAAGGTGATCCATTTGTTCACAATCACTAGTCACACTCATTCTTCCTATTGTAACACACAAACAAGCAAAACAAAACTAAAAATTAAGTAAGTATCACTATAACTAATAAGAACAAAATTCAACTTAACTAAAAATTCTCAAGTAACACCACTCCCCGACAGTGGCGTCATTTTGATTTCATGTATCAGGACACTTCATCCAATACTAAATGCCAACGATTGTGAGTAGTATTATAACCCAACTAAGTGAGTTGGGATCGTTCCCATAGGGAGTGGTTTGAGAATCAAGAGCCAAGTACGAATATGCTCAAGTCAATCATAGCTAAAAACATTTACGAATATAAGCATGGTTCAAATTAGGGGTGACACAAGTGTCAAATATCATGGGGGTTTGTTTATACTATCAACTACAACATCGAATAACACAAAAATAACAACTATAGAGATGGGATTATTGGGACGTGATTGGATTATGGGCTAAGGTAGACAACTGGGTAATTGTAATTAATTGTAAACAATCAGAAATTAGTGATTAAGGTAGACTTTAGTAGGGATAAACTTTCTCTAACAATTTACCTTCAATCAACTTGGTTTCTCGAACACCAATAAGCAACAATTAAGCACAACCTTCGCTTTAGTACATTCACTCTCTCAAGCTGAATGTGTGGAAAAAGGTTTAGGATTCACTCTCTTGAGTTGAACCCATGACAACCCAATACCCACAGACCATCGATTCAGTAATTCTGGTTTTAAAGCCTCTCTCTCGAGCAAGCCAAAAACACAAAGTTAAGATTGTATTTGCAACTACAACCCATTAAATTCAACCACAATTACTAAACGAAATCACTTTTAAATAGCAAATAAACTATCAATTAACAATACCCAGTAGTTAAATCAACCCATAATCACATAATTACACCCCAAGAATTGGTGTTTTAGCTAGACATAGTAAAAAGGTAAAAATTGTTACCAAGTTGTGTTTCCATCAACTAGGTAGGATTGATATAGTCTTTACAAAGGTCTAAGATGAAGAATCTTTAACACCCACTTCCAAATTTTCAGAAATGGAAATCTTCAAATCTTCAAAGCTAAGGAAAAGTTATCTCTAAACTCAGTTCTCAGCTCTAAACTTCAAAAATTGAATAATATTAAATACTACTGAATGTTCAATACTAAATTAAGAATTTAGAAACATATTTATAGTTGTCAAAAAGTGTGCTGCAAAGGTCCAGTCAGCGCAGTTAGTCGAGATCGCCAATCCAATCGTTGATCCACCCTTTGGTCATTTTCATCGCTGGTTTGCTCTTACCTTTAGCATCTTCAGGCTCTGTAACTTTGGGTGATATGACACTGCATCGCGGAACTGTTCAGCGACTCACCGACTGCTCCTTTCTCTCGGCGACTAGATTTTCTCCTTCAAAGTTTGGCATTCTGGAACATTAGACGAGACCCTTGCTATTCGGTTACTCGCCTAATGGGTTAGGCGATCCTCAGGCCTTCTTTCCTTCGTTCTTTCAACTGCCTTTTTACTTTATGCTCAATAGTGTCCATGCTTTGTTCTTCAATCTA
Source organism: Solanum pinnatisectum (assembly GCA_035578085.1). Classification (NCBI taxonomy): domain Eukaryota; kingdom Viridiplantae; phylum Streptophyta; class Magnoliopsida; order Solanales; family Solanaceae; genus Solanum; species Solanum pinnatisectum. Next base: position 39,728,159 of record CM069083.1, read on the forward strand.
AATACCTAAAATTCAAGGATTTACATCAGTTATTGGCACAAAATATGCATTTGAGGAAACTAAATCTATCAATATAATTCCCTAAATGAGTCCAAATCGTGGACTCATCAGTCACCATCCGTCATGGTTTTCGTAATGGACCAATTCTTTAGTTAGAAGAAACCAGAGATAGGGCATGTGATGATCCATGCACTAATCGTTTGGGGATGAACGAGGGGTAAATTTGTATCCATTGTAACGATCCAAATCATCGTTATTTAGGAAAAGTGAGAATTTGGGGAAATTTCTGGGCCATTGTTCTGCCAGTGCGGGCCTAATGCCACCAAGGCGGTGGCGCCACGGTGGGGTAAGCTGGCGCCAGAGCGGGATAGGCAAGATAGAATGTAAATAACGTGAAATCTTAATTTCTCCTTCTTCCTAAAATACCTAATTTAGAAGTAAACCACCCGAGAAACCCCCTAAAAAACTGCTCTAAGCTTGGGAATGAAGGAGAAGGAGATTTCTAGCAAAAGGAGGTCGATGGATTGCGGATTTCTGGTCAAGATCACCGTCACGAAGCCTGAAAATAAGAATCAAAGCCAAAACCCCATGCAGCTGCTTGGCGCCCAGGTAGGCTAAGTTTTATTAATTGAGTAGTTATAAATCTTTGCTCACTGCATAATATAATTTAAGTTAATGGTAGGATTTATGCGTAGGCCTTTGCGCATCGAACAAAAGATGATTTAATCATAGGAAGAAGCCTTAGGTGATGAACTAGGGCTAAGTATGGTCGAGTTATTGTTAAGTGATATATGTCGATGAATACTTCATTGTGATGGTTGTAATTTCATGTCAGGTGATGTATGCTCGCTCTGCTTTGTTATAAGGCACGATGTATGCAATTGTGCGTTATTGATCACACTAATCGTATATGAGAATAATTGAATGAGGTATGCCATGAATCATGACTTAATTGTATGATTTTGAGAATATACTTGTCATTTTGATTGTGGCTTATTGAACGGACCGTGTTGCGCTCGACATACTAACTTGGATCGGTACCATGTTTCGCATGCTAACTTTGAGTTTGAGTTCAATGAGAGAACCAACTACTTGACATAATGGTATATCTTGTCTTGTGAAACCGCACGCTGTTTGCAAGTGATAATTGATGTTGTTTTCTCCAGAATTGTTAAATGATTATGATGAACCATATCTGATTGTTCTAATATGTGATACGGTATATGGAGAGTCAAGGGTTCAAGATTTGCTAGTGTTCGTGTAAAGGGCTATCCGTGTGTTGCAAGGGCGAGAAGTGGGTGTAGTGTACGTGGCAAAAATACTCAGGTAGATCCCATCTTGGAGAAAGGGGTTTGTGGTTAATAGTTAAAAGCCTGCAAGTATGTACCGTGGCAAGGGTCAATAAATATGAAGAGAAAGTAAAGGTTGTCGTGATGGTTAGTGAGAATGCTTGTATTCTAAACCAATACTACTGATAACAAAACTTCGAAGTAATAGTAAATTCCAAAGTTTAAATCATGTAGTGAAGAACAAAATTAATTAATAGAAACTAATGACTGTAAAACATACCAAAATCTGTAACAATAGTATAAAATAGAAAGGAAAGAAAATCGAGCCCACTGAATGCACAATATCCCCTTAATGAGATTATTCCCCTCTCGTATCCGAGGTTCGAATTTGAATATATCCTCCTTGGATAGAACAATTTAATTCACCAGTGTATTGATACCCAAAACAATGGTGTCAGCGAGCCACTCAATGACAATAAAGTACACGAATAATGAATTTGTGCAGAAGAAGAAAAAGTTCAGAAATTTTGTAAGTGAAAAGTCTGAGGATTCATAAGTATTTATAGCCAAGAAGCACTAGTTCTGAAAGATTGCAACCTTTCAGAAACCACACGACCATTCATGAAAGTTTGCAACCTTTCAAACGGTCATGGCTATTCCTGAAAGTGACAACCTTTCAGAACAGTCATCTCCAACGGTGGTAAATTCAAATAAAATGGGAAAGTTGTTTTAAGTACTAGTCGCGCGGATCCTAGTTAGGTCAGGTCATTTCGGCTAATTGTTTAAATAATTAAAATATTTTGGCCATTTAATTTAATTTAATTTTATAAATAATTAAATAAATAAAACAAACTTTGTCCAAAAAATAATCTCTCGATCGATCATTTTCCAAAGCCAAAGCCAAAGCCAAAGCCGTAGCCAAGCCAAGCGAACGACGACGACGCATATTTCCAACCCTTTTAACAACTAGTAGACGTGTGTTTTCTATTTAAAAGTTTTATATTTTCTTTCCACCACCAATGAGAGAGAAATGAATTTCATTAAAGCATTAGAGAACCTTTCAAATTCCTCTTTTGATCTTTCCTTCATTTCTCATTAACTCTTGCTATATATCCAACAATCCCCCACATGAATGGAGAACAATTATAACATAACGAAATGCACAGAAGAGCATACATATTGCAAGCAAGGATCAATTGCATCTAAATAGGTAGGTTTCATTGAACTTTCTCAGAGTGAACATATGTCAGATATACTTAAGCCTGACAGCGAAACCTGGCTTTTACTTGACCTTGATAATCAAAAATATTCTTTTAATTGTGGTTCTTGAAATACCTTTAAAATGTGGAATATTCACAATTTGAATATAATGAATAAAACTGGGATTTTCAGCAAAACTAAAAGGCAAGCCAATAACAACAATCATTTTAGCTAATTCTTCAAGATCTTTTTCTCTACTATATGAGCGTTGTGTACTAGGACTAGAAACATTAGAAGAGTTTAATTGTGATTGGACCATATTAGAGCCCCGTACTCCCACAGATACATATGGAAGGGGGTACCACTCTTTTTAGATCCGGCTACAACTTTAGCATGCAAAAATTCATTTTTACAACATCCCATTAAATGATTACTTAAATGACCTGTCCCACCCTTCTTTCCCACAATTTTATGATTCATTCTATGTTTAAATTTATTACAATTAGCTTATGTTCTATCTTCAATTTGAGTCAAAAACTTCCACAAAACAGAATTTTTAGCACGTTCTACCTTGGGCCTAGCCCGACTAGGATGTATGGGGGGGGGGGGGGAATGAGAGCAGGACTGGGAATGGGAGCGGGAATGGGAGTGGGAATGGGACTAGTAGCGGTAACTGAATCTGTTTCGTCATCATCATCAAAAGTATTAATATCATCATAAACATTATCAGCTTCTACTTTTTCTAATTCTTCAACAGAATTACCAAACCTTGCTTGTAAAGATTCATGATAGTGATCTAATTCAATATTAAAAACAGTTTCATCAACATGCTTAAAATCTTTCGTATTTATTCTTACTTGTGCTACTTGTCTAGTGTTACATTTAGAAGAACTACTGGATTATTTTGTTTTTCCTAGAGTTTTCAGTAAATACATTAGTGACCGCACCCAAAAAAGTTTGTTTACCTTTGCTAATATTTTCTATCGGAATCCATAATAAATATTAAAAGTGAGAAAATAATATATAATACGAAAATCAAATGCAAATAAATAAAAAACTAAATAAGTAAAGACTAAAAAGATGAAAGTTGGAACGAATGTACATTGATATATGAAAGTTGAAACTGGAAGCTTGAAGATTGCTCCAAAGACCAAAGTAATCCACCAAAATTGCTTTCAAACTAATATAATTTGAAATTTATTAGAGATTAGAGACTTGAGAGTTGTTGAGAGTTGAGAGAATAGAATATGAAAAAAATTTGTGAGTAAATATAATGAAGGTTTAGGGGTTTTTTAGTTAAAAAATAGGACTAAAATATAAATTTTAAAACTTTGGGGTATTAAAATTTTTTTGGGGGGTAGGGGGTGTTTTCGGGGGGGGGGGGGGAGGGTTAGAAGGTGAAATAGCCGTTGGGTGGGGCCCAATAGTTGTTACCCAACAACTAGCAACAAATAGTTAGTATTTTTTTAAAAAAAATCACTAAACCGGACCGAAATCGAAACCAGTACCGGTCTAGTAATTTTTGCCTTCCATCCTGTTACCCCTCACAGTTTTCCTTTAAACCGAACCTTACTAGAGCCTAGTGGAATTGTTCCGGAGCGATAACAAATCGGGATGGAATGGTATTGGTACCAGCACCTCGCAGTTCCGCTGCCAGCCATAGATATGCTTGGTCAATCGGTAGATGTGATATCTTTGAACCGTCAAACTTTGGTATATACCTAGACAACCATATGTCACACAACCAGCCCTCTACTATTTATGGTTTTTACGATTGTATTCGTTTCAACCATAAACACCTCCTGGTTTCATGAGTGTATAGAAAATAAATTTTTTATAATAATTCTCTTTGAAGTGGCTTACACTTCACACTCACATAAGTGATTTCTAACCGTGGCATCACGTTGATACACTATTTGGTCAAATCTGCCAAACTTAGTAAGTCATTAAAGCCTTTAATTTTATTAACTCGTTAACAAGTGTTAATGTTTTAATCTCTTTTCGGAACATTGTCTTCATCATAAGAATGGATTGAGTTGATTGACAATGTCGAACTATTGGTCACAACTTTGTTTTCTCCTTGAACCTAGCTCTTGGGATCTTCAGTCCACTAGGTAGAGTTACCACCATGATTACTTGTCCTAAGTCATAAATCCATTCCCTTAAATGATCTTTCAACTGCCTCTCTAATTAGGCTTTTCGTTAGTGGATCTGACATATTATATCTTGACTTCACATAGTCAATTATGATAATTCCACTAGAGAGCAGCTGTCTTACGGTATGATGTCTCCATCATATATGACGAGAATTTCTGTTGTACATGACGCTCCCTACCCTACCTATTGTTGCTTGACTATCACAATGTATACATATAGGTCTCACAAGTTTGGGCCAGAATGGAATGTCCTCTAAGAAATTCCAGAGCCTATCAACTTCTTCATCGGCCTTATTAAAGGCAATAAATTCAGATTTCACTATAGAGTGAGCGATACATGTATGTTTAGACGATATCCAAGAGATTACTCCTCCACCAAGTGTAAACACATAACCACTTCTATATTTTACTTCATTTGACCTGGTGATCCAATTTGAATCACTATATCATTCAATCACAATAGGATATTTATTATAATGCAAAGCATAGTGTTGGATATGTTTCATATACCCCAACACACACGTTTTGTTGCCATCCAGTGAGTTTGATTATGATTAGTAGTGAACCGACTCAGCTTGCTAAAAACACATGCTATATCTGATTGTGTGCAATTCATAATATACATCAAACTTTCTAACACTCTGGCATATTCCAACTAAGAGTCACTTTCACCTTCATTCTTTTGAAATGTAATGCTTATATCAATTAGAGTTTTGATATCATTGAAATTCAAGTACTTGAACTTGTCCAATACTTTTTCAATATAATGAGATTGAGATAATGCTAGTCCTTGAGGAGTTTTGAGAATCCTGATCCCTAAGATCAAATCAGCAACTCCTAAGTCTTTCATATTAAACTTGCTGGACAGCATGCACTTACTAGCATTTATATCACAATATATTTAATCATTAGTAACATTTCATCAATATACAAACAAACAATGACTTTATGACTCAAAATGTCTTTAATGTAAACACATTTATCACACTTGTTGATCTTGAATCCATTTGCCAACATTGTTTGGTCAAATTTAGCATGCCATTTTTGGGTGCTTGTTTGAGCCCATAAAGTGACTTAACAAGTCTGCACACTTTCTCTTCTTTACCAGGAACTACAAACCCCTCAGATTTTACCATGTAATTTTCTTCCTCCAACTCTCCATTTAAGAAGGTTGTCTTAGCAACCATTTGATGGATTTTAAGATCATGCATGACCGCTAGTGCTATTAACATCCTAATAGATGTTATCCTCTGTAACATTCCAGAAAATTAGTAGACTACACTAGAGCCTAATGTAAAACTAGTGGCCTAAACTAGAGCCTAATGTAAGGATTAGAGTCGTAAATAACTCCCGATACTTAGAATGAAGGTTTTAGGGGTTAACCGACAAGGTACGACTCCCCAAGGACCAACCAAGGGTCCTTGAGGAGGACCCAAAACAGCCCCTATGAAACTGCCTAAAAGGGGCCACCTATTGATGGGACCTATGCCCAGTAGGTGGACCCACACCCTGTGGTTGGGTGTCGTGGGTCAAGAGCCAAGGTGAGGGGTTGCACACGACCAAAAAACTGTCAAAAAGCGACGGACAGCGTCGCTCCAAAAAGCGACTCCAATTGCCACACCGTCCGTCGCTTTTAAATAAATAAAATTATTTTTTAAATTATTTTACAAAGAGCGACGGACGGCATCTCATAGTCCATCGCAATATATATATAACTAATTGTTAATTATTTTATATAGGTAGCGATGCAATCAGTCACTTTTTATTAAAATAATTATTTATAAATTAAAGAAAGCCACGTCGTCCGTCAATTTTTATTAATTTTAATTATTTAATTATTTTTTAAAGAAGCGAAGGGCGGCATCTTTATGTCTGTCGCTTCTTGGTCAAAATATATGGTCAAATATTTTAAGAAAGTGACAGACAGAGTCTCTTAGTCCGTCACTTTTTGGTCAATATGTTGGTCAACCATTTAAAAAAAAAAGCGATGGACAGAGAGACGTTGTCCACCGCTTTTTTTTAAATATCTGCGTCTACCATACGCGATTTTCCCATTTTCCTTATCTTCCTTCTCTCTAAAATCACCGCCGACACTGCTGCTTCTATTGTCCCCGCCGCTGCTGCTGCCCTCCGTCTCCATTGTCTCTTTCTCCTTTAATTTAAGGTTAGGGTTTCATCAAATTAGTTTTTAATTTTTTCCACTACTAAAAAAATGGATTTAGCGACAGAATTTTTTTGTAGCTAAACAACAAATTTCGTTGCTAAAACCCAGTTAGCGATAAATTAGCATCTAATTTTTGTTAGCTAGACTAGCGACGAAGTTCGTAGCTAAATGTAGTGTTTTTTAGTAGTGTTCAGTTTGTGGTATATTGTTTGATTTTGTTAAGTAGTTATTGAATTTGTGTTTTATTGAATGATTGATTGTGTTTGTTAACAAATGAATTAGGGTTTTTTGATTTAAGTACTGGTTTTAATTTGAAAATCTTTAATTTGGTTGTGAATTGGGATTTTTGTAAATTTTATGATTGTTAGTTAGTAAATTGTTAATTTGAAGTCAGAAGTTAGAATTGATGAAGTTTGAATATCATGAATATATAGGATGAATGTTTGAATGTCATGAATGAATATATGAGGGTTTATTTTTGAATTAGAACTTGAATATATATATATATATATATATATATATATATAAAACTAATTGTAGAATATTGTATATGACTAATTTTATAGATTAGAGATATGAACTTGAATTAATTAGAATTAACTTGAACTTGAACTTGGAACTAATTAGCTTGAATATATAACTAAGTTTAGAAATTAGATATGAACTTGAATTGAAAACTTGAGCTTATTAAAACTTGAATTTATATATATATATATATATATATATATATATATATATATATATATATATATATATATATATATATATATATATAAACTAATTATTGGATTTGAAGTTTATATTTAACTAATTTTAGAACTTTGATATGAACTTGAACTTGAATATAACCAATTCATGGATTAGAAGTTTATATATAATTAAGTTTAGAAATTAGATATAAATTAACTTGAATTTAAAACTTGAACTAATTGAACTTAGAACTTGAAGTTTATATATAACACGTAACTTTATATGAACTTGAATTTAATTAGAACTTGAACTTGAATATAACTAATTCTTGATGACCTTAATTAATTACAACTTAATAATTAAACTTAATTAGAAATTGAACTTAATTTGAAGTTAATAAATTAGAACTTTGAACTTAATTTGAACTTTGAATTAAGTACTTAAAATCTTATTGACCTGAATATATTTGAACTTAATTAAAACTTTGAACTTAATTTATAATAACTTGAACTTAATTAGAATTAATATAATTAATTATTTGAAATCTTAAACTTAATTAAAATTTACGAATTAATTAAGGTTGCACTTTGTAGATCGTGAAATGTAGTATTTATGAACTAATTATTGAGATATATATAAGTAGTAATTACTATAATTATTAAGTAATTATTATAAATATATATTCACAAGTTATTAATGTAGTAAAATTAATATTAAATTTAATTTATAATATAATTGAATATCTATATTTTTGTAGATGGATCATCGTTTGTGGATGTGTAATATGCATTATGAAACTGGTGTTGGTTTGAAACTTGAGTTTATTGACGGTGTTAGAGATTTTATTGAACATACAATGACACTTGACATTTTCAAGAATAATGGATTGGTTAGGTGTCCTTGTAGTGCATGTAGGTGCTTAAAATTTTTTGAACCAGATACAGTCGTGGTTCATTTGTATCGTAATGGATTTAAGCATAGATATTTTGTATAGATTGATCATGGAGAAAGAGATGGATTGAATGGTATGTTTTATAATTCGATGTCTGTGGATGAATATAATATGCTTGCACCACATAGACAAATTAGGGTTGAACATGATAGGGTTAAACATGGTAGGGTTCATGAAATGATCAATGATGCTTTCGGGGTTCAAGGTGGGATGGAACCCGAACAATATTTTGATAAAGCTCCTAATGAAGAAGCAATACACTTCTATGATCAATTAGAAGAGTCTGGTCATCAACTATGTGAAGGGAGTCCGCATTCTACCTTGTCAGTTGCGGTTAGATTAATGAATATTAAATCAGATTGGAATGTTTCTAATGCGGCTATGGACTCAATGGTTGATCTATTGGGTGAACTAGTTAATTCGGAGTTTAACATACCTAAGAACTTATATCAGGCAAAACGTTTGATTTCCAAGTTAGGATTGACGTATGATAGAATTCATTGTTGTGTTAATGGCTGCATGTTGTTGTACAAGACTGATAGTGAATTAGAAAATTGTAAGTTTTGTGGAGATGCTTGTTATAAGAGGACTTTGGTTGGAAAGATGGTCCTAGTTAAGGCGATGCATTATCTACCTCTTATTCCTAGGTTAAAGAGGTTGTATGCATCAATGAGGTCTGCCCCACATATGAGATGGCATCGTGAATATAGAAGGCCGCCGGGTGTCTTGTCTCATCTATCTGATGGTGAAGCATGGAAGAATTTTGATAATGTATATCCTGATTTTACTAGTGAACCAAAAAATGTTAGATTGGGGTTGTGTGTAGATGGATTCACAACATTCTCTAATGCTGCTTTGCCTTATTCATGTTGGCCGATATTTCTTACTCCGTATAATCTTCCTCCTGAAATGTGCATGACCAGTCCCTACATCTTTCTAAGTTGTGTTATTTGAGGTCCTCGTAATCCAAAAAGTTTGATTGATATCTATCTACAACCATTGATAGATGAGCTCAAACAATTGTAGTTTGAAGGCGTTTTGACTTATGATATATCAACTAAGTAGAATTTCGTTATGCGTGCTTCTTTAATGTGGACTATTAATGATTTTCTTGCATACGGGATGTTGTCTGGTTGGATGACAGTTGGAAAGCTAGCATGTCCGTATTGCATGGAAAATAGTAAGGCATTCACTTTAAAGTATGGCAGAAAAAATACATGGTTTGATTGTCATCGCTAGTTCTTGCCAATGGACCATGAGTTTAGAAAGATGAAAAATGCATTTAGGAAAAATAAAGATTGAAAGTGACCCCCACCTCCATAACTAACAGGGCATCAAATTTGGGAGAGAGTTTCTCAATTACCTAAAGTTACAGAAGCTTCACCTTCTAGACTTCCTTGATATGGTGTTGAACATAATTGGACCACACAAAACATATTTTGGGAATTGCCATATTGGAAGGACAATCTACTACGACATAATATTGATGTGATGCACATTGAAAAAATTATTTTGACAATTTGTTTAACACTGTGATGGATGTTAAGGGTAAGACAAAAGACAATCAAAAAGTTAGAATGTACATAAAGAAATATTGTAGGAGAAAAGAGTTATGGCTGCAGGAATTACAAAATGATAAAATTGTTAAGCCCAAAGCTAGATTGTCATTCACATTGGATGAAAAATGTGAAATTTGTGAGTGGGTTAAAAATTTGAGGATACCGTAGGGCCATGCTTTGAATTTAGGAAAGCGGACAGATATGAATGAAGGAAAATTGATAGGTAGTAAAAGTCATGATTGTCATCTATTCATGGAAACTTTAATTCCTATCGCTTTTAGCCATCTACCCGAAAGGATATGGAAACCAATCACATAGATAAGTCTTTTTTTTTTTTTAAAGATTTGTGTTCTTAAAAGTTGTTGGAGAGTAGTTTAGACAGGATGGAGGAAAATATTCTTGTTATTACTACTAAGTTGGAGAAGATATTTCCATGTGGTTTCTTTGATGTGATAGAGCATCTTCCAATTCACCTTGTACAAGAGGCCACCTCGGAGGTCCGGTTCAAACAAGATGGATGTATCCATCTGAAATATTCACTAAGTTATATATATTCACCAAGTTATCAAATGAACTAACATATTTATTATGTGTTTTCCAGGTGGCATCCTGCAAAGGATGCTGCCCGGGCTTTAAAAGATTGTGTTAGAAGACTTTATACACATGCTTATCACTCTTGGAGCGAGATTCCAAATAGTATACGCCAGGCGATGTTTGATGGATTTAAGGTATATAGTTTTTAGTTAAGTTTAATAATTTTACTAAACTTTACTTTTTTTACTATCGATCTAATTAACGCTAATCAAAATTTTTTTCAAGACTATTTTTACTTGGGAGTCGAGGTAAAATTTGGTCATTGCAACCACATTTGAGAGGAGGGAATCCGCAAGACGGTCTAGCTAGCTAAAGAAAGTTCGGGATACTGATCAACGTCTGCGTTGGATGTTGCCTCATGTTTTTGGTGAATTGCGTCTGTATTGGAACACAGATAAGTTTAAGGCAACATCCGGGTCGGATGTTGCCTCATGTTTTTGATGAATTGCGTCAGTATTGGAACATATATAAGTTTAAGGCAATGTCAGAATAAGCCAAAAAGGCTGGAGGCAGTCTTAAGGGTGGCTCGTTGCACATTGGAGGTATAAAGACCATTGGAAAAGTTATAAGAGAGATGGTAAGTTCTAATTCAAACCTTTAAATAAATAATTAGTTGATTCATATATATCGTTATAAATTTCAATTTTTATGTATAGGAAAAAAAATGGGCACACTCCCATTGGACCGGAGGTTTTCAAGAAGACTCATGTGAAGAAGAAAAAAAATGAGTCAGATCCGGATGTGTGGGTGGAGGAAAGGACCGAACGAACTTTCGTAAGTTATTTAATATTAGTAATATATATTAATAGTGAATATATTTATGATATGTATATATATTGATGTCAATTTTTATATTTAATATGCAGAATGAGTTTCATCAGTATGTCACTGAGAATCTAGATAGTTCGGTCCAAATGACACCTGAACTGTCCACCCAAATTTGGATTGAAAAAGTGGTAAGGGGGACACACAAGATTAGAGTCTATGGTTTAGGCTCTCGAAACGTTGTAAGATGACTCCAATCAGGCTTACAAGGCATTGGATTGTCACATCAAGCCGACACACTTGACGGTTTTTAGATTGCTACTATCTTGGCTCAAATAGCACAACTTACATTGGCACTGGCAGAGTCGGAGCAGAGAAGAGTAGCGGAACAACAAAACATGAGTGCGACCATTCAGGAAATCAAAGAACAAGTGTTGAACCTCGCTCGTCGACCTACTACATCTTCTCCTGCCGAGGACACCGACGACGAAAGTGACGAGGATGGTGATTTTGTAGATCGCACTCCCTAGTTTAGGTCGCTTTTATGAACTTTTTGAAATTTTGAACCGAATTTTGAAAGACTTTATAAGTCTTAAAATTGTGATTTAGATACTTTTGAATGTTAGTTTAAGTTTGTTGTTTTATGTTTTGTGTAGCTTCTTTATAATGTTGTGTGTTTGATTAGGCTGAATTGAATTGAATTGAATTACATTTGAAAAAATTGCAGAAAAAGCGACGGACAGGGTCGTTTTGTCCATCGCTTTTCTGGGTTTTATTTTTTAAAAAAACCTAGAAAAGAGACGGACAATGTCCTTTAGTCCGTCGCTTTTCTGGATTTTTCAAAAAAATAATTTCCAGAAATGCGACTGACATGGTCTTTTAGTCGTCGCATTTCTGGGATTTTCAAAATTTAAATTTCTAGAAAAGCGATTGAGTCCATAGCTTTTGTTAAAAAAAATTCTGAAAAAATTTATTCAACAAGCGACACAGTCCATCGGTTTTTGAAAAGCGTTGAGCCAAAAAGCGATTTAATATGATCACAGAGCTTTTCTGTCGATTTTGACCAAAAAAGCGACACTGTTTGTTGCTTTTGGCTGTCATTTTGTGGCACTTTTTTTTTGTAGTGGAAGGCCACCACCCACGGAGGTGCAACACTCCCCGTAGACCCACACACGGTCCGTGAGTCATGGGTCGTGGGTCATGCCTGCAACCTGCCCAAAGTCGGCCTAAGTGAGGGTAGTTTAGGTAATTTCCTTTTAGTTAATTTGATGTGGGGTAGTTTTATATTGTTTTAATAAACCTATATAAGACTTTTTAAGTTATTAACTAACCCATTCACTTCATAAAATCCTTAAACCCAAATCCATAACCAACTTTTCCTCAAACAAACTCTCTCTAGAATTTCAAGGAAGAAGAAGAAGAAGAAGAAAGGTGAAGATAGGGTTGAAGAATCAAGCTTTTCTCCTCAAATTCGTGGTAAATCTTCAGTAAGGTATGGTAACTCTTCATCTATGGGTAGCTTTCAACCATAGAGCCCCTCCAAAACCCCCAATTTCAAAACTAGAAAACCCAAAAGTTAGGGTTTGACTTCAATCTCATGGATTCCTTTAAAATTCATTTTAATTGATTGAATTATGTTTGTTTATGGATATATTGATGATTTTATATGATTTTAAGTTGAATTCCTCAAGAATCCATGAATTACCCTATTTTTTCAAATTGGATCTTAAAGTGTGGTATTGATTGATGTTAGTAATGTTATAAAATTATGAATATTATGAATTGATTATTTGAATCATGTTATCATCCATGTCTAATGTATTAATTCTAGATGTGTTGGTTAATTATGATCCATGGTCCTTGAAGGGAAAATTAGGAAAATTTTGTATGATCATGATATTTATATACATGCTTTATGAATACCTTGAAAGTAATGTGATTATGACTATGATGTAATTGTGGTGTTATTGGAAGGCTATTCTCACTACACACACTTATGAATGAAGTTCTATGATTATGATAATGATGATGTATTGATTGAAAGGCTATTCTCAATTATACACATATGAATGATAATGCCATGTCAGGAGGTTTTCTCACAATATGGGATTCTTAGGTTGAAAGGCTCTTCTCTCCTATTGAATCTATGAGCTATATTATGAATGAATGATAATGAACTATGGCTTCTCAAGAATGCACTACTTAGTGTGGGTAGGGGTATGGGACTTCATCCATGCATTGCACAAGTAGGCTTTGAGAGTAGTTATGGTGTGTTCCTTTGTGTTATGATGATTTATGAAATGAAGTATGCTTAATGTGGATTGTTGCAAGAGTTTCTTATAATCGGATTATGGGATCTTTATCTATACATTGCACAAATATAAGTTAGGGTTACTTATGAGATGGTTCTATTATGCTATGATGATCTATATGTTGAATATGCTTGTGGCTTATGCTTTTATACTGAAAGTGAATGATGATTCTCAAACTTGGTAAAGTGCATGCTTTTCGACTAAAATGTCCTTTTTAGCATGATTTTGTGCATCATTATCATATTTAGTGCATTTTTGTACTAATCCATATTTTCTACATTTTTCACAAAGTGTAGGTTTCGGTTCTTAAGGCGATCTTCTATTGGTTCAAGCTTGGATCGACTATTATCCTAGCTTGTGGTGAGCCCTCAAGATTCGAGGACGTATGAGTTATTAGTAGTTTCTTTCTAGTACTTTCATTTTTGGATTTATGTTGAAATGGCTGTGACCCTATTTTTGATTCAAAGATTGTATTAGATGGATAATTGAGACAAGTTCGACTTTCGCTTGCTTTTATAAAAGACTTCGATTGTATGGATAAATTTTTAAAATTTCCGCATCAATTCTTTTATCTTATGTGATGATATGCTAAGGGCTTGTATGAGACCCCTTTGGGGTCAAGTACGCCGTGTTACATCTAGGGTGTACCCCTGGGTTGTGACATCCTCGTTATTGGAGAGTATGTATCAAAGTAATCCAAACCTTCCTTATATCGGTATCCTTTCACTACAATTCTAGCCTTATATTTGTCAATAGTCTCATCGAATTTCATTTTCCTTTTAAAGGTCCATTTTGATCCTAAAGATTTATATCCCGGAGGAAGATCAACTAATTCCCAAGTGTGGTTATTCAGAATTGATTCGATCTCACTATTGAATACTTCTTTCCAAAAGGTTGACTCAAAAGAAGATATCGCTTCTTTAAATGTTTGAGGCTCATTTTCAAGTAAGAATGCCACAAAATCTGGTCCGAAAGAAGTGGATTTTCGTTTACTGTTACTATGCCTGGGATCCTTGTTAAGTGGTGTATTTTTCATTGATTCTTCCCGTGATCGTTTAGATCTTTCACTTGTCGACTCACATTCAATTTTGTACACATAAATGTGTTCAAAGAACTCAATATTATCTAAATAAATTACTGTATTAACATGAATTTCAGGATCATCAAATTTGTGAACCAAAAACCGACAGGCCTTACTGTTTACATCATATTGAATAAATACACAATCCACTGTTTTAGGTCTAATTTTAACCCTTTTGGGTAACGAAACTTGTGCCTTAGCTAAACACCCCGACACTTTGAAATATTTCAAGTTGGGTTTCCTTTCTTTCCATAACTCATATGGAATAGATTGTGTTTTCCTATGGGGTACCCTATTTAGTGTTCGGTTAGCCATAAGGGTAGCTTCCATTACAAGCTTTGCAGTGAACCAGAACTGATTAACGAGGCATTCATCAATTTCTTTAATGTTATGTTCTTCCGTTCGGCCATCTCGTTTGATTGTGGTGTGTAGGCTACAGTAGTTTGATGAATAATATTATATTCGAAACATATCTCTGAAAAAGGAGATTCGAATTCACCAACACTATCACTCCAAATCATTCTTATATTTCGATTTAATTGATTCTCCACCTCAATCTTGTATTTCTTAAATGTATCAATTGCTTTATCCTTGCTATAAAGAAAATATACACAACAATATCGAGTGCAATCGTCAATAAATGTTATAAAGTACTTTTTCCCACCGTGAGATGATACTGACCTCATATCACATATATCTGTGTGAATTAAGTCTAGAAGATTTGAATTCTTGTCAGCAGACTTATAAGGATGTTTAACAAACTTACATTCAACACAAATTTTACATTTTGATTTATCACACTTGAAGTCAGACAATACTTCTAAAGTAATTATTTTTCGCAAGGCTTTGTAATATACATGTCCCAAACGGGCATGCCATAAATCATTTGACTCCAATAAGTAAACAAAAATAGAATTCTTATTAATACTGTCAACAACCATTACATTGAGTTTGAAAAGACCCTCAGTATGGTAGCCCTTTCCTAAGAACATCTCATTCTTACTTATTACAACTTTGTCACTAGCTAGGACACACTTAAACCCATTTTTAATGAGCAATGTAGTAGAAACTGGATTCTTCCTAATAGTAGGAACGTGTAGAATGTTGTTTAAAGTCAACACCTTGTCGGATATCATTTTCAACATTACTTTATCAGTTCCTGCAATCTTCGCTGTTTTTCTGTTCCCCATAAACAAATCTTAATCGAACTCAGCAGGAGTATACGCTGCAAAGGATTCTTTTGCAAAGCAAACATGTCGAGTGGCACCTGAGTCGAGAAACCACTCCTTGGGATTTCCAACTAAGTTGCATTCCAAGATCATTGCGCTGAGGTCATCTGCATCTTCCATCTTCTCCATGATGTTCTTTTGACTTTTGCCTTTGTCCTTGTCTTTTCTTGGAGAACGGCAGTTAGGAGACTTGCGACCAACCTTACCACAATTGTAACAATTGCCCTTATTTCTTTTTGGCTTGCTCTGACTTTTGTCCGCTTGCCTTTGGTGGCAGATTCTTCAACAATATTAACTCCCATGATTGTCGAGCTCCCATGAGAATTCTGTTTGATGGTCTTGATATCTTCCTCGATCTTGAGCCGAATCACAAGATCTTTAAGTTACATTTCTTTGCATTTGTGCTTTAAATAATTCTTGAAGTCATTCCACAAAGGAGGTAACTTCTCAATCATTGGAGCCACTTGAAAAGTTTCATTAACTACCATGTTCCAACAATCAGATCATGGAAAATAAGTTGAAGCTCTTGCACTTGTGATCCAACAGTTTTGCTATTTGTCATCTTATAGTCTAAAAGCTTTGCGACTACAAGCTTCTTCAAGCATGCATCTTCTATCTTATATTTCTTATCAAGTCCATTCCACAATTCTTTCAAAGTTTTCAATACACTGAAAACATTATATAAGTCATCCTCTAAAGCACTTAAAATGTAGCCCTTACACAGGAAGTCTGCCTGTTTCCATACTTCAATAATCATAAATTTTCCTCTGTCTGACATATCAGTAGTAGGCACTGGAATTTCTTCATTGGTAAATTTGTACCGACCAAGAATGGTGAGCTAGAAAAATACCTGTTGCTGCCATCCTTTGAAATTAATACCAGCGAATTTTTTCACTCTTTGCTGGTGGTTATCAAAAAATTATAGGCCTTCTAGTTGTTTAAAACCTTTTTGCAGCTAGTCTAATCTTATATTTATCAATAGATCCATCCGGTTTCAACTTTTTTTCATAAGACTCATTTGCAACGAATTGTTTTACAACCCGGAGGTAAATAAACTAACTTCCAAGTTTTATTACAAATTAGTGATTCCATTTCATCATTTACAACTTCTTTCCAAAGAAATGGAGTCATTTGAAGATAAAACTTCTTTCAAAGTGAGAGGGTCATCTCCAACATTAAAAACATAAAAATTAGGGCCAAAATCTTTTATTTTTTTTTACTCTAGCTCTTCTACTTTTTTCTTAACTCAAAATAATCAATCTCGTTATTTTTCAAAGTAGAAGTAGAAGAACTAGCTAGTGAAAAAATATTTTGTTAATTCCTTTGACCCCCACTATTTTAAGAATCAAATGGAAATTTATTCTCATGAAAAATTGCATCACCTGATTCAATTATAATATTATCTTCAAGATTAAAAAATCTATAGGGGGTACTATTTTACGCATAACAAAGAAAAGCACAAGTACTAACTTTCTTACCCAACTTTTTAATGTTCGGATCCATGTAACACCCCAGAAATTTTTTGAGGTAAGACTCGAACCATCCTTAGTGGTGAGTAGGATTTTATCAAGGAATTTAAGATTTCTTAAGTGTTAAGGTCACTATATGTAGCACCTTGAGTTCCAAGAAGAACTAAAGAGACTTCATTCAAGCACTTAAGGTCACTATATGTAGCACCTTGAGTTCCAAGAAGAACTAAAGAGACTTCATTCAAGTCATTCCTAAGTTCTTCTAATTTTTGGGTCAACTTCAAACGACCAAAACTTTCAGTACAAGATGAATTAGGTGGCCCATAAGGTATCAAATGAAAGATCTTTGAATTATCTTTCCAACACCACCAAGTTTTCTAAGTTATAAGTTTAGATGAGTGAGATATGACCTTTTGAAGTCAGGCTGTCCAATTAAGGAAAGTTACCCGAAAATAGTGAGGGGTATTTTGGTCTTTTCCTTACCCAATCAGATTTAAATCATTTAACGTAAGGTTTTAGGGGTCTAATCTGATTAGGTTCAGTTTTATAATCATAATAAATACCTAGAATTTTATTTGAGAATTCAAGAAGAGAAAAAAAGAGAAAAGAGGAAAGGATCAAAGCTTTTGTCGAGATTCTTGAATTTCATTGTGGATTATCGCTAAGGGTTTGATCCCTAAGAAGTATGTAGGTTTCCATAGTGCTGGGTTCATTTACCCACATGATAAACATGATTTTCATATTTGAATTCGTCCATTAAGATTGAAAGATTTAAGTTCTTGATAAGTGTTCTTGAAGTTCATTCTAAATCTTGTTTTGTTAGGGTTTTGATGATTTCTTGAGATGAAAGTGAGTGTTTTGAGGGCTGTATTGAGTAAATTAGTATGTACTTATGTTGAGTAATCAAATCCAAGTGATTGGGGAAGAAACCGTTTGAATCTAGGCGAACTAGGGTGAGAAAATGAGCAAAGAAAGTCGTCGGGGTTTTCTGGGTTTGGGCCTGGCACCCTGCGCCAGCCAGTCCACCCCAACCACACCTCTAAGGTAGAAGGCTGGCGCCCTGTGCCACTCAGTGTGCCAGGGTTGCCTGCCCCCACCCCTTCTCCGTCGTTTCGCCCGTCTGAGTCCTTTAAAAGGGTACTTTCAAGCCCTATCGATTCTAAACACTCTAAACTACTTCTAAACACCTAGAAATCATTCATAACATGAATCATAATCTCGAATTCATAATTCAAATTCAAGGGAGAGTTAAAAGTTAAGCCTTGAGAGTTCTTCCGAACATTTTGAGAAAGTCTCTTTGAGTCTTTTTGAGAAGTCTTCTACAAATTCAAATAACTTGTCTCAAGACTCGAGCAAGTGAGTATAAGAATGAGCAGAATGTATTAATGGGTCTAATTTATCTTCACGAGATCCTTCTCATCAGGAATAATAACTCTTGAATCCATAATTCATATTCAAGAGAGAGTTAATAGTAGAGTTCAAGAAAGTCTTTGAGTCAAATTGTGAATCATTTGAGATAAACTATTGATTTTGAGTTCAGATTTGAGGAAATAAGTATGAGAATGAGAAGAGTCGTATATACGAGTTACATATTGTTATGTAGACCCTCGAGTTGAGTTGTTCATACCCATAAATTTCTCATGAACTTCATAAATTGAGTATCTTGGAGAGGAGTAGTATCTTCAAGTTCTTAGTCTTGAGTATTGAGTTCGTAATCCATTTTGAGAATTTATTTCCTAATCACAGGACTATTAAATATTAACCATAAAGTCCTTGAGTTGAGTTGTTCATGCCCATAATTCCGCATGAGCCCTATAAGTCGAGCAGTCTGGAGATGAGAAGTATCTTTGAGTCCTTGAGTTGAGTAGTTCATGCCCGTAATTCTGCATGAACCCTCTGAGTCGAGAATTTTTGAAACGAGTATTACCATCTAATTTCTTGAGTTCTGAGTTGTTGTGTCTCAAATATTGAGTTCTATGCATGGTTATTGAAAACCTCGAAGTCGTTCACGTTCATAATTCGGTATGTACTTTATTCTCAGAAGTCTTTTACAAATTTTTCTAAACTTGTTTTAAGACTTGAGAACTTGAGTTGAGAAAGGGTAGAGTCAAGTTCATTTTCTTTAAAATGATACATGGGAACTAAGTAGTCCCAAGAGTAAATATTTTCACATTTAAAAGAGGAGGAAACCGGGATTTCCCAAAGAGTTTTGAACAATTTGAGTAACATCTCTTTTTAGAGAATAATTTTGAGTAATAATCTCAAAAAAAAAAAAAGAGTTTGTTTTTAAACATATGAGCTAAGTTTATTTTTGGGAGTAGTATTGAGCACCGATATGAGAACGAGTTCAGATAACTCAAGTCTTCATGAACCATGTAGCGAACGTGGGTAGAAAGGGTCATACTTTTTAGATTATTCCTTAATGATTTTAGCATAGCTTAGTGGATCCACTTAATTGAGAGGTTCGATACCCCGGAGTATAGGACAATTCTGGCAGCGTGGGCGAGACACTATATCATCACATAACTCATTGTGATGGTTGTCGATTAGAGAATCTCCTACAAAGTTATATTATATTTTATTATATACAAATTGAGTTGTTATTGTATTCTTCAATACATTGATTTGCTATCTACTGTTTAAAAAGCTATCCATATATTGCATATTTTATTGTTGTTTTATTTTGAGTTGAGTATCCAGAGTTGAGTATCTTGAGTTGAGTACCTTTGAGCTGAGTATTTATTCTTGAGTTGAGTTTAGTTGAGTGAGTTGAGAAGAGGTAAGTATGTTTCCTTTTATCAAGTTCAAGCTTATGTTTAAGCTTTAGAATTTCCCTTACATTCTCGTATATTCCATGTAGTGAGCCATTTGGCCCGCATCATTTCATGATGCAGATACAGGTATTCAGGATCATCAACATGTGTTTCGTTGATACCATATGCAGTTCGAGTTAGCTATGGTGAGCCTCCTTACTTCCGGAGGATGTCATTATTTCTTTTCAGTTTTGTCAGGATGCCGTGGGTTTTGTCTCGACTTCGATCTTTGTCATTTAGTGGCTTCATAGATAGACAATAGAGTTTGAGAATTCTGTTTCTTTTATTTTATTAAATGTTTTAAAAACTTGAGTGGCCTATTTCTGGCGAGTTGATTATACTATTTTATTCAAAGTCAACCTTTTGAGTTAAAGATTTTGTAATTGAGTTGAATGAGTTTTATTCAGTTTTAAGCTTTGTATGCTTGAGTTAGTCTTCCGCTTGTAGTGATGAGGGTTTGCTTGGGGACCAGAAATGGTTCTCTAATGTCGGCCACGTCCAGTGTATAGGCTCGGGTCGTGGCAAACTTGGTATCAGAGCACATAATTCAAGTGTCCTAGGGTGTGTATGAAGTCGTGTCAGTAGGGTCTTGTTTATGATTGTGAGGGCCCCACTTCTATAAATGAGGGACTATGAACATTTAAGAAAAATTTCCCTTCTTTGATACTCTTAATCATGCAATAGGGCTATGTCAGAGAGATTTATTCTAACTCATGCGTTCTTATATTCATTCGACTACCCTTAATACTAGAGGTGGTTGAAAAGCAAAGCCAGTTCTTTATCGATGAGTTGTTCTTAGCAAGCGTCTTGAGGAAGTCATGAGATTCTAGAGGGGCTTGATAGGAGCCCATGAGTGAGTTAAGTGTTGACTTTCAGAGGAATGTACTCATGTTCATATGAATTGTGCGTTTTAGCTAAAAGCGAGTTGTACTCTTTTACTTAAGCGTTGTTTCAGCTGATATCCTTTTGAAGAAGTATGTTTAGAGCTTGGGTAAGATTTTCCACCCTAAAGGTAGCATGAGTTACGAGATCATGAGCAATAGTAGTGAAAGAGCCCAGAGTTAGAGGAAAGTATGTAGAGGTTTAATAATCCTACAAAGGGAGATAGTGATGAGGCAAGCTATGTTATTATAGTCATGCACCTAGTAAGTTATTGATGAGGAGTTTTCCCTTATAGGTAGAGTAAGAGTTGCTAGTCAAGATGAGATAGAGTATATATTTGTTAACCAAATTTGATGTCGATGTGCCATCGTATTAGAGGAGACTAAATTCATGTGTTGAACAGGAGAGCAGAGTATTCATGAGGTGATAGACCGAAGCTAGGCTTATAAAGTTTGAAAGGAAAGCCCCATGGTATTCAGAGGATGATAGAACTATTTGAGAGATAATGCGAGTAAGTGAGTAAGCAGTACTAAAGTTGCCAAATGGAAATGAGAGGTAAGGATTGACTACTTGTTATGTGGTCCTAGTGAACAAGTGTTTTCGAAATTGTGCATAGTAGTGGGGAGTTAGTATATTAGGCGAGAAATCATACTGATAGTTAGGTTTAAAAATAAATATTAATCTTGAATTTGAGATGAGTGTCATGATCAAAAGAATGGTAACATAAGGGTGATGATGTTAGTCTTGAGATTTCATCTAGAAGACTTGACATAGAGTAGGTAAGGAGTTGAGGTGATTAGCTGCATTAAATATGAGTGGTAGAAATGAGCCTTTAGATAAGGGCAGTGAAGTGTGGCTAAGTCACAAGAGTAACAAGAGAATTAAGAGGTGTACTGAGGTAGTATGTAACCAGAAGAGGTTAAGAGAAACGCCTTAAAAAGAAGTCTTAGTACCTGCTTATGGAGAGTTCGGTAGTCATGATATAAGCTTCTCCTGATTGTTAGAGTAAAAGAGGATGTAGAACAGTTAGAGGTGATTAAATTGGTCCATAGCTTTCAAGTGTCAGCTTTAGACCTAAGGGGGAGATGACAAGATGAGAAATCAACTCAAGTGTTCGAGAATAAGATAGTAATGAGTTCCAAAGAGTATGAGAGATACCTTTTCAAAGGTCTTTTAATAGTAGAGTGATGATAGAAGGAGAAGGTTAATGATCTTATCATGATGATAATGGTGTGATAATTCCATCTAAGGTTATCAATGAGGAGGAAGAGGAGGATGAGGTTTTATATGAGAAATAGTTAAATGAGAGCCCTTAGTTGGTTCCGAGTAGTAATGTGGGAAATTCTAGTTGTTATGGCAGAGATGATGAGAGAATGAGAAATTCTTAAGGAGTTGGTTAGAAGGAGTCCATGGAGTTGTTAGAGTACTAAGCTTGAATATGGAGTTGTTAAACATTAGGTGGTTCTTGATATGAGCCCAATGTTGATTAAATGTGATGGTAGAGATTAGTATTATTGTGATGAGATTCTTTATAGAGAGGTATAGAACCCGAACCTTAGAATTTGGGTTAAGAGTAACCCCGTTCTTTACCAGTCCAGCCATCATTCGAGGATGAACGATCCCAAGGGGGAGATATTATAACACCTCAGAAAATTTTTGAGCTAAGACTCGAACCATCCTTTGTGGTGAGTAGGATTTTACCAACGAATTTGAAGTTTCTTAAGTGTTAAGGTCACTAGATGTAACACCTTCATTTACAAGAAGAAATAAAGAAAGTTCATTCAAGTCATTCCTAAGTTCTTCTAAGTTTTGGGTCAACTTCAAACGACCATAACTTTGAGTACAAGATGAGTTAGGTGGCCCATAAGATATCAAATGAAAGATCTTTGAATTATCTTTCCAATGCCACCGAGTTGGCTAAGTATCGAGTTGGGATGAGTGAGATATGCTCTTTTGAAGTCTGGCTGTCCAATTAAGGAAGCTTACCCGAAAATAGTGAGGGGTATTTTGGTCTTTTCATTACCCAATCAGATTTAAATCATTTTAAGGGGTCTAATATGGTTAGGTTCAATTTTATAATCCTAATATACATCTAGGGTTATAGTTGAGAGTTCAAGAAGAGAAATGAAGAGAAAAGAGGAGAAAAGAGGAGAAAAGAGGACAAAAGAGGAGAAAAGAGGAGAGGATCAAAGCATTCGTCGAGATTCTTGAGTTTCGTTATGAAATTTCGCCAAGGGTTTGATCCTTAAGAGGTATGTAAGTTTTCATAGTGTTGGGTTCATTCACCCACATGCCAAACATGATTTTCATATTCGAATTTGTCTATAAAGATTGAAAGATTTAAGTTCTTGATAAGTGTTCTTGAAGTTCATTCTAAATCTTGTTTTGTTGGAGTTTTGATGATTTATTGAGATGAAAGTGAGTGTTTTTAGGGCTGTATTGAGTAGATTAGCGTGTACTTATGTTGAGTAATTGAATCCAAGTGATTGAGAAAATGAGCAAAGAAAGTTGTCGGGGTTTTCTAGGTTGGGGCCTGGAGCCCTGCGCCAGCCATTGCGCCCCAACCACACCTCTGTAGGTAGAGGGCTGGCACCCTGCACCACTCAGTGCGCCAGGGTCGCCTGCCCCCACCCCTTCTCCATTGTTTTTCCCGTCCATGTCCTTAAAAAAGGTAACTTCAATCCCTATCAATTCTAAACACTCTAAACTACTTCTAAACACCTAAAAATCATTCATAACCTTGAATTCATAATTCAAATTCAAGGTGGAGTTAAGATTTAAGCCTTGAGAGTTCTTCCGAACATTTTGAGAAAGTTCCTTTGAGTCTTTTTGAGAAGTCTTATACAAATTCAAATAACTTGTCTCAAGACTCGAGCAAGTGAGTATAAGAATGAGGAGAATGTATTCATGAGTCTACTTTATCATCACGAGATCCTTCACATTATGAGTCATAACTCTTGAATCCATAATTCAAATACAAGAGAGAATTAAGAGTACAGTTCAAGAAAGTCTTTGAGTTAAATTGTGAATCCTTTGAGATCAACTATTGATTTTGAGTTAAGATTTGAGGAAGTAAGTATGAGAATGAGAAGAGTCGTATACACGAGTTCCATATTGTTATGTAGACCTTTGAGTCGAGTCGTTAATGCCCATAAATTCTGCATGAACTTCATAAATTGTGTATCTTGGAGAGAAGTAGTATCTTCAAGTTCTAAGTCTTGAGTATTGAGTTCCTAATCCATTTTGAAATTTTATTTCCTAATCATGGGACTATTACATATTACCCATGGAGTCCTTAATTTGAATAGTTCATGCCCATAATTTCGCATGAGCCCTATAAGTCGAGCAGTCTGGAGATGAGAAGTATCTTTGAGTCCTTGAGTTGAGTTGTTCATGCCCATAATTCCGCATGAACCCTTTGAGTCAAGGATTCTTGAAACGAGTATTAGCATTGAAGTTCTTAGTTGTTGTGTCTTGAGTATTGAGTTCTATATATGGTTATTGAAAACCTCGAATTGAGTCGTTCACGTCCATAATTTGGCATGAACTTTATTCTGAGAAGTCTTTTACAAATTTTTCTCAACTTGTTTTAAGACTTGAGCACTTGAGCTGAGAAAGAGTAAAGTGGAGATTTAAAATGATATATGGGAAATAAGTAGTCCAAGAGTAAATTTTTTCACATTTAAAAGAGGAGGACACTGGGATTTCCAAAAAAGTTTTGAGCAGTTTGAGTAACATTTCTTTTTAGAGAAAGATTTTGAGTAATAATCTCAAACCACAAAAAGAGTTATGGTTTTAAATATGAGCTGAACATATTTTTGGGAGTAGTATTAAGCACCGATATGGGGACGAGTTCGGATAAATCAAGTCTCCATAAACATGCAGCCAACGTTGGTAGAAAGGGTCATACTTTTTAGATGATTCCTTAATGC